>CM069298.1:41220000-41667500 GCA_035609425.1 Epinephelus awoara | reverse complement strand
CATCCATGCCATGGAAAAGCAAATTTCGAAGTGAAAGTTGCAAATCTGTAGCACATATGGTTGATGTGTTATGAATTTTCAAACTTTTGAAATTTAGAGGCTTGCTGTAGCGCCACCATCACGACTATTGTCTTGTGTTTCCAGTTGAGGACATCTGGCATGGGACTGGACCTTTATGAAAAGTTTGGGTAGATTTCTCATATGGAAATGTTACACAAGCTGAGGCTTGAACTCAGAGTCTTCAACACCAAGAACCATCCTCTATCTCACTGAGCTAACTGGCAAACAGAAATGTCACATGTAGCTTCACAAATTGACTAAGCCAGTCACCTATGTGCAAGACAGCAGCTGTTAGTGTGTAAAGGCAGATTTCAAACGTCTGTCAAAAATTCAGTTATTAAGACAAAAATCCGAAAATACACAAATGGCATCTAGACATGGAGATGTTGGTAATTTGTTTTTAACAATGATTTATTGGTTCCGTAAGTGAAAAATGTGTGTGTTTAAAAATGCCATTTTTGCATTGACTCCAATTGTTCGCATGAGAGCAAAATTCAAAATGCTGTAAAAAAAAAAAAAAATCAGTTTTTGAGATAAAATTCTGATATTTTCGAAACATCATCTACCATGACTCCAAAATTTTGAACATTGAAAATGTATTTAGCAAGAATTTGCAAGTATATGTTTACAATACCGTTTACAGTCAGACATTTTGATGCACTGTAGGCTCAATTTTCGATAAATCAAAAATCTATGTGGATCATTTGTGTAGGACAGTCTGAAGATGCTCTGTAGCAAGTTTGGTGTCAATTGAGCAAAAATTGTGGGAGGAGATAGGTTTAATAGGTTTTACAGTTTTTGGAAAAAAAAACAGTGATGAACTTCATAATTTGCAATAGGTTTAAATGTACAAAAGTTTCTTCAGTATTGGGGCTACATTTTGGTAAAAGTTGCAAATCTGTAGCACATATGGTTGATTTGTTGTGAATTTTCAAAATTCTGAACTTCAGAGGCTTGCTGTAGCGCCACCATCAGGACTATTGGCCTGTTTTTGCAGCTGAGGCAATCTGGCATGGGACTGGACCTTTGTGCAAAGTTTGGTGAGTGTGGTGATTTTTCGCGCATGGGAAGTATGATTTCCTCAGAAGAAGAAGTAAGAAGAAGAACATGCACGACAACAACAGGGTCCTGGCAGCTTAGGCTGCTTGGCCCCTAATAATAGTGTGGCCTTTTTCCACACAATTACAGGTATATTAAGTAGCTGTTCTGGAGCTTTTCATCACAAAGCATGATCTTCATCAGCTGCCATTGGACTTGATAGGCTTTCTAACTTTACATTATTATTATTAACCTTTATTTAACCAGGTAAAGCTTATTGAGATACAGTATCTCTTTTTCAAAAGTGACCTGGCCAAGAGGCAGCAGAATTTTAAACAGTAATACAAATAAATAACAATCATACAATAAATAAAAATAAAATTATCAGGGGCAGATTAAAAGAAGTGTAACATCTAATTTAAAAACAGTGACAAAGCCCAATGCTTTTGAGTTCCTTAGTTTTAAGAATTTTAACAAAGCTCTCCAGAGGGATCAGGTCCGACAATTTTAATTCATCTTGCAATTCATCCCTCCATGCAGAGGGAGCAGCAAAACGAAATGCCTTTATCCCCAGTTCTGTGAAAACACGAGGGACAGTCAGAGTAAAGAAGCCAGTGGATCGTAGGCTATAATGTCCATGATTCCTAACAAGGTGAATTCCGAGATAGGATGGGACCATACCAAGTAGAGCCTTATAAATAAAAGTCAACCAATGAGTGAATCTTCTGACAGACAGGGATGACCATTCAGCTTTTTTGTACAAAGTGCAATGATGGGTCAGATTTTTGCATCCAGTGACAAACCTCAAAGCACAATGATACACAGTATCCAGAGAACGTAAACATGTGACTGGTGCATGCATGTACAGTACATCACTATAATGAAGCAGTGGAAGATAAAGTAAGTGTGAAGTAATTTTGTTAGGAAGCATGTCAGACTCCCAGAACAACTGGTGCTTCTCAAAGCAAAGGAAGGATCCCTAAACGGTTGAATTTCAAGCAGGCTACATCATCAAATCCCGCTGAAGGATTGTTCCAGTGTCAAGGATCCTTCAAATTCTACTGAGGACCGAATCCTTCCTTCAGAGAATTTTCAAGGACGCAAGTGTGTATCCTCAGCAGGCATTAGGTACCCACAGTTTTTTGCGCACAATTTTCGGTATGTATTATGAGCCAAATGACACTTTGAACTATCCTATTACTTTTCACTCAGCAAGGTTGTTGCATCCTTGACTTGTAATAGAATTCATGAAAAAAAACTAAAAGCAGTGTTGGTCGGGATGCACAACATATCTGTGGCTTTCTTGATAGTGTCTAATAATAAAGGGTCAAAAACTACCTGCTCCATACTGTGAAGGTCAGAATATGGACAGTATAAAGGATTAAAAAGATCATACTAAAATAAAGCTGTATTGTTAAATAATATTAGTTACCTCTATATACATTTTCTTTTAGCATTATTTTCTGTCTACAGTAGCTGTTATTGAAATAAATAAATAAAGTAATTAATATCACTTTTTCAGAAGGAGCAGTACTCAAGTGGTGGTGGAACAGGAGAGGATGAAAGCACTGGTAAGTGAAAATGTTTTAAAATTACAGTACACTGTTTTGTCTTCTTGTTCATGGATGTTACCTGGTACAACTGCTTATGTTTTATCTACTCTGCATGTTGTGCATGTTCTATTTGTATTCTCACACAGCAGCTGGAGATGGCAATACTCCAACTTTGTTTACAACAATTTGAACTCATTTATGATTTTTAGATATAATGATTAAGATACTGATATAAAGTAATAAATGAATATAAAAATGTTAAATGTTAATGTTGTTTTATCTTATTATTAATTGCAGTTTCTACCTTGTTCATTTTGTTTGGATTTGAATGTGTAGTCACTTGTTACTGGATAGAATAGTTTAGATCAATGGTGTTCATTATGTCTTTAGTTTCTGATAATGACTTTTATCTCAGACATATTAGGGTGTTACATACCTTGACATGTTTTTGGCGATCACTCCTCGATAATATCGGCTGATTGACAGATCAGCTGATAAAGACATGTCACAACCATCACCAAGTGACACTTCTGAGGAAGGCGGAAGTTTCCGCTGAAACTTGTCAAGGTATGTAACATCCTAACATGTCTGAGATAAAAGAACAACTGAAGTCATTATCAGAATAGTTTAGAGTTTTAAGTTTTGTTTTAAGGATTCTTTTCAACATTTAAGTTGTTTTCCACCTTACATGGCTTGTCACAAATTATAATTTAGAGAATAAATATATAATCTCACTATGATCTTTTGTTGCATTTCTTTTTCCTCCATTAGATGGGTATTAGATATTTTATGTAATACTTTAGGTTTGGAGTTCTAGTGGTCAAGCAGAGTTAATGCCATTTTAAAATTTTCAACACTAAGCAGCATTCAGACAGATAGTGAAGGTAAAAAAGGCAAGTGCCGTTAGTTAGTTTCAGAGAGTGTGCTCAGTGAGCAGTAAACTATGGCCCATCATGTTGATAGAGGTAAAAATTGAATGCATAATGTTTATAATTGCATACAGTGTCTGGTTTTGTGTATCCTTAGTTGTCAATTTATGTCAAAGTAGGGCCCCCAAAACTTATCCTGCTTAGGGCCCCAGATGTCCAGGGTCAGCCCTGTCTCCCACCCCCAAACCAGAGCATTCTACTGCAGTGTGACACACTGGGAGGCTGCTACTCTAAGCTAGCTTGTTACAAGATCGTTAGTAAGATGGCTGGGCTAAAGGCTAACGGCCACAAATTTGAATTTATGAGCAGGTACAAGAAGAATACAGTGACTGTTTGATAGGTGGGCTCTGTGATCTCACTATTATGTGATGGGATGGCTCACAACAGCTGGCGTCTCCATAAAACGTGTTTGGGATGACCAGGGATAGACACAGTAAACTCACCCATTGTTTTCCTGATAATGCTACACTGTAAAAAACAAATCTGTGTTAAAATCAGCATGAGGGCGCCAGTTAACATTGGCGTCGTTTCCCAGTTAAGAGCAATCTTAAGACTTAAGAGCACAGTTAAGAACGTCTTTGGTAAGAAGGGTCGCTAAGATACGAGTGTTTCCCAGATGCGTTCTTAATGCCCTTCTTAGGATCGCTCTTAAGATTGCTCTATAAGAAGCTCTTAACAGGAGCTGGCCACTACCGCAGTGCTGAAACTAAATCAATCGCTGTCAGGCAAATTGATCACCCACCACTTAATCAGCGCATAAGTCACACACAGCGCTGCTACCTTACGCAGTAATTCCCTGCTGCTTGTGTGTATGTGTGTTTTAATAATTCTAATGAAAAACCAAGACGATAAGTATTTGTTAATAACCTATTTTCATGATGAAAACAAGACTACAACTACACTGAACAAAAATATAAACGCAACACTTTTGTTTTTGCTCCCATTTTTCATAAGCTGAACTCAAAGATCTAAAACATTTTCTATATACACCTAAGACCATTTCTTACAAATACTGGTCACAAATCTGTCTAAATCTGTGTTAGTGAGCACTTCTCCTTTGCCAAAATAATCCATCCCACCTCACAGGTGTGGCATATCAAGATGCTGATTAGACAGCATGAATATTGCACAGGTGTGCCTTAGGCTGGCCACAATAAAAGGCCACTCTAAAATGTTCAGTTTTATCACACAGCCCAATGCCACAGATGTCGCAAGTTTTGAGGGAGCATGTAATTGGCATGCTGACTGCAGGAATGTCCACCAGAGCTGTTGCCCGTGTATTGAATGTTCATTTCTCTACCATAAGCCGTCTCCAAAGGCATTTCAGACAATTTGGCAGTACATCCAACCGGCCTCACAACCGCAGACCACATGTAACCACACCAGCCCAGGACCTCCACATCCAGCATGTTCACCTCCAAGATCGTCTGAGACCAGCCATCCGGACAGCTGCTGCAACAATCGGTTTGCATAACCAAAGAATTTCTGCACAAACTGTCAGAAACCGTCTCAGGGAAGCTCATCTGCATGCTCGTCGTCCTCATCTGGGTCTCGACCCGACTGCAGTTTGTCGTCGTAACCGACTTGAGTAGGCAAATGCTCACATTCAATGGCGTCTGGCATGTTGGAAAGGTGTTCTCTTCACGGATGAATCCTGGTTTTCACTGTTCAGGGCAGATGGAAGACAGCGTGTGTGGCGTCGTGTGGGTGAGCAGTTTGCTGATGTCAATGCTGTGGATCGAGTGGCCCATGGTGGCGGTGGGGTTATGGTATGGGCAGGCGTATGTTATGGACAACGCACACAGGTGCATTTTATTGATGGCATTTTGAATGCACAGAGATACCGTGATCAGATCCTGAGGCCCATTGTTATGCCATTCATACATGACCATCACCTCATGTTGCAGCATGATAATGCACGGCCCCATGTTGCAAGAATCTGTACACAATTCCTGGAAGCTGAAAACATCCCAGTTCTTGCATGGCCAGCATACTCACCGGACATGTGACCCATTGAGCATGTTTGGGATACTCTGGATTGGCGTATAAGACAGCGTGCTCCAGTTCCTGCCAATATCCAGCAACTTCACACAGCCATTGAAGAGGAGTGGACCAACATTCCACAGGCCACAATCAACAACCTGATCAACTCTATGCAAAGGAGATGTGTTGCACTGTGTGAGGCAAATGGTGGTCACACCAGATACTGACTGGTTTTCTGACCCCCCCCAGATCCCCCCAATAAAGCAAAACTGCACATTTCAGAGTGGCCTTTTATTGTGGCCAGCCTAAGGCACACCTGTGCAATATTCATGCTGTCTAATCAGCATCTTGATATGCCACACCTGTGAGGTGGGATGGATTATCTCGGCAAAGGAGAAGTGCTCCCGAACACAGATTTAGACATATTTGTGACCAGTATTTGTGAGAAATGGTCTTTTTTGTATATAGAAAATGTTTTTAGATCTTTGAGTTCAGCTCATGAAAAATGGGAGCAAAAACAAAAGTGTCGCGTTAATATTTTTGATCAGTGTATATAGTCCAGGTGCCAAGGGGCTAATTTTCACAAATTGGTATTACTTAAAGGGACCACACAATTTTGGTATTTTTGACATCCTCTATGTCTCTAGTTTACATTTTGGTATGATAGACCTGCGTGTCTAGTAGCTTCACAATTTTTTTTGGATGATCTTTGGGTCCTCCCCAAAATTGAAAATCATCAAAATTGAGGCTTCTCCAAAAGGGACAGTGTCTGCCTTATCACATGAATCTCGGGAAATAATTATCAGAATGTCACCAAATTTGGATTGAATGTTAACAGACAGTTGCTGCACACAATACAGTAAAAATTTCATCAGTACCTTGCTCCTTTTAAAAGATATATACACCTAAACGCACAGGAATTATAGGCAGACATGGAATAAGGAATAAAAAATCCAAAAGGCATGTATATACGTATGTGTTTGCCATTATTAATGTAAGAAAGCCAATCACCCAAAAACTGCATTTATATGTGCCAAAGAATGTCATCTTATCATAAAAGTAGGTTATTAGATTATTCACCTCACCATCTGATGTCACCAGCCCCTGACAGGTAACTAGTGCAGCCAGAACTTCAAACAGACAAATAGAATGGGGCCCTATTAGTACAGGGACTAAAGGGATAGTTTTCACAACTTGGTAGGCCCCTATCACCCACGGGGGCCAAACAATTTTGGCATTTTTATCTCTCTACAGGTCTCTAGTTTATATTTTGGTATGATAGCCCTGCCTATCTAGTAGCTTAATTACAGTTATCACTCTGTAAACAAACTTACACCCATGTAGGCAAAACACTACAAATAGGGTGAAAAATTAACTAATAGATATCTCCATGAAACTTGCCCAGTTGATCACTCATATTAGTAGTATAAGTATTTTCTGTATTACAAATTTTCTGAAATATTTTATTTAAATATGCTACAATTTTGTTAATGAAGACAATCACAGGGAGGGGAAATTGATTACACAGTTACTGTGCTAACACTCACTGTTACTGTAGCCTACAGTAGGCCTACTAGCACTCAGAGCTGCCCAGTTGCTATTTGACCCATAACTAGGAGGCAAAGGGAGTGCTACCGCTTGCCTAAGGCGGACTCCCAGGCTAGCAGAGCGAAAGAGATGCCTTATTTCTCCATTGTACACAGTCCTAAAATAGGGGGGCCCACCTGCTGAGGTGGCTGTAGCTCACTCAACATAGGGACTTAGGTTGGGAACCAGAGGGTCGCCTGTTCAAGTCCCCGTCAGGACCAAAATATGGAGCATGGACTGGTAGCTGGAGAGGTGCCAGTTCACCTCCTGGGCACTGCCAAGGTGGGCCTCCCTTGAGCAAGGCACTGAACCCCCCAACCGCTCGGAGCGCCTGTCATGGGCAGCCCCATTCTGACATCTCTCCACTTAGTGCATGTATAGGTGTATAGGTCATGTTAGTGTTCCCACCTGTGTGTAGTTGACAACAGAGTGAAAAATTGAATTTCCCCTCAGGGATTAATAAAGTATATAAAATTTATAAAAAAAAATCCTTGACCAGTACTTCCTAAGAAGTCAGTCAAGTCGGTCGAATGAAGTCCAGTGACAGGTAGAAAGATATCAGTAACACTGCCACTGAGGAGGAGGAGGGGGTGGTAAGAGAGGATGCAGGTGACACTGAGGTCAGTATACCAGTCAGAGAGAGAACCATGGAGCAAAAGGTTAGAGTTAGATGGCCGAGGGCAAATGACAGTAAAGAATGGGAGATAGTTAATAGAGATTTCTCAGTAATCTTAAGCAGGCTTAGAGGAAATGCAATCGAACGGTTAGAAAAGATGGGAGATATAATTTACTCATATGGTGCAGAGAGGCTTGGGGCGCATGAGAGAAAGAGGGGTGAGAGGGTACAGTCAGGTAAGTCTAGGCGGCAAAGATAAATAGAGAAGTTAGTTAAGGAGAGGAGACAGTTAAGGAATAGTGGAATAGTGGAAAAAGACTACAGAAGACGAAAGGGAGGGAATTAAGGTGTTGCAAGAGGAGCTGAGAAGCAGGCTAGCAGTTCTTAGAAGGGCAAGAGTATGGCGTAGGGCAGGGGGTGTCCTCATTCCTAATGAGAAGGAGTCTGTGGACCTTAGCCAATTCCGGATGATTTCTCACTTGAATGTAGAGGGTAAGATTTTCTTTCGTGTAGTAGCGCAGAGATTAGCTAGCTACTTAGAAAGGAATAGCTTAAAGGTAGGGTCGGAGGATTTTCCAGTTACTGTTTGTAAACACACATTCAAATTCAGCCCCTCCTATCAGGCTCAACTCTCTCGGGTGTATGGAGCCCGGAGGTACGGAAGAAGGCTTCACAGAAGAGGTTCAGGCAAGGCTCGCACTGGTGCACGCTCGGACACGCTCGGGTACGGCACCTGTGCTCTCTCACTGGCTGGAGAAATCTCTGCCCAGAAGCGGTCCGAGCTCACAAAAACATCAAAATACAGTTAAAGGGCAGGAGCTCTGCAAACAGAGTCACCACCACACATGAGTAGAAACCCATAGGTGATGATTAAGCAGGATTTCATTTGTGTATGTCTATATTTTGTTTTGTTTGAAAATCCTCCAGATCCTACCTTTAATAGATACCATGGTGCAGAAGGTAGGAATACCAGGTTTTGCAGGGTGTTTAGAGCATATGAGCAAGATCTGGCACCAGATTCAGGCAGTGAAGATTAAAAAAGGGACCTGCATGTAACATTTTTAGATCTTGCAAATGCATTTGGCTCAGTACTGCATAGCCTTATTTGGAGTGTGTTTGACTACTTCAAAGTGCCACAGGTAGTTGTTAACTTAGTGAAAGCATATTTTCAGGATATTAGGTTGTGTCTGTGTACGACAGGTTTCACAACAGGTTGGCAGAGGCAAGAAATAGGCATCATGGCAGGGTGTACAATTTAGAAAAAGATGTGGCTGCAGGATTGGATAGAATAAATAAATCAGAACTTCCAGGAAAGTTGGCGTTGTGGTGTTTGCAATTTGGGCTATATCCCAGGTTAATGTGGCCATCGTCAATTTATGAAATTCCAATATCTATTGTGGAGACAAATGAAAGGTCGGTTAGCTCCTATATTAGGAAGTGGTTGGGCGCTCCTAGGTGCCTAAGTAGTGTTGCATTGTATGGAAAAGGGATACTTCAGCTGCCAGTATCTAGTTTAACAGAGGAATTTAAATGTACCAATGTCAGGACAGAGCTCTTGTTATCTGGGAGTAAGGACGTGGTTGTTAGGAGTGTGGGGCCAAATCCAACAAAGGGGAGGAAGTGGAACCCAAGATCGGCAGTTCAGGAGGCAGAGGCACCTCTTAGGCATGCAGAGATTGTAGGTAATGTTCAGTTTGGCCGGGGAGGCCTGGGGCTTGGCTCAGGCAAACCGTGGTGGAATAAAGCAGGTCTCAAAGATAAAAGAAAGCTGGTTGTGGAACAGATACGTAGACAGGAGGAGATATTAAGGGGTGCAAAGGTAGTTGCCCAGGCTAAACAGGGACAGTGGTTGAATTGGGGAAGTGTAGAGAAGAGGAAGCTTAGTTGGAGGGACCTGTGGAGTATGGAGTCGTATTAGATTCCTGGTAGGGGCTACATATGATGTGTTACCAACCCCCCAGAACCTAAAACTGTGGGTAAATGGGGACCCATCATGCCCATTGTGTTCAGGTACCGCAAGCTTAAAGCATATTTTGTCAGGCTGTCAAGTTAACTTGTCATGAGTACGATAAACATAGTGACATAACCAGGTGTTGAAAAGTTTAGCTGCAGGCATCAAAGGGAAACAAAGAAGGTAAATTCAGAAGGTGTTAAGGATAGGAGTTTAGCAATTCAGTTTGTCTGTGAGGGGGAGAAATACAGAAGGGATAAGTTAGTAAGGAGGCAGGGGTGTGACCGCCTAGAAGGTGCTTGTGATTGGGAAATGCAAGTAGATTTAGGGGGAAAGCTTGTTGTTCCCCAGAAAATAGTTTGTACCAAGCAGAGGCCTGACATAGTGTTGTGGTCAGTGAGTCAACGGATAGTTTATTTCATTGATCTGACAGTTCCTTGGGAAGACTCAGTGGAAGAAGCCTATGAAAGAAAAAAGTTTAGGTATGCAGACTTAGGAGCAGAAGCTGAGCAGCGAGGATGGAAAACTAGGATTTGTCCAGCGGAAGTGGGGTGTAGGGGATTCATAGCAAGATCAGCTGTCTTGCTCCTGAGAGTGCTGGGACAGAGTTTGAGGAAGACAGTGAAGGAAATGTCAGATGAAGCAGCTAGATGTAGTCAGTGGATTTGGATGAGGAGGGATAATGTCAGTTGGGGGCCAGCAGGGGGAACTACTAAGCAGGGTACATAACTCCTTGAGATCAGGTGGAGAGACCCACCAATCAGTCCTCTCAGGAGAAAATCCAGGAAGAGGAAGGTTATTTAAGTGTGGGAGTGGCCTATTTGAAATCCTTTTGTTTGAGACCATGCTGCAAGGTGAGTGTGTTTGCTGATCCTGTGAGTTTATCTTCTCTATCTCCTTTAACTTTAGCTTATATTGGAGTTATGCTATGTAATGTGTGAAACAGAGTATGGTGAATGTGCTAGGAAAGGTAGTATCGGCACTGTCACTACCTGGAGCTCGCATATACGGAGCCTGGGTTTGGTTGAAGGTGGCAGTGCTGTTTGGGCTGAGAAAGCCATGTCTAAGTAAGGTAAAGGAGGTTGTTGGGTTTGTTCAGGGAGCAGTGAGACCTGGCATTAGGGGAGTGTCTCTGGGACGCCAGAGATCACTGTCTGGCCTCCTGGAGGTGTTGTGGGACGAACTAGACGAAACACTGGTGAAAGGAGGTTCCCACCTGATGACCCCAAAGACATGTTAGTTATCACTGCTCACTGGTCTGTATTGTTAAGCCCAAACAGCTTGCTATACAGGTAGCTCTTTCAGTGGCCGTGGAAAGTCAGCCACATTTAAAAAACTGAAGACTAACAAGACCTGCCAACACACATTCAGAGAGTTGGGAAGCTCCTGGGAGGTCTCAGGTGACCTATTTGGAAAGCTCCAGGGGGTCACATGTCAGATGTACCTGCCTTCCACAAACACAACTAAAGTTAACACGCTTCGCTACCAGCTATTTTGTGCAAGGTGTGGAGAAATAGACTCCAGTCAGCTTCCACCTTGTGAAGATTGTCTCTACATGCATGCCTTGCAAGCAAAATATCAGCCTGCTATCTGGCGTAGGAGTCTGGAGTGCAATCCAAGTGTACCAAATCCAAAGGATCATGGATGGAAGATCCATGATGAGGATCTGGCCATTGAGTGGATGCGAGGCACGCGTGCACCAGAGGCTGTATTGGCCATACTATCATGCTCCTGCTCACAAACATGTAAACTTTCAGAATGCCCATGCCTGCAAAATGGTCTGCATTGCACAGACATGTGTAAACTACAAACCTGCAGCAACCAGGCAAATGAGCTGGAATGATTTCCGGAGCTGAATGATAGTGATGTGGACGATGAATGATGTGACAGAGTAAGTGCTATACTTAATAACGGCTCTAGATGACCTAAATTCTAATTCGTGTTCCTAGTGTTGACATTATCTCTGTGCCTTATGCCATCTCTCCCTCTGTTTTAAGGACTCACCAGCCACAGCTCCTGTCTCTTCTGCACCTGATTTGAAGTCTGCCATTGCTGTCTCTCCATGCTCTCCTCTGACATTCAATTTCAGTATAGTAGCTCTGAGTGTTAGTTAGGATGAGGGCAGCAGGTGCCCCCCCCTATTTTAGGATGGCCTACAATGGAGAAATAAGGCATCTCTTTCCCTCTGCTAGCCTGGGAGTCCGCCTTAGGCAAGCGGTAGCACTCCCTTTGCCTCCTAGTTATAGGTCAAATAGCAACTGGGCAGCTCTGAGTGCTAGTAGGCCTTTGTAGTGTTTTGCCTACACGGGTGTAAGTTTGTTTACAGAGTGATAACTGTAATTAAGCTACTAGATACGCAGGGCTATCATACCAAAATATAAACTAAAAGGTCTTTAGTTTATATTTTGGTATGATGCCAAAATTGTTTGGCCCCCGTGGGTGATAGGGGCCTACCAAGTTGTGAAAACTATCCCTTTAGCCCCTGTACTAATAGGGCCCCATTCTATTTGTCTGTTTGAAGTTCTGGCTGCACTAGTTACCTGTCAGGGGCTGGTGACATCAGATGGTGAGGTGAATAATCTAATAACCTACTTTTATGATAAGATGACATTCTTTGGCACATATAAATGCAGTTTTTGGGTGATTGGCTTATTTAATTTAATAATGAAGGAGAAATAAAGGAGAAATGTACCATACCAAGACACCACTGTATCATACCAACCAAACCGTGAATTTTGTGAACTGTTACACCCCTTGGGCTAACATTTGACCAGAGCTTGGCTGTCCATACCAGAGAGTGAGCATTTGGCTGCCGGGCTTAAGGTAAGGGGTGTGGGCTTAACTGTTGCCTTGCTGCCTGGCACTGATCCGACGGCAGTCATTTGGTTAGCTCACGCTCTGTGGTCAGACACTGCTTAGCGTCTGTACTCCAGTTCATTGTAGATATTAAACACACGGACATTACCTTTAAACAAAAACTTCATAGGGATAAGGGGGAAACTCTACTGTCTGTCTTCCTCGCAGCACTTAGAAAGATCTCTAATAAATTTTAGTTCTGCACCAGGTCCAAATCATCTCTTTTGACTACTTTGGCATGCCACCTTTTAAACTAACAACAAAATGTCCTCCCCTGTTGCGCGCCCCCCTTTGGGTAAGGTTTAGGCAGGAGGAAACACGTATCGATGCAGAGCAGACTTCGACACAACACCAAAACCAGCTCTACCACTAGGTGAGCCCACCCCACCTTACCTGACAGCCATGCAGGACAGCCAATAGGGAGACAGTGTGCCGTGACAATAGAAGGAGAATTTCAATTAGCTCTGCACATCTTATTGTCATAGTTTGAATGAGCAAATCCTTTCCATCTGCTGATCTAAGAGCTGATACATACAGTGTGTAGTTTCTACCTGTAGACTTCTCTCAGTCTCCGTTTCTTCGCCTGCTCGTTGACTTTAATGTCCACAGCCATGATTAGCTCCTTCACACAGCGCAGAGCCTCACAAACAGAGCCGTGGTCTTTATCTGAGTCTGTTGGAGCAGTGAGGTACCACATAAAACATATAAAACACATCTTGTGTAGTGCACTATGATACTGATATAGTTCAAGTGTCATACACTAAATTATTAAGTAGGTAGATACATGTTATCTCTGGTTAATTGCTGATGGCACAGTTCTTAAACTGAGGTTTTCAAAGAAACATTAAATACAGTAGCGATATCATCTCCAATCACTGACCACTTTTTACATTGATTCCAAATTAACAATACAATGTCCACACCATTCACTGACTTATATTTTACACTTCTGTGTTGGTTGGGACTTGTTAGAGGGTGTGTCTCTGTCCTTACCTTTAGTGTGCTGAAGTATCCTTTGGATGAGAACAGGATATTTTGTGATCCTCTGAGTGACCAACAAAATGCACTCTGGAATACTGAGTCTCCGCACAATGCTGCTGCTCATTGTCCTCTGCACAAACAAGAAAATACACAGAGGTAATTTCACAATCAAATACCACAGATGTAAAGGAACCACAGAACTGTAACATCCCCTGATGTGTTAAATATATATAGAAAGAAGCTGGTATGAGAGAGGTGCTGACCTTGATGAAAGCTTGGAAGCGTTTATCTTTGGCATGCAGGTCTTTGTAGAGATTGACAGCTTCATTGTGGCGACTGCAGAACTTCCCATACACTTTCTTCAAGCGATCAGCACTGCAGCCTGAAAACTGAATTTAAAATCAACATTTAAAGTTAAATTGAAAGCCTCTAGACTGTTTTCAGTCTGCTCCAGTCAGTAAACATTGTCTCTATTGAGCTGAATTGCCAGGGGACAGAAGTGAAGTCTGCTGAGGTCGCTTAAGAGTTTAAAGGGATTAGCCTTCATTTCATTGTCTATGTCTCCATCTGTTGGTTGTATCAGTGAAATCACCTTCAGATGTGTCTGAGCCCATATATGATGTGCCATTGTTGTTATTAAAGGGTCATTCTGTACATTTTTATGCTTTTATATGAATGGGAACATGTGTAGTGGTCTAATTGATTATCTTTTTATTTGTAAATAAAGCCAAAACCTGATGTTTTTAGATGGATGTAGTACTTATGGTGACATGTAAGTGATATCAAATGAGTTTTACAGTGACCTGGGAGCCAAAGGGGGTGCACAGATGTACATAGAGGGGCCAATTTAAAATTCTCACCTTAACATTTCTCTACTAAAACCTCCCTTTATAAGCTTCACTTTATAAGCATCTGTCTATGCACAGGTAATGCTCACATGTTATGATATAGTTTGCTGGAGCTTTTGGGTTGCAACTGCATAATTTCAAAAGGATCTACTCTAACAGTGTAAAGATTTATTTGTTTGTATTTCCTATTTCCTATTCCCATTGCTGCAGAGGCCTAAGCCAGATGCATAGTGAACAAAAGGAAAAAAAGAAGAGAAGAACACTTTTTAAAAAACAATGCAGGCACAGTTCATGGCGGAGTGCACCACTGAAATGGTCTGATCAGTCTGAGAGTTCAATAATCTCATAAATATTTAAATCTAAATTCATTCATTCATTTCATTCATTCATTTTCTGTAACCACCTATCTTGTTGGGGGTGAGGGGGCGAGGGGCAGGTTACACCCTGGACAGGTTACCAGACTATCACAGGGCTGACACATAGAGACAAACAATCATTCACTCTCACATTCACACCTACAACCAATTTAGATTCACCAATTAACCTGAATGTCTTTGGACCGTGGGAGGAAGCCAGAGTACCCGCAGTAAACCTATGGTGACATGGGGAGAACATGCAAACTCCACACAGAATGGCTCCCCATGGGTTCGAACCCTCCACCCCAGGTTTGACCAGGAACCCTCTAGCTCTGAGGCGACAATGCTAAATTCACAAGAGTCTCAATATGAAACATTATTATCCACAACATTGTCCCCAGAGCAGATGGAGTTTTCATCCCAGCAGCCTCTCCTCTTCTTTTTCATACTCACCTGGTTGAGCAGGATGTCCCCGATGCTAGAGATGTAGAAGCTGTTGTTGTTTTGTCCCTTAACTGTTGAAGCCTTCTTTCTCTCCAGGAGCAGGGTGAGGAAATGTGAGTGTGTGTCAAACAGGTTGTCCAAAACTGGGAAAATCTAGAGAGAATGATCAATAGAGTAGCTCTTAATGTGTGTATTCTAATGATGATTTTCTTAGAAATAATGCTTGCATGCATGTGTCTATAGGTGGAACTACTCCTGATCACATTCATCACCTTGTCCAGAATGTGAGTGTCAAACTGCAGCTCCTTCTGAAGGCCTTTATAGTAAACTTCAGACATGATCTTCAGCGTCCTCACATGGTGGACCTCTGTCTGGAACAACTCTGTGGAAAGAAAGGGCTCTTATTTCCACAGGTATGGATATGTGGAAATGAGAGCATTCACATGTAAAGTTTATCTTCCTTCCAAAATAAATGACATCATATCTTACCATAGATGACATCTTGTTTCTTGATTTCATCTTTCCTCAACATTTTCAAGAACTTCTTATCCATCATACCGCTCCAAGAATCAGCTTCCAGATCTTTAATGTCACACTCAAACTCTCCAATCAGCTGACTGTCTATCATCTCCGTACCTTCAACACACACACACACACACACACACACACACACACACACACACACCAGAACCAAAGAACCAGGTTTGTCAGACACACAAAAATACACTCTCCAGTTTTTATACAGTGGCATGCAAAAGTTTAGGCACCTCTGGTCCAAATTTTGTTTAGTGTGAATAGTTAAATAAGTAGAAGATACACTGATTTCCAAAGAGGAAAAGGTTAAAGATGACACATTTCTTCATTATCTTAAAGAAGCAACAGACAGCATTTTTGCCTATATATATCATTATGAAAATAATGTGGGTTGCACAGGGTAGTATACACAGTAAAATCAGACTATCTGTCTGAGGAGGCGAGGATGCATAAAAAGTAGAGTGATAAAAGAAGAGGAAAAACAAGAGTAAACCTCAGTCAGGCGTTCAAGAGATGGAGGGAGATCAGTGACCAAAGAGGCTTCAACACCGATGTCCAGCTAGCTTTCTTTCTAATGGATCAGTAAGTAACACGGCTAAATGTTAGCTAGCCGAGAGAGGACTGTACTGTACTGGCCGCTAGTTCATTCCTAACTGGCCAGCATCGCAAATTGCCGCAACCAGGGACCAGGGAGCGAGTGTTGGTCAGCTGACATCCTCGTTGCCATTCTACGGCAGCCCTCGGACAGTGATACACCCACCCCTCCATCGCCGCAGCCACAGCCGCCACCGCAGCTACTGGGCACACAGCATCTCCGACCGGGAGAAGTGGAGTAAGATACTCTCCTCTGCTCCCGTTTGTCTGGTGAACGCCTCTCCTCTGTCAACACACTCTGTCAGCAGTTTGATAATATTGATGCCAGTTGTAGCATTTGAATGTTTTAGTAGTAGTGTGTGTGTGAGAATGTATAGTGAGCCGGTGACTGTTGAAAAATAACTCAGCTGTGCGTCGGGGTTCCATTCCCCTGTCGGGAGTTATTTTTCAACTGTCATGATCCCCACGGTCAATTTGGTCTTTGCGACAGTGCGAGCAACACCGCTGACGCTAGGTGGCGCCAAGCTAAAAAAAAAAAAAAGAATCCTATCTGTTGCCTCTTCAAGCAAGATTACTTTTTAATTTCAATCTTTAACAGTTTCAAAATAACAAAAAAGGAAAGCCTTCAGGCTTTCCTTTTTTGTTATTTATTTGACCATGTTATTTGACCATGTTATTTGTTATTTATTTGACCATGATGTTTTTGACCATTTATTTATTACTTATTTGACCATGCAGGGTGCCCAAACTTGTGCTGAACAAGTTTGGGCACCCTGCATGGTCAGTAGTGCCCCCTTTGGCAAGTATCACAGCTTCTAAATACTTGGTAACCAGCTAAGAGTCTTTCAGTTGTCTTTTGAGGTCTATCGACAGATTTTTAATGATGTTTAGGTCAGGGGACTGTGAGGGCCATGGCAAAACCTTCAGCTTGTGCGTCTTGAGGTAGTTCAGGGCTTGAAATTAACTTACTTTTTTACATGGTAGCACTGGTGCTCCTAACTTCAAAAAGTTGATCGTTTTTTTTTTGTATTGCAACAAAAAGTCAACATTATACTGTATACATTACATTGTATGTGTATAGTACACTTATCATTAACAACTTTTTCAGTTGAAGACATTTTTAGAAAAAACACCACTGAATCACTGAACATCACTGTGAATAAAAGAGAAACCTTAGTTGATGATAATACTGAAAATACTGATCATCAGACTGACTCATTCGAGTCTGGACACGGACTGTACATTTCCTGTATTCCCAAGGGGCGGTATCAACAGCTGTCACTCAAAGTGCCCCTTCACGCAATTGGAAAGATGGAAAACCAATCAGAGTAAATGAAACATGTGACGTAGGCTAGCACAACGCCACTGTAAACAGACCAGCAAGCTGCAGCGGAGATAAGGTGTGATTATGTCTGGGAAAGAGTGTTGCCGTCTTTGCCAAAAAAAAAATATGTTAGTAGAATGTCTGCTGCGGATTTCCTCCTCACTGTGGACTCCGAGTTTCATGGCTGTGATTCCCAGCTTGGTTGCTTCCCTGACCTGCTCCTCCATGAGAGCAACTAGCGGAGAAGCAACAATAGCCACTGGGTTTTCACTGAGTCCCATCTTTTTCCTGATCAATGGAGCCAGTTTGTAAATTAAACTTTTACCAAACCCCCTGGAAGGACGGCAAACACATAATTTTTTTCAATAAAAGCTTTCAGTGCAGCCGTTTGCTCTGCTTTTAAAGAAGCGCCTTTATGACTGCACGGCCAGACTGCTCTGCGGAGCAAAATAGAATATGAGCTTGCGAGATTAGGATGGTTTCACCAGGCTAGTTCAATGGTGGTTCAGTGGTGTTTTTTCTAAAAAGTCTTTCAGTGTTCTCTTCATTTTCTCTTCTCTCCGGCATGAATTAGCTTCGGCTTCTAGTTAGTTCTGAGTGACAGAAGTGCCGTGGTTGCGGAGTGATTTGAGGCTAATAACCAATCTAAAATCAGCATTAAAGGTAAAGCTCACCTTTGATTGGTCACTGTCAGCTCACGAGGCAGAGAGAAGCCTGATAACTTTATCAATGTAGCCTACTAACTTGAGGACCAGTGCTCCCAATTATATTTTGAGGTCGCACAGATGATGGTCGCAATTTCGAGCCCTGTAGTTCATTGGGGATTTCGAGGTGTTTTTTGGATCATTGTCCTATTGTAGAAGCCATCCTCTCTTCATCTTCAGCATTTTTACAGATGGTGTAATGTTTGCGTCCAGAATTTGTGGGAATTTAATTGAATCCATTCTTCCCGACCTGTGAAAAGTTCCCGGGCCACTGGCTGCAACACAAGCCCAAAACATGATCGATCCACCACTGTTTAACAGTTGGACAGGTGTTCTCTTCATGAAATTCTGCATCGTTTTTTCTCCAAACAAATATTCGCTCATTTTGTCCAAAAAGTCAGTCCACAGGACTTGTTTCCAAAAAGCATCAGGTTTATTTAGATGTTCCTTTACAAACTTCTGATGCTGAATTTTGCGGTGAGGACACAGGAAAGGTTTTCTTCTGATGAATCTTCCATGTAGGTCATATTTGTACAGGTGTCACTGCACAGTAGAACAGTGCACCATCACTCCAGAGTCTGATAAATCATCCTGCAGGTCTTCTGCAGTCAAATGGGAGTTTGAGTTACCTTTATAGCAATCCTACCAGCAGCTCTCTCAGAAAGCTTTCGTGGTTTTCCAGACCTCAACTGACCTCCACAGTTCTTGTTAGCTGCCATTTTTTAATTACATTACACAATGAGGAAAAAGCTACCTGAAAACACTTTGCAATCTTCTCATAGTCGTCTCCTGCTTTGTGGGCATCACTTAATTTAATTTTCAGAGTGCAGGCACCTGTTTAGAGGAGCCCATGGCTGCTGATTGTTAATGTTTCAGGAGTCAGAGGAGCCTTGAAATTTCTATCATCTGGCCTTTCCTAACAATGATTGTAAACAAGCCAGAAGACCTAACAAGCGAATTAAGATCTGACATTCTGGTAAATTTGTCTAAGAACTCAAATTTCTTTTGCATGGTGCTCCTTTCCTTTTTTTCCACTCTAAAATTGTACAATACAAAAATAATACAAAAATCCTGCTTAACATGTTGAAAGCATGTTTCATCTTAACTTCATGGCTTTTGGAGATCAGTTCATCCTCTACTCACTTAATTATTCACAGTAAAAGAAATTTTGACCATGCATGCCCAAACTTTTGCATGCTACTGTACTTGCGTGTGTGTGTGTGTGTGTGTGTGTGTGTGTGTGTGTGTGTGTGTGTGTGTGTGTGTGTGTGTGTGTGTGTGTGTGTGTGTGTGTGCGCGTTTGTGTGGATGCTACCGTCATCGGTGAGTGACTCAGTTGAGGCACTGACTTTGCTCCCCTGATTGAGAGATTCAGTGGACTGGGACAGAAACTTCAGGCCCTTCAGTGGTACATCATCTAACCTACAAGAAAAAAGACAAACAAAGAAAGATATACCAGGAAAATAAATTAACAGCAAGAATGAAAACAAAAACGGCTTTGATCAATACAAATGAAACAAATCCAAAACAGAAAGGACATAAAAATACCACTCACCCCAAAAATACATTCTAAGAATAAATTCTTAGTATATAAGCACTGCTTACAGAATCATAATTTACTGAGCTGGGACAATCCTATCAAATTTATAGACGGTTGTCTTGTTGATAAGATTATGCATCCTTACCCCCTCAGTGCTTTTAACCACCTTATTTCGAGCCCCCATGATGCCTTGTGTGAATTATGGGCACGACTTTGCCGCTGAACCGGAACCAGCATTTTCCAATGGTAATGTTAATGGTATGCTAATCCTAGGTAAATCTGTAACATATTCTCAGCCTAGATAACTTATGTTAAACACATAATTCAAGGTATGCTGCTGCTGAGTTTTTTTTTATAACGGGCAATTTAGTAATGTAGGTTGAGAATGCAGTCAGACAGGGAAAGACAGGGATATCATGTACTGACATTGAAAATACCTTCAGTCTCAGCATTGAAAAAGTTTTCTCTCTCCGTCTTTGTTTGCTCCATGTTTGCAGGTTGACAGGATGCACCCATCCATAGTAATTATCACCTCCATATATGGTGGTCATTGGCTATTCATGGGTGGGGATGTATGCTAACTGATGACTAACAGGAGCACGCTGTCAAATTATAATTGTGTGTGTGTGTGTGTGTCTGAGTGTGTCTGTGAGTGTGTGAGTGTGTTAGGGAGAGATGTTTCACCCTGGTATGTTGCTGGTGGAGATGCTCTTGGCCAGGTTGCTGTGTGGGTTGAAGATACTGGAGTGTCTCCGTGGAATAAACTGGTCATCAGGGGTGGTGGCTGTGGACCAGCGTTCCCGTGATGATGAGGAGGATGTGGAAGATACAGATGATGCTGAAGATGCAGCTAGATATAAACATTAGATTACACATTTAGGACTTATTATATCAGTTGTAGACTTCCTTGCCTAGTTTATTAGGAAATACAGATTTAAAATTGAGTACTCTCGCTAAGACTGACATGTCTTTATTATCAGATCTTTGACAAGGTTAAACTAACGGTAACACATTTTTACACCCTGCTCCGCTCCCTTTTAAAGTGTGCCATGTTAAAGACTATATCTATACTGGTTGTATACCAGGCTCTTTCTTTACCTGAAGCTGAGGCTGCGGGGCACACGATGGTCCCTCTCATCTGATACACTACTGGGGATTCTGCCTCATCTGTAATATAGTGTATTCTTCCTGTCGATCACTGTTTTTACAATCAGGTACGCCTGTTTCATCCTTATGTACCTCACTATTGCCTTTTAAGGGCTCATTTATGCTTAATGTTAGATAGGGACAGAGCCCTCTGTCTGCGTTCATTTTGTCCATGTTTAGGCATGTTTTCTTAGATTCTTAAGGCTCATTTATACTCCCTTTACATACAATAATAGATATGTCCATTTCAAATGTTGCAAATGTCACTGCCCTCATACTTCCTTGCATTCTTCATGATAGCACAGACACAGCCAATATAGTATGACACTAGAGGGCAGGATCAAAAGTTTCACACAACAACAAATGAGGCGACAGTGGAGGAAGTTGTAATATTGTACCTTTAAACGGAGGCAGTGTTGTCGACAGCAGTGCTCTGTGAGGTCATTAGATATATTTTGATATAACTGGAAAAAAAATTCACTATATGCTGATTTGTTCCATTCGGCATTATTTAAATTTCTTTGTCATCTCCTACAGTTATATCTCGCTTGAAATACACCACACTGCCTCCACAATATGCGGTGGTGCTGCTCTGTTTCATCCATATCAGTAAGCTTTCAGAAAAATGTGCCTCCATCTCTGTTTCCATTTATATCATTGGGCAGAAATTAGCCCTTAGTCTGGGAAAGTTACGATGAGACAAAGGAGAAGAAGACAGCTTACCTGGCTCTCAGGAAAGAGAGAAGGAAAGAAAACAAGAGGGAGGGAAGGAGAACGGAAAAGAAGTGGAGTGAGTCTTACTGTTGCAGAGAAAAGTTTCCTTATTATGCAGGACTTTGATGCTGGCTGTAGAAGGAGATGGGCTAACTGGGAGTAAGACATGATCGTTTGCACTCTTCTTGTCTCTGTCTTTACTCTCACGTTCTCTCTCTCCCTTTCTCTCCTTCTCCTGGAAGCAATGAAAAAGAGGCACAGATAATCAATAGAGAGAATATTAACAGACTTTTTAATGTTTCGTGTTTTTGTCTCATCAAATGATTTCATATTTTCATATGATTTTCATATTGTCACATTAATTTAAGTCATTAAGTCTTTAAGTCTTGCTCAGTAATTGCCCACACTGCCCACATAGTCCTAACATACCCACCAATATTATATGCTATAATGTAAACTATATGGCTAAATCAACCCAGTCTCACTCCAAAGTCGTCAAATACTGGTGCTTGGGCAATGACTTCTGGCACCAGACAATGATAAAAAAAAAGATGACCTTTCACGTTGACATGATACCGTTAATGTTTATGAGCGCCTGGCGGAGCTAGGGGTAGATACAGTGGGACAACAATTTAAGTTAAGGGGATGGAAGTCCGAGGAGGGTGGATGAGTCTAACACACAACAAAGGGGCCAGATGCATACATGATATGTATGCACACAACCATGAATATGCTACTTTACAAATAGACTGGTGCTAAAGAAGAATCACACAGACTTCAGACCAGTGTCCACACAGTTTGAGCTGTGGGTGAAATGATGCTGTGAAGGTTTGCACAGTTGCGAGCTCTTAAGGTGGATCCTGTAACGCATCACTTTGCCAAGCAGATGAATATAGTACACCTTCAGGTATACAGTCTCTCTCTCTCTTTCTTTCTTTGTTTCTCACTCTTGCTCTCTCTCCCGTTTATCATCTTTATTCTGTGCACTTATCCATTTCATTTGTTTATTCTCCATTTGTATTATTATTGTGGTATTTATTTTGTTATGCAAGTGTTTTGTATTGAACTGTTAAATTTATATTAGTTGTTTTTTTTGTCAGCGTGATGGCACTAGAAAAATGTTTTTCTTTAAATGTTTCTAAATAATCTAATAAAAGGTGGGCCATGTTGAAATGGCTCGGCACGAAAACAAACCATTCATTTATTAATTCATTCATTTGGAAAAAATAAGGCTCCCAGCAAGCACACTGGGCTTTGAAGCCAATTTTGGTAGCCAAACAGTGGTACTGCAATTTCAGGGGTCCGTCACATGATACCATCAGGCCCAAAAACACTTTTCCACATAGACTTACATTGGGGAAAAAGACATCTGTAAATCAGTGGATATGTTTTTTTTTTGTTTTTGTCTTTTCAATTCAGTCATGGTGTACAAGCTGCTGCGCTGTCTGTCTGCCTGTCCGTCTGTCTGCTTATCCGTCTGTCGATTTACTTTCAATTAAGGAAGTGTGCTAGCAAACATCTACACACACACACACACACACACACACACACACACACACACACACAAACACATACACGAACCAACAAGAAGTTCCTCTTTTACAGTCTGCCTGCAGAATTTTTCAGAATTTTTGTCATCTTCACAAAGCTACCATTCTGAACTGTTCCTTGGTGTCATCTGATGACAAAAAGTCATATTTCATGATGCATCATTAAATGGAAATAATAATTATAGTTTAGAAACATTTCTCTTGAGCTTTTATTTTATTTAATATTCTCATCGCATTTACTTAACTGAATATTTAGTTTCACTTCAGTTTTTATTTAGTTTTTCAGTTCTAATTTAAGTTTGCTGGGTAAGGGTCATATTCCTGTAAAGATTGTATGATGAAGGACCTGGGATCAGTTGTATTTGGTATGCGTGAATGAAATGCATCAGTTCACATTAAACTAACCTGAATTAAGACTAATAAACTTAAAATAATCCCAAATGGATTCATGGATTCATTCCCAATGACTGCATGATGACATGCTGATCATTTTGCTGATCATTAGGAATGCTGGCACTGCCTTTAAGAACAACAAGATGCACATGTTATTTAACATGACAGTGGTATCCATGTCAGCAAATGCCAATACATATTCAGCAGAAATCTAAATTCAGTCATACTTTTCAGCATTTAGCATTTTTACATTTTGCTCAGCATATATTTTACAGACACAGGTCTCTTTACACTTGTAATTCTGTTCACTTGGTCCACTTCAAAGAAAATAATGATAGATATGTACACATGTGAGGTCACGGACTGACAGCTTGGCGATGTCACTCTGACATTACTTGACTTTTCAAGAGTTTAAAGTGAAAGGAGCCATTCAAAAGTGAAGTGATGTCTTATTTTCAATAACTGCAGCAGCAGCGGCATCTTGACTACAAGTGAGGTTGCACTGACGAGGCAAAATACCAGCATGCGAATAACACGATTAAAAAAAAAGTGTTGTGTTCCAACCTTAAGCGCTTTGCAATAAACGTGTTTACGCTGACAGCCCTAGTGAAGACTATGTCACCCTCAGTAATCAGTAATTATTTAGTCGTGAACTGATGTCCTGTTACATGAAATGATCACACATAAGACCCAGCCTCTGGTGCTCTGCATGTATACATAGTATTATTGTTTCTTCCATTATTCAGATGAGGACATTTTTTTAAAGTGTTGAGTAAAATGACACAAATTACAGCAAGATCTAGATTATTATTTGAAGGCTGGTAATAACATACACACTCTGATCATTTCTGAAGTTTTTAACCCTTTCCTCCACTTACATCTCCTGCTGCAGATAGTTAGCTCTCTAGCTCTTTTTATAGGACTATTATGACTGTTGTTTTTAAATGGCCAGTTTATCAGTAATTAATTTCAGCCCTGCATGTTGCCCACCGGACTGATTTCATTCAAAAGTGAATAAAAGACCAGATCATTATTTAAATGTAGTTGTTTAACTAAGATTGTTGTGTTGTGTGTGTGTCATCTACTAACACACAACAATTCAGGATGTATGTTGTATGTTTAGCTTAGCTTATGTAGCTTATCTCTGCCCATCACTGTCTCCCTCTGCTGCTGAAACTCTCATCCATGCCTTCATCACATCCAGAATTGACTACTGTAATAGCAGTCTTATGATTCATTATCCAAAGTCCTAAATAAACTCAACACTCATACATTCAGAACTCTGCCACCCGTCTACTGTATTCTATTTTCTGATTGTTTTTAACTAATGTAAAGTGTCTTTGATTACTATGAAAAGTGCTCTATAAATAAAATGTATTATTCAATTCAATTCAATTAACTTTATTTATCCCCAAGGAGCAATTTAAGAGCAGCACACTAGTTCAGAGAAAAAAACACACAGGACATAAATAACTACAATATAAAAACAAGTGTAAAAAAACACATTCTTAAAGTGCAGTGCATTAGAGTCCAGTCCAGCCCTCATATACAGTCTCAAGCTTCCTGAGAAAGGAAGGTTTGGAGGTGGGTGGATGGGGGTTAGGCGTATTGACATCACTAAGGCAGCGGGTCAGTGATGGCTGTGAGGCAAACAGGGGATGTGATGGGTCCTGAAGGATCCTGCTGGCTTTCTTCACTCTGTTGCTCGCAGAGTGTGGAAAGGGATTGTACAGGTAGACCAATGATTTTGGAGCAGATCTTCACTATACCAAGCAGCCGGTTTCTGTTTTGAAGTGGGATTGAATGGAACCAGCATGAGAAGGAGAAGGTGATGATGCTTTCAATGAAGAAGTAGTAGAATGTTGTGAGGCTGTTTTTGCTCATGCTGAAACAGTTCAGCTTCATCAGGAGATACAGTCATTGCTGGCACTTTTTATGAATTTCATCAGAGTTGTGATCAAACTTCAGCTGGTCATGGAATACTGTGCCCAGGTACTTGTATTTCTCCACCACTTCCACAGGTTCCCCATGAATGGTGGTGACTACAGCCTCAGCCAGTTCCCTCTGTCTTTTAGAGAAGGTCACTACCATCTCTTTGATCTTGGTTACATTCAGCTCCAGGCATGATCTGTCACACCAGTCCACAAACTCACTCAAAGATGATTTGTGATGGTGGAAGGAGCCAGACAGCAGGGACAGGAGGACCATGTCATCGGCAAAATTAACCAGGTGGCATTACGGTGGGTGGACCTGCAGTCATCAGTATAAAGAATGAACAGGAGGGGGGAGAGAAGACAGCCCTGAGGTGAACCAGTTTAAGTGTAGATGGAATTAGAAAAAAAATGTTATTAACCGGAACTTTCTGTGGCCTGTTAGTTAGAAAATCCAGGATCCACAGAATAAGACTGTCATTAAGATGGAAGCTGGTGGTGAGTCTTTCAGCTAGAATATGTGGCTGCAGAGTGTTAAATACAGAGGAGAAGTCAGCAAACAGTAACCTGGCTGTTGTGTTGGGGGTTTCAAGATGTTCATGTATGGTGTTGATAAGAAAGGCTTTTGCATCATCCACCCCTCTCCCTGCCCGATATGCAAATTGAAGTGGATCCAGCTGACCGTCTACTGCTGTGATGATGTGATTTTTTTATCACCCTCTCCAAGGCCTTCATCACAAGAGAGGTTAGGGCAACAGGCCTGAGGTTGTTCGGGACCTTTACAGTGCTTTTTTGGGGGAGGGGAATCACCGTTGAGTCTGAGTTTTGCCACAGATCTTATTGGGTCCAGGTGTTGTGTTGACTTTGGTCCTTTTAAACATTCTTACCACATCTTCAGAACTAATATTAAGTGCAGAGCCACCAGTTTTTAATGAAGCCATGGCTGTTTCAAGCTGGGCGCTATTGTCAGTCTCAAATCTTGTGAAAAAGGAGTTGAGGTCATTTGGCAGTGATGCTGGACTACTGCCCTCAACATGGATGGCTTTTTGAGAGGTGGAAGTTGTATTCACAGCTGCCATATTTTTGAGACCTTGCCAGGCTGCACGCAGGTTCCCACCTTTGAATTGTTGCTCAACTTTGTCCCTGTACTTTAGCTTGGTAATTTTTATGGCACACTTCACCTCTTTGTTGATCCCTTTTTTCTCACTGTCAGAACCAGAGAAAAAGATACTCTTTTTCCTGTTTAGGAGAGCTTTTAGTTCTTTCGTCACCCATGGATTGTTATTGGGAAAGATGGTAATTGTTTTGGTGGGAATGATGTTATCCACACTGTTACAGCCCCCAGCCATTAGTGTGTGTTATTAGTGTTGTATATTATATGCTTCGTATTTTTGCCATGGGTTTTCCTCGTCCGTTATTTTTTAGTTCAAGTGAACGCTCCTGTTTGTTGTACAATTTTTGCTCATTGACAGGTCGCACCAACAGCCATTGGTCCTCCGCAGCTGCTGCAGATGAACTGTCAATGTCAATAGCAATGCTCCTCAGTCCGTGTGTAGGGCTGTCACTGATCAGTGTGGCACTCCTACTTGATTGCCTTTTCTGTGAATTTTGCTTGATCTGTGTATTTTGACCTCTGTGAGATTCGTTAGTTCAGTCTTTGTGTTACTAGCGTGTTCCCCTCGCTGTGCTTCGGCACTTCCTCCTTTCATTTTGTAAACAGCATTTTTGTATAGATTGTCAAGAAGCAGTAGGGGTAAACTGACATTTATTTTGATCCCCCTTTTTCTCCTGTTTTTGTTAGTTTAGGGAGTCAGGTTTAGTTTTGTAATTTTGTTTGTGTCTTTGTTTCCTCCCAGGGCTATACAGACTGGTTGAGAGGTCAGTTTCATTTTGTTCATTATTTTGGCCTTGGTTTACCCTGAAGAGAAGCTTCACTTTATTTGTGTCATGTTTTTGGTTTGATTGTCCATATTGGATTGTGCCTTAACTCTTGAGCTGTAGAAAATAAACTACAGCCTTTTCTTTGTAAAACGTCGTCTTCTGCCTCATTTATGTTGTGCCTCTGTTCCCCTAGCCTGGGGCATAACACACACAAAAAGAAATATATGGTGTCACAGTGTCCACCTGCTCATTGATGTTGCTGGAGGGGGCTATTAGGTTCATCCAGTCAGTAGTTTCAAAGCACCCTTGTAGCCTCTCCACACTGTCACTTGTCCATTGCTTGATAGTCAGGTAAGTATGCTGGTGCAAGCAGGATGGCAGCATGATCAACAGATCCAAGTGGGGGGAGGGCAACAGATTTATATGCATTAGGAACAGATCCATAGCATTTGTCAAGAGTCTTCCCCATATGGGTGGTGCAGGTGACATATTGATGAAAACCTTTGAGAAAATTTTGTCAGCACTGCAGTGATTAAAATCACCAAGAACAAATTTTGGAGAGTCTGGGGAGATGAGTTCAAACCTGTTGAGTGTAGACATGATGTGGTCAGACGCTGCAAATGCTTTTGCTTTAGGATGAATATACACCAAGACAAAAAATAGCTAAGGGAATTCTCTGGGGAGGTAAAAGGGACGTAGGGAAACCGCCAGGAGTTCAACATCCGCAATACACAGTCTCTCCCTCACTGTAACAGACGAGCACCACCGCTTGTTTACATACAGGCAGACTCCGCCCCCATGTTTCTTGCCAGTCAGCTGACTGGCCTGGTCGAACCTTGTTGGTGTCCCAGAGCCGTCAATATACAGAGAACTGTCGCTGTCACTGCTGCTGAGCCAGGTTTCGGTGAATGCCAAAATTGCAGCAGTCCTGTATTCGTACATGTATGTCGCATTGGCTTGTAGTTAATCTGTCTTGTTGTGTATTGAACGCACATTGGCTAAGATGACTGAGGGAAGCAGCTGGTATTTACCTCTCTCCCACTTGAGTCTGGCTCTCACTCCGCTCTTTTTCTTCCTCCCCTGCCGGGTCTTTTTCTTTCTGTTGGCATCCGAGGCATAGCTGGATGGACGGATGCGTAGTATCTCCTCTGGAATCTTCTATTCAGGCGCTTGATTCGCGAGGAGCTGAAGCTGAAGCAGGAGGCCTCCGGAGTACACAACACGCTGGCTGATTGCCGTACCCGACGAGTAATCCACAAAATTACTAAACTAGATTATAATTCTTTTGAAAGCCTTGTTCTTAGTCTTTTACATCCGACCTGGAAAACCTCGCAGCCACTTTTATTTATTATTGTGTACCGTGCTCCTGGCCCGTATTCTGAATTTATATCTGAATTCTCAGAGTTTTTATCCAGTTTAGTTCTAAAATCAGATAAAGTTATTATTGTAGGCGACTTTAACATTCATGTCGACGTTGATAATGACTCCCTGGCTACCGCGTTTATCACATTATTAGACTCCATTGGCTTCAGTCAGGGTGTACGTGAACCCACACCCTCGATCTAGTTCTGACGTATGGAATTGAAATTGATAACCTAACAGTCTTTCCACAGAATCCCTCGCTATCGGATCATTATTTGATTACTTTTGATTTCTTTTTACTCGACTACACGCCACTGAGCAACAGTTACTATACCAGATGTTTATCAGATAGTGCTGTCGCAAAATTTAAGAAAATGATTACTCCGTCGTTAAATTCAATCCCAAGTCCTTTAGTAACAGAGGTTTCCCGTACCGATTTTAACCTCTCCCGAATTGATCAATTTGTTGATAGCGCCGTAAGCTTGCTGCGAACAACACTTGACTCTGTAGCTCCTCTTAAAAAGAAGTTAACAAAACAAAGAAAGTTCGCTCCTTGGTATAACTCTGAAACCCGTAAATTAAAGCAAATATCGCGAAAGTTTGAAAGGAATTGGCGATTAACCAAACTGGAAGAATCTCGTGTAATCTGGGCAGACAGTCTCAAAACTTATAAGAGGGGCCTCCGCAATGCCAGAGCAAACTATTACTCAGCTTTAATAGAAGAAAACAAAAATAACCCCAGGTTTCTTTTCAGCACTGTAGCCAGGCTGACTGAGAATCAAAGCTCTATTGAGCCTTGTATTCCTTTAGCCCTTAGCAGTAATGATTTTATGAGCTTCTTTAATGACAAAATTCTAGCTATTAGAGGCAAAATTCATGACGACCTGTCCTCAGATAGTACCTATCTAACCTCAAACACAGCTGTAACACCTAATATTTATTTAGATTCCTTCTCCCCAATTTCTCTTCAAGAATTGACCGCAGTGATTTCATCATCTAAATCATCAACGTGTCTCTTAGACCCCATCCCAACTAGGCTACTCAAGGAGGTCTTACCTTTAGTTAACACCCATATATTAGACATGATCAATATATCCTTATTAACAGGCTATGTACCACAGTCTTTTAAGGTAGCTGTAATTAAACCTCTACTAAAAAAGCCCACCCTGGATCCAGAGGTGTTAGCCAACTATAGACCAATATCTAATCTTACCTTTATGTCAAAGATCCTTGAGAAAGTAGTCGCAGACCAGCTGTGTGATTTTCTCCAGGATAATAATTTATTTGAGGAATTACAGTCAGGATTTAGAGCGCATCATACACTGAGACAGCTCTAGTGAAAATTACAAATGACCTTCTGATTGCTTCAGACAAAGGACTCGTCTCTGTACTTGTTTTATTAGATCTTAGTGCAGCGTTTGACACTGTTGACCATGAAATTCTGTTACAGAGACTGGAACACTTAATTGGCCTAAAAGGTTCTGCACTAAGCTGGTTTAAATCTTATTTATCTGATCGTTTTCAATTTGTTGACGTTCATAATGAATCATCCGTACGTACTAAAGTTTGTTTTGGAGTTCCGCAAGGAACTGTGCTTGGACCAATCCTATTTATTCTATATATGCTTCCTTTAGGTAACATCATTAGAAATCACTCTATAAATTTCCATTGTTATGCGGATGATACACAGTTGTATTTATCGATGAAGCCAGAAGAAAGGGATCAATTAACTAAACTTCATAATTGTCTTAAAGACATAAAAACCTGGATGAGCACCAATTTCCTGATGTTAAATTCAAACAAAACTGAAGTTATTGTTCTTGGCCCCAAACAACTCAGAGACTCTTTATCTGATGACATAGTTTCTCTCGATGGCATTGCTCTGGCCTCTACCACTACCGTAAGAAACCTCGGAGTAACATTTGATCAAGATCTGTCTTTCAATTCTCATTTAAAACAAACCTCACGGACTGCATTTTTTCATCTGCGTAATACTGCAAAAATTAGGCCTATCTTGACCCATAAAGATGCAGAAAAATTGGTCCACGCCTTTGTTACCTCGAGGCTGGATTACTGTAACTCTCTACTATCAGGTAGCTCTAGTAAATCATTAAAAACTCTTCAGCTAATTCAGAATGCAGCAGCACGTGTACTAACAGGAACTAAGAAACGAGATCATATTTCTCCTGTTTTAGCTTCTCTGCACTGGCTCCCTGTAAAATCCAGAATTGAATTTAAAATCCTACTGTTAACTTATAAAGCTCTAAATGGTCAAGCTCCATCATATCTTAGAGAGCTCATAGTGCCTTATTATCCCACCAGAACTCTGCGCTCTGAGAACGCAAGGTTACTCGTGGTCCCTAAAGTCTCCAAAAGTAGATCAGGAGCCAGAGCCTTCAGCTATCAGGCTCCTCTCCTGTGGAATCATCTTCCTGTTACGGTCCGGGAGGCAGACACCGTCTCCACATTTAAGGCTAGACTTAAGACTTTCCTCTTTGATAAAGCTTATAGTTAGGGCTGGCTCGGGCTTGCCTTGTACCAGCCCCTAGTTAGGCTGACTTAGGCCTAGTCTACCGGAGGACCACCTTTAATGCACCGGGCACCTTCTCTCTCTCTCTCTCTCTCTCTCTCTCTCTCTCTCTCTCGTATCCTATTACTGTATCTATTTTACTCGGCCATTCTGGATGTCACTAACTCGGTTTCTTCTCCGGAGCCTTTGTGCTCCACTGTCTCTCAGGTTAACTCGTATTGCAGCGGTGCCTGGATAGTGTGACGTGTGTGGTTGTGCTGCTGCCGTGGTCCTGCCAGATGCCTGCTGCTGCTGCTGCTGCCATCATTAATCATTAGTCATACTTCTACTGCTATTATAGACATATGATATTATCATACATGTAGACTGCCTGATACTAATATATACTTTCAACATATTGTACCACAGTAGCCAGAACTATAACGACAGTATTATTACTTTCATGAATGTTGTTGTAAGCTACTGTCATTACCGAGGATGTCATACAGATTACTGTATTGTGTCATACAGATTACTGTTAATTTGTTATGCTGATCTGCTCTGTACGACATCTACTGCACGTCTGTCCGTCCTGGAAGAGGGATCCCTCCTCAGTTGCTCTTCCTGAGGTTTCTACCATTTTTTTCCCCCGGTAAAGGGTTTTTTTTGGGGAGTTTTTCCTTATCCGCTGTGAGGGTCTAAAGGACAGAGGGATGTCGTATGCTGTAAAGCCCTGTGAGGCAAATTGTATTTGTGATATTGGGCTTTATAAATAAAATTGATTGAATTGATTGATTGATTGAAAATGCACAAGTTGTAGAAGCACCACAAAACACAGTCCCAGGTAATCCATTGCACTTAAGTCACAATCCCAAAAATAAATGAGTTCTGAGAGTAGAAGAGGTTAAAAGACAAAAGAGATTTAAAAAGAACTACTCAGTGACCCGACCAGTCAACCACATGAGCAGCGACCCGGAACCGAGAGTACTATTAGCAGTAGTAGTACTATTACTATCATTATTGTTACTTATATTATCATTATTATATCATTGACCAAACAGTGGTTACTGATTTAGAGTGATTCTTGTGAGAGGACTCTTTCTTCTTTTTTTATGATACAAATTCCAAATATGTGTTTATAGAAGTTTTTACTTCATCTTTGATCTCCATTATAACATGAACAAATTCAGCAGGATAAGAAATGCAGCAGACAAAACCACATCAAACCAGCTACAAGCACAACACTGACATGAATCTCATAGACTGACTGCAGTGAAGTCGTCTAAAAGGAAAGAAGGAAACTGTTTCAACTTCCTGTTATGAGTTGCTGATGGCTGTTATGAGTTGCTGATGGTGCTGCACCAGTGATGACACAGTCTACCCTGTTTTGTGTGTGTGTGTGTGTGTGTGTGTGCGTGCGTGCATGTGAGTGTGTTCTTGTACATGCTACTTAGTGAGAACCAAAATATGTAGTTGGTCCTCACTTCCTTAAAGGCTTGGATAAAGGGATTGTGCACCCAAAAATGAAAAGGAAGCCATTATCTACTCACCCATATGCAGACGGAGGCTTAGGTGAAGTTTCAGAGTCCTCACAACGCGGAGATCCAAGGGGAGAGGAGGTAGCAACACAACTCCACCTAATGGATGCTTACGGCACCCCAGATTCAAACGTCCAGAAACATATAATTGAAACCACAAAATATCTCCATACTGCTCGTCCGTAGTGATCCAAGTGTAATCCAACTTTTTATGTCAGGGCTTCAGGACACTTAGATCACTACGGACAAGCAGTATGGAGGTATTTTGTGGTTTCAATTATGTGTTTTTGGAGGTTTGAATCTGGGGCACCATAAGCCTCCATTAGGATCCCCGCAAGTGTTGTGAGGACTCTGAGACTTCACCTGGGCCTCCCTCGGCATATGGGTGAGAAGATGATGGCTGAATTTTCATTTTTGGGTGCACTATCCCTTTAAGGATTAAGACTTGGTTTCAGGTTCAGGTTACAATTACATTTAGGTTAGGGTGATGACAGTGATAGTTAGCTGGCTGTCCAGCTAGTCACAAGCTGACATTATGGTGGTCAGATGTAACAGAGATAAATGATCAGTAGTTTTGAAAACAGCAAAGTTTAGAAATACCAGCTTGAATGATCATTACCAATCACTGAGGACCTTCAACATATTCACCACAGAGTCTCACTGCACACACTGTTAATAGGCACTGGGGTCTGGGACAGTAACTATGCATTACTGCAGGGTTTAACACATCACCATTATTACTGAGTTTTTTCTTCCATCTAAACCAAGCAGCCACTGTCTCCATCACAGGCCAACCATTTAAAGGCCTTTATTGTGAGGCAGCTACAGCTCCCAGTAGCCTTGTTGAACAATAAACTGTGAACTGTTTGGTGATAACAATGTTATAGAAGGATAGAAATATCTAAATAATAAATAGTCTCAGAAAACAAACATCACTCAATCTCCAAGAACGTGAGTGTTACTTGAATAAGTAACATTAACTAATGTACTAAAAAGTTAGTGTTACAGAGAAATCCATCATTCCTCTTAATACCTCCCTATTTTCTGATTAGGGTAGACATGACAACCCCTAATAAATGTGACGTTATTGATCCCTATAACAGTAAATACTTTTTCCTTTACCTGATATGAAGTATACGCTGCACATGTGAGCATTTCTGATGATCGCCTCCATTCAGTCCTTTGTCTTATTGCATTAACCATCATTGTCTCTGTTTTTATTGACAGGCAGTGGTGGCTGTATGCGGTATGCAATAAAATTTAAGTTTTTTAGGCCATAACTCCTTCTATTCTGGCTCCCAATAACACAAGACGACATTTTAAGACTCGTATGTAGCCTACAGCCCTGTGGTGGCGATTTGGGTTTTGCCTCCAGCTAATAAACTGATCAGCCCGAAAAGGGTCTAAACAGCTGTTGACAGAGCAACTACTGGTGTGATGTCCTATCATGAAAAAATAAATCAATAGCTTTTGTAGCTCTACTATAAATTTTGCATGTGCAGTTGAACATTTCCATGTACACAGACATTTTGCAGTTGCTGACCATGACCATTTTCTCAAAACACCTGGAGGATGAGGAGCAATTTTTATCAGCTTATAATTTAGCCAAATTAAAATCGATTTTGTCTTATCAGGACCTGGAAACAGTTATTTATGCTTTCGCCACCTCTCGGCTTGAATATTGTAATTCTCTGTATATGGGGTTGACCCCATTCCACTTTTCTAGACTCCAAATGGGTCAAAATGCAGCTGCTAGACTCTTAACGGGAACAAAGAAACGACAACACATCACTCCTGTTCTGGTTCACCTACACTGGTCATATACATATGTTGGGATTCACGGGACCACAGATGATTTATCATTTGGTAAAATCCTCACTGGACAATTTAAAGGCTTTTTCCTCTGCATGCTCTTTGTCTTCAAACAAAGAGAGCTAAGTGGCACCCATCTCCACAGGAGGCCTCACCTCACACCTCAGTGAGACTCAAGTCCCAAAACTTGATTGGACAAGACCCTTTACAGTGACATGTGACTCTGTGATGTCACAGGTTGTACAAAATCTGCTCCCTTCCACAGAACGTTCTCTCTTGCTCCAGCTGTTGAACAGCTAAGACCCCTTTCCAGTTGGGCCTGGAACAGTCCAGAGGCCTAGACCCTGGCTCCACAGCCCAAACCACTAAAGGGAGGGCAACTGACCACAGACTCTTTTGCAAACACAAGGTTTGCAACCAGCTTTACAGCAACAAGGAACTAAGTGAGTTAGCACCAGCATCTAACTCTTTAAGGGCCCTGAGCGACCAGCTTCCTTGGATCAGAACCTTTGGAACAAAGGACACCACAAAGACTGCAGCAGAAACCACACCTTCCCAGCCTTCTTCTGCCGGCTAACAAAGCAGCACCACCAAGTGACTCTTTCTTCCATTCATTCAAGGATCGGTAATGTAAGAGCTGGGCATAGCTTATCACAGCTTTACAGGCTAAGCAAGACTATTTAACTTGTATGTGATTTAATGCTGTTTACTGAGTTATTGTTGTGATTGTTGGCAGTTAGGTCATTGATTAGTTGGCTTCACCAAAGCTAAATGTTTAGTTTGCCAATACTGTTCACAAACAGATTCTTGCACACAACTAAACAATCTCTGCACTAATCCAGACCATATGCAACACAAATCACATTCACATAGACTCATTAACCAAGGCTTTCAACCGAGCTACACCCAAACAGGCATTTCAAAGTTCCTGTTTCTTTTCCTTTGTCTTTGTCCTGATCATACGGTCAGACAGGCACCTCCCCCTGAAGCCAGCTTTGATTCGGCCATTTTGGTAGTTCTCTGTTGTCAGCCATTTTGTTTCGTAGGCCAAGCGGCTACTTGATCACCACACCTGCCTTTGTCTCTCTCTCTCTCTCTCTCTCTCTCTCTCTCTCACACACACACACACTCACACACACACACATACACAAAAGTCTTTACATTCACCACTAGTCTGCTACAGCAGCAGTAGACATTCAGCTGTACTTACAGACAAGTACATTGTGGTAAGAATAATTTTATTCACAAAGACAAAGCAACTTGAGAGATATTGTGTCTGGTTAAGCTGTCAAACTTTGCAGTTGATTCTTTTGTTCCTGTTTTCCTTGACATTCATCACAGCTTAACATTTGACTTGTACTAGGACAGCCTGTTTTAGACTTACGCTCCTCTTAAGACCTAACAATGGTGAACCCCTGTTTAGAACAGTTTATCTCCTCCATCGCACAGAGCCTAACCTCTGGCCTACCAGAACTCATCAGCAGATTGAGTCCCCGGGAATGCAAGGACGAGATTAACTCTCTACTCAGTGATAATGGTGATGTGCATACTGCATCAAGTAATACATTGTTAAAATGCTTGCTTCTGATCTTCCACAGGCAAATCACCCTTGCCTTTCAGAGCAAAGCAGCTCTAGAGAAGGAGGTAGAAAGTCTAAGAGCGCAAAATGCTTCCTTTTTCCATGAAGCACAGATGGCTAACAAGAAAGCCATACGCTACTTAGATGATTTGCATTCAGCAGAGTTAGACCTCTGCTCACATAAAGAACTGTTTAGGCTTAGATCAGAACATCCAGCCCCAGCACAGTCTTACAGCCAGTGTGATTCTGGCTTTTATGATTCCTACTCCTCCCTGGATGAGAGGTTAACACCTGCTCAGGAATGCAAGTGGAAATCTTTCCCACCAGACCCTAAGTGTTTGGGAATCAAGTCAGCTCCCCAACCTCCACCAACAGACAGAGGTAACAGTGACCTGGCTTCCCATGCCTCAAACACAGATGTTGAGGAAACAGGTAGTTTATCTTCAGGATATTCTGTCCCATGTATTCCACAGAAACTGAGTTTTGACAATTTCACCCATGCACAGGGGGAAAGGGGGGTTGAAACCATTCAAACATGGCTACCAACCTCACAGACCTGCAGCATGTGATTCACACCTTCTTAGGAACGCTAATTTAGACTTGCCTTCACCAGAGAGGACATCTGACTGCTCTCTCTTTGAAGTGCTTGAGTTTTTAGCTACAGACATTGAACTGTTTGATCCAGACAACTGTGATCAACATGTGGATGATTATTTGAGAGAGATTGACAACTGTCTAGTTGACCTGCCCCAGGCAACTGAAAGGGAGAAGATTAAACTTTTGTGGAAGACCAGCTCCAAAGCTGTCCACAAGTTTATTCAGTGCCAGCATCACAGTGTCAGAAGTAACTACAGAAAGCTCTGGCAAGCACCGAAAGAAGAATTTTCTGTCACTGCTGACGACATTGATTCTATGTTTGCAGCCCTCCAAATTAAACATTCACGTCTTGAGAATCCTAGGGAATATTACAACCGTTTGAGACGCACATACTTTCAGGGCAAGAATGCACCAGGCTTAGAAGAGAACCCAAGCTTCAAGTCCCTGTTCTTGCGTAACCTGCATCCTTGTGTACACACTCACGTTGTACTCATGACCTGCAATTGTATCCCATCTATGCTTGAGCTCAGGAAGTTGACACAGGTAGCTTGGGAAACCGCAGTCCCTTCCAAAACCACAGGGATACCAACCGAACCTGTCAGTTCAAATCCTGCAGTGTCACACAGATCTCCTGCCCCAAAACTCAACCCTCACAACAGCTCGAAGGGGGGTGTGAAAAGACCGCAGGGAGACAAGAAGCATACCCGCTATGTCCCCCATCTGCGTCGAGATGGCCATTCACAGAACAAAAGCTGTAGAAGGCCATACTCAGAGATTCTGGCCCAGAACTGTGACCTGCCACGTGACCAGTCAGATGATGAGCACAGCATCTCTGACATGTCTTAATGCAGTTCAGACAACAGTCAAAATCTTTCTGACAGTGACAGCACCTCTGAATGCCTCTCTGCCTCTAGCTACCAGGAGTGTTACAGCCCTGAGCCACCAGCTAAGCACAGGCACTCCAGAGCCCGCTCCTTGTTTAGTCCACCCCTGTACTGACAGTAACACAAATGCTAATCCAGTACCTTGTTTCTTGCAGTTACGCAGACTTGAGTTGCCAGCAACAGCAGCAACCTCAGGAGTTCTAAACAGTAATAGCCAGACACCCTGCTATTAGTTTAGGTAGCCTAAATTCTGATTGGACTGAGACACCACCGTCCAACTTTGCAGGTATACTTGGATTATTTGTGTAAATTCTTGTCAGTTACACCCCTAGTTTAAAATCACTAGGTTAGGACACCACGTTATGACTTCACACACATAGTCATATACACACCCTTATCATTGTAGGTGACACCCTCTCTCCATCTCACCTAACACATTTACACAACTAACATTCCTGTTCTCACTAACACCTACTGAGAAACACAAGTTAGTTATTATACACCATGCCAGTGTCGTTGTTTATCTGGAGTTGTTCTGTAACCTGAAGGTTTTGTTTTGTACATAGAGACTATTCTTGCTTAGCCGAGATAAATAGTACCAACAAATGCCCAGTTGGTTAGCAAACTGCCCAGATGTTACAATGTGTATGGACTGACAAATGAACTTTTTCAACTGTGGACTGAAGATGTGTTTGCCCTCAGGATCACACATCAAGTGCAATCCTCTGACCAAAGGGGGGATGTTGGGATTCACAGGACACAGATGATTTATCATTTGGTAAAATCCTCACTGGACAATTTAAAGGCTTTTTCCTCTGCATGCTCTTTGTCTTCAAACAAAGAGAGCTAAGTGGCACCCATCTCCACAGGAGGCCTCTCCTCACACCTCAGTGAGACTCAAGTCCCAAAACTTGATTGGACAAGAGTCTTTACAGTGACATGTGACTCTGTGATGTCACAGGTTGTACAAAATCTGCTCCCTTCCACAGAACGTTCTCTCTTGCTCCAGCTGTTGAACAGCTAAAACCTCTTTCCAGTTGGGCCTGGAACAGTCCAGAGGCCTAGACCCTGGCTCCATAGCCCAAACCACTAAAGGGAGGGCAACTGATCACAGACTCTTTTGCAAACACAAGGTTTGCAACCAGCTTTACAGCAACAAGGAACTAAGTGAGTTAGCACCAGCATCTAACTCTTTAAGGGCCCTGAGCGACCAGCTTCCTTGGATCAGAACCTTTGGAACAAAGGACACCACAAAGACTGCAGCAGAAACCACACCTTCCCAGCCTTCTTCTGCCGGCTAACAAAGCAGCACTACCAAGTGACTCTTTCCTCCATTCATTTAAGGATCGGTAATGTGACAAGTGGGCATAGCTTATCACAGCTTTACAGGCTAAGCAAGACTGTTTAACTTGTATGTGATTTAATGCTGTTTATTGAGTTATTGTTGTGATTGTTGGCAGTTAGGTCATTGATTAGTTGGCTTCACCAAAGCCAAGTATTTAGTTTGCCAATACTGTTCACAAACAGATTCTTGCACACAACTAAACAATCTCTGCACTAATCCAGACCGTTTGCAACACATATCACATTCACATAGACTCATTAACAAAGGCTTTCAACAGAGCTACACCCAAACAGGCATTTCAAAGTTCCCGCTTCTTTTCCTTTGTCTTTGTCCTGATCACACGGTCAGACAGACACCTTCCCCTGAAGCTAGCCTTGATTCAGCCATTTTGGTAGTTCTCTGTTGTCAGCCATTTTGTTTCGTAGGCCAAGCGGCTACTTGATCACCACACCCGCCTTTGTCTCTCTCTCTCTCTCTCTCTCTCTCTCTCACACACACACACACACACACACACATATATACACACCAAGCTTGTATATAGTTAGTTAGAATTTGTGTGTTTTGGTTGGCTTTGCTAAGTTGTGAATAAATACAATTCTTTGGAATCATACCTGCTGTCTATTTAATGTTGCGTGAAGTGAATGTGAGTGAATGAATAGTCAACCTCTGCTGCGTCAAGAACTCCGAAATCCTTCAGGCGTTACTGCTAATTGTGGTTGTTGTCATTAATTTAATTATTAATCAAACTCCAAATTAATAGTTTAGCCTACTTCATGAGACTGATATCTTTAACTGGCTATCATTTTTCCCTTTACGGGAATGGTACCCCACGAGGTGATTTAATGTTAATTAAGTCACATTATTTAACATAATTATTAATTATTAATTATTAATAATAATTATTAATTATTTCTGATAGCCAATTAAACCCCCAACATATTTGGAACCTCCACGTGAAGCCCAGTATGTTGACCCCAACATATTTGGTGCCATCGTGTGAGGTAAATATATGTTGATTCCCAACATTTGTTAAAATCTAAACTGGACATGTGAAGGCTTTTCTTCTCTGCATGCTCTTTGTTCTTCAGACAAAGAGAGCTATTTCTCACCTCAGTGAGACCAGTCATCAAACTTGATCGGACAGGACTTTTACAGTGACATGTGACTCTGTGATGTTACCAAGCAACTGTCTCCCTCTTTCTCCTGAGCTGCCAAGCGGCTCACACCTCTTCGTTCTGAGCTATGGACCAGCCCAGAGGTGCTTTCTTTCCTCCTGGGCCCAAACAGCTCTCTTTTCTCCTGGGCTGCTAACAAGCTCAGACCTTTGCTCATTGCCCCAGAACCATCAAAGGAGGGGCCAATTGCTCACAGACTCTCTAAACCTGAACCAGAGAAGTTATAGGTGCAAACACAAGGTTTGCAACTAACTTCCCAGCAACAAGGAGAACCAAGTGAGTTAGCACCTAGCGTCTAACTCTGCAAGGACTTCGAGCGACCAGCTTTCTCGAATAAGCATCTTCGGAACAAGGACACAACAAAGACTGCTTCTGGACCCACAGCTCTGTTGGGAATTAACATATATTTACTTCACACAATGGGTCAACACACTAGGCTTCACATGGAGGTACCAAATATGTTGAGGTTTAATTGGCTATCGGAAATAATTAATAATTATTATTAATAATTAATAATAAGTATGTTAAATGATGTGACTTAATTAACATTAAATCACCTCGTGGGGCACCATTCCCGTAAAGGGAAAAATCATAGCCAGTTAAAGATATCAGTCTCATAAAGTAGGTTAAACTATTAATTTGGAGTTTGATTAATAATTAAATTAATGACAACAACCAAAATTAGCAGTAATGCCTGAAGGATTTCGGAGTATTTGACGCAGCAGAGGTTGACTATTCATTTGCTCTTGTGCAACATTAAACAAACAGCAGGTATGATTCCAAAGAATTATATTTATTCACAACTTAGTAAAGCAAACCAAAACACACAAATTCTAACTAACTATATGCAAGCTTGGTGTGTATATGTGTGTGTGTGTGTGTGTGTGTGTGTGAGAGAGAGAGAGAGAGAGAGAGAGAGAGAGAGAGAGAGAGAGAGACAGAGAGAGAGAGAGAGAGAGAAGAGAAAGACAAAGGCGGGTGTGGTGATCAAGTAGCCTCTTGGCCTACAAAACAAAATGGCTGACAACAGAGAACTACCAAAATGGCCGAATCAAGGCTAGCTTCAGGGGAGATGTTTGTCTGACCGTGTGGTCAGGACAAAGACAAAGGAAAAGAAGCGGGAACTTTGAAATGCCTGTTTGGGTGTAGCTCTGTTGAAAGCCTTTGTTAATGAGTCTATGTGAATGTGATATGTGTTGCAAACAGTCTGGATTAGTGCAGAGATTGTTTAGTTGTGTGCAAGAATCTGTTTGTGAACAGTATTGGCAAACTAAACACTTAGCTTTGGTGAAGCCAACTAATCAATGACTTAACTGCCAACAATCACAACAATAACTCAGTAAACAGCATTAAATCACATACAAGTTAAATAGTCTTGCTTAGCCTGTAAAGCTGTGATAAGCTATGCCCAGTTGTTGCATTACCGATCCTTGAATGAATGGAAGAAAGAGTCACTTGGTGGTGCTGCTTTGTTAGCCGGCAGAAGAAGGCTGGGAAGGTGTGGTTTCTGCTGCAGTCTTTGTGGTGTCCTTTGTTCTAAAGGTTCTGATCCAAGGAAGCTGGTCGCTCTGGGCCCTTAAAGAGTTAGACACTGGGTGCTAACTCACTTAGTTCCTTGTTGCTGTAAAGCTGGTTGCAAACCTTGTGTTTGCAAGAGAGTCTGTGATCAGTTGCCCTCCCTTTAGTGGTTTGGGCTGTGGAGCCAGGGTCTAGGCCTCTGGACTGTTCCAGGCCAACTGGAAAGAGGTCTTAGCTGTTCAACAGCTGGAGCAAGAGAGAACGTTCTGTGGAAGGGAGCAGATTTTGTACAACTTGTGCCATCACAGAGTCACATGTCACTGTAAAAGGTCTTGTCCAATCAAGTTTTGGGACTTGAGTCTCACTGAGGTGTGAGGTGAGGCCTGTGGAGATGGGTGTCACCTAGCTGTCTTTGTTTGAAGATGAAGAGCATGCAAAGGAAAAAGCCTTGAAATCAGTGATGATTTTACCAAATGATAAATCATCTGTGGTCCTGTGATTCCCAACAGCTCTTTCCAGCCTTCTCCTGTTGGCTAACAAAAGTAGCACACCACAAAGCGACTCTTTTTTCCATCCATTCGAGGATCGGTAATGTAACAACTGGGCATAGCTTTATCACAGCTGTACAGGCTAAGCAAGACTGTTTAACTTGTAGTTTATGATTTAATGCTGTTTCTTGAGTAACTGCTGTGATTGTTTGCAGTTAGGTCAGTGTTTAGTTTGCTGATGGTGTTCACAGACAATGTCTTGCATGCAACAAAACATCCTGTGCACTTATCCAGACTTTATGCAACACAAATCACATTCACATAGACTCATTTACAAACAGACTTTCAACAGAGCTACACCCAAGATGCAAATCAAAGTTTCCACTTCTCTTCCTTTGTCTTTGTCCTGACTACACGGTCAGACAAAACCTCCCCTGATCTGAAGCCAGCTTTGATTCGGCCACCTTGTAGTTTTCTGTTGTCAGCCATTTTGTTTTGTCGGCCAAACGGCCCTTTGATTACCACCCACCTTTGTCGTCCTCTCTCTCTCACACATATACACACCAAGCTTGTATATAGATAGTTAGCTAGAATTTGTGTGTTTTGGTTTTGCTTTACTTACTTACGTAATGAATAAATATAATTTTTTGGAATCATACCTGCTGGCTGTTTAATATTGCACAAGAGTGAGTGAATAGTCAACCTCTGCTATGCCAAGAACTCCGAAATCCTTCAGGCTTTACTGTTAATTTTGGTTATGGTTATTAATTTAATTATAAATCAAAAATTCCAAATAGTTTAGTGTATTTTATGAGACTGATATCTTTAACTGGCCATCATTTTTGCCTTTTCTGGAATGGTGCCCCACGAGGTGTTGTAAATTATGTAAATTAAGTCACATTATTTAATGTAATTTATCATGACTATTAATAATGATTAATTATTTCCGATAGCCAATTTAATACTTTAATTGGAGATCTATTACAAGGTCAGGCCCGTGTTAAGGCTTAAGTCCCAACAAATGGTGCCACCATGTAAAACATAGTACTGGTGCCTAGATCACAACAAATAGTATCCCCTCATTTACAGTATCACCAGTATAATTAACAACACTAGTGGTGTCCCCCCTTGAGGTCCAGAATTGTTCCCTACATTAATGGTGCCCCTTGGTGAGGCCTAATATTGTTGTTCCCAACACACACACACACACACACACTCACACACACACACACACACACACACTTAAATACAGAATTAATTTCAAAATACTGCCATTTGTTTTTAAGCCTAAATGGATTAGCTCCATAATACATTACCAACCTGCTAACTCCATAATTTTAAATCACATTTTTAACATTCTCTTCCTGTTTTTTTATTTTTTATTTTTTATTCTCTTTCATTACATTGCTCTTGCTTTTATCATGTGAGTTGTTTAAGTCTTTTTCACTTTCCTCCTGCCTCATTTCTATTGTTGTTTTATTGCATTAGATTATGTATTGCTGCCTTTTATGAATCTTTTACTTCTTCAATCATGTCAACTTTGTGTTGGGGCAGATCCTAACCCATCTGCCCTGACTGCAAAGCACTTTGGTTCAACTCCTGTTGTTTTTAAATGTGCTATATAATTAAAAGTGACTTGACTTGACAATGTAGTACCTTGATGCAGATGTTCTCACCTTGCCTTTCTTGCTTATCTTGCTTCGGAGGTAGCTGAATGTCCGACTAATTTTAGGTCCCCCTTTTCCTTCAGTGTCACTCCGCAGAGGGCCCGGCTCCTCCTCTGAAATACTGACCAACACACACACCATTACGGAGCCAGTCTGCTCCAATACACATAACAAAAGGAGTGAAAAGTCTGCTCATTTTAACATAATTGAATACTTTTTGGTAGTGGGTTCCACCTAAATACAGCAATCTATAGAAATATTTGTTTTTAAAGTAATTCTAGGGTTCCCACACTTTTTCATGGGCTAAATTACAAAACTTTTCCATGACTTTTCAAGGACCCGTAATAAAATTCCCATGACCAACAAAAACAGAAATGGACAGTATACTTTACTCCAGATGTTAATTATATTAATATAGGTGGTCAGTGGACCCAGAGCAGTAGAACTCCCAGCACTGGGAAGTGACAGCCAACAGTATGGTTAGCCCACTGGTTAATTTGTTCATAAAAAACAAAAAACAAAAACATAACTGTCACAGTTCAGCTCTGCCTCACCACTCTGCACCTGCCTGCTTCAATCTGCCAATCAGACACACCCCTCTCATCAAGCCAACTCCACTCACCTGTGCTCTCTGCTCTGCTCTGGCTGCATTTAAGCTCCAGCTCCACTCTCACTCATTGCCAGATTGTTCTCGATGCTTGCACCAGACTCTCCAGCGTTTTTCTGCCTGATCTCCCGGTTCCGACCCTGCCTGCCTCTGACTATCCTGCCTGACCGATCTCCTGGATATTACCTCAGCCTTCTGTCTTCGACCACGAGTTTCGCCTATCCCCTCCTGGTTACACACCTGCTCGGCTCTGTGGCTACACAGCTCACCACCGGACCTGTCTGCCTGCTAGGTAATCCACCTGTTGCTGGCTTTGCCTTCAGTCAGCGACGCCAGACTCACTCCTTTTCTGATCTCGCAGATCACTGTGAGCCAAGACTTTTCTCCCTGTCACTGTATAAACTGTTCAAGACGCCAGTGATAAATAAAAGTCATTACCGACTGATATCCTGTCTGCCTGTGCTGCTTTTGGGTCCTCACCATACCCGTGACAATAACACTCTGTACCTTGGAACGACTCTACTTTCAAAGCAGTTAAAACAAAACCAAAGTATGCAATGGTGCTCTGAGTGAAAAATGAACACTCAGGCTGCCCATGTCAATTGCTCCATCTCAAAAATTGTTATGATGTAAAAATGCTGGGGCATAGCTATGGAAACTTTGGGGTTAAAAACCCTACATGTTACATCACACTGTCACAACATTTTTCTTGCCCCACTTGCCTGACGTTATTTATATTATCATAAATTATGTTATATAATTTCAGATGTGAACTCTATTCAAACACAATTCCAGCTAGCTGGCATATATGAATGGAGAGACTGATGGGATGGACAAAATGAAGAAACATACATGATGACAAACAAAGTGTCACACATCAACACATTTTAGAGCTATGTTACTTCAGCAGCTACAGAAAATAAATTGTTGATATGTAACATTACTTGGAAGGATATCTACAGATGATTACTGTGGCAATGAATTCCATTACACAAAACAAGATTCAATGACTTTTCCAAAACATTCAAGGATTTTACAATGACTTTTCCAGTCCTGGAGAACGAGACCAGGGAATTCAATGTTTTTTTCAGGTTTTCCATGGCTGTGGGAATCCTGTAATTCCATTAGAGTTGCTGGCCTGGTGGAAATTGCATTACTGCACTAAAACAAATAAAATCTCAGCAAAACTGTGGTACCCTGTATTTAATTGCAGTCTGTGTCTATATTTGGAAAGTTATTGACTTCAGCTGCAAGAGTATGGTTTAAAATATAAGAATACTGTAGAAGCTTTAATGTATGAAACAACACAGTAAAATAAGCTTCATCATTTTCCTTTCTTACCTGTATTCTAGCGACCCAGAGTTACTGGACAAGGAGCTCACCCCTACAGTAAAGAGGACAGACATCATCTGATCAAGACAACACAGCTTCATGGCAATATCATTCATATAACACCTGCAACAAAGTGTTCAAAGCCAACAGAGCACCTTGCCCGATGACATCACATTGCCTTGCAGCAGAGATCGAGCCTGGTATCACTTGTTTGCCAGAGCCTTCTGCATTGCACAGATGTGAAACTGATCCTCTCATCTTCAAGCATTCTTGGTAAGACAGCAAATATTCCCATGGTTTTCTCAAAAGCTTTCCTTTGAAGGTAAAGTAATTAAAGGTTTTGGTGTGTTTAATATAGAGTAGGTCATCTGTAAATGTTTCAGTGGTGGTGACAAGGCGTATTTGTGACTATTTTAGTGCTGTTGCTGCTGTAGGTTCCACCAAAAACAATCAGTTCCAAGGTTCAATAACTAATATTTTAATATTGTCTTTAATTTAATAATTTTCTTGTCTTTATTACAAAAGTTAGGCAGGGCTTAGCCCTGCTAGCCCATTTATACCAGCCGTCTCTGGACAGGTGACAGAATGAAGGGATGAAGTAAAAGATAAAAAGAGAAGGGCAATTAAAAAAACAGATTGTTTATAAGCAAAAACTCACCATCTATATCACGCTGATTGATGGCAACCATGGAGATGGATTTGGTGAGGGATTGGTGATGGAACATGGCAGGACAGCTGTTTGTCACTGACAGTACTTGATGTGATGGCTGAAAAACATACACAAGGGAAAAATAACATCATTATATATATACATATATGTGTGTGTATGTATATATATATATATATACATACATACACACACACACACACACACACACACACACACACATATATATATATATATATATATATATATATATATATATATATATATATATCTACATATATATAAAAGTCACCCTGAGGTTTCTGCGGAGTATCTTAGCTGTTTCTAGGACTGCACACTTCTGGACTGAGGCTTCAGATGTTGTTCCTGGAATCTACCAGAGCCACTCTCCCAGTATGGGGGTCACTGCCCCAAGTGGTCCTACTACCAAGGAGACCATGTCAACTTCGACCTTCCACATCTGTTCCAGGTGTTCTTTCAACCCTTGATACTTCTCCACCTTCTTGTGTTCCTTCTTTCTGATGTTGCTGTCAGCTAGTATCACCACATCTACCACCACTGTCCTCTTCTGGTGTGTGTCAACCACCAGTATGTCCGGTTGGTTAGCCAGCAGCGGTTTGTCAGTCTGGAAGCCGAAGTCCCACAGGATCTTAGCCTTGTTGTTCTCAACCACCTTTGGTGATGTGTCCCATCAGGATTTGGGTACGTTGAGTCCATACTGGGTACAAATTTTCCTGTACACTATCCCAGCCACTTGGTTGTGCCTCTCCATGTACGCTGATCCTGCTTGCATCTTACACCCTGCCACTATGTGCTGGAACGTCTCAAGGGCATCTTTGCACAGCCTTCACTTTGGGTCTGATCTGCTGCAGTAGACCCTGGCCTCTATGACCCTTGTGCTTAGGGCCTGTTCTTGTGCTGTGATGATTAGTGCCTCTGTGCTGTCTGTCAGTCCAGCATTCTACAGCCACTGGAAGTTCTTCTTTATATCAGCGACTTCCTCTATCTGACGTTGGTATGCACCATGTAGTGGCTTGTCCCTCCATGTTATTTGCTCCTCCACCTCTTTGTTCTCATCTGGTTTCTGTTGTCTGAGGCATTCACTGAGCAGCTCATCCTTTGGGTCCCTCTTCTTGATGTATTCCTGGAGTTTGGTTGTTTAATCCTGGAAAGTGGCTCTGATGCTTACTAGTCCTCGGCCTCCTTCTTTCCGCTTAATGTATAGCCTCATGGTGCTAAACTTGGGGTGGAACCCTCCATGCATGGTGAGGAGCTTTCTTGTCTTGATATCTGTGGCTTCTATCTCCCCCTTTGGCCAGCTTATGATCCCAGCTGGGTATCTGATGACTGGCAGTGAGTACATGTTGATGGCTCGGACCTTGTTCTGACCATTCAGCTGACTTGTCAGGACTTGCCTCACTCTCTGGAAGTATTTGTGGTTGTGGTCGACTTCCTTGTGGCCTCCTCATGATTTTGCCAAGGTACTTGTAACTGTCATGATATCTCCTATGTTGCCCTCTGGTAGGTCAACTATATATGCTGCAAAGGGCTGTAGGTTGGAATAGAACCTGCCGCAGCTGCAGCAAGGACAAAGCCTTTGTACATGGGGCACCTGCACTCTCAGGTGGGCTAATGGGCAATATAATCTTACCAAGAAAATTCATGGTTTTGTAACTGAAGAGACCTGGTTTTATGCGCATTAGAGCAAAATAATGTTCTGTTAATCCGAATGCAGCTCTTTTTTATAAAAACAGCATCTGGTTCCAAGTTTAGACAGAAATCTCAGAGTTGTGGAACAGAAAACTCCTTTGTGGTTCAACAGAGCTATTGGGAGTAAATTTGGGCAGATTATTGTGTATACTTCACTTACCTTTTATTCTGAAAAATCCAACATGACCAGGAAGTTAGATTTAGCTTTTTCCTGTGCTCACTGCAATTTGTTTCTAGGGGATGCATGAATGCTTACCAACACCAAAGTGAAGCGTGAATGTTTAAGCTCCAGCTGAGCTTCTGCTTGCAGGCTGCTAACCAAACTCATTTCGCATATGAGAATTCATAGGTCTTTTTGCCAAGAGGCTCAAGTCCATCAGAAAGAATATAAACACACACACACACCTGGCTATCGATGCTGCTTCCGTCTCTTTCCTGCTCCTCCTCAGTGAGGGAAACCAATGAGCCTCTCTCCTGGCTGTCCAGATGTAAAGTCGTCCCAGTAGACCTCTCCTCCTGATCACTGATGCTTGGACACTGAGTCTGGACCGCTCCCCTCTCCACCTCTAGACCCTCCAGGCTGTAGCTGGGTGCAAGGAGACAACACAGACATACAACTAGTGGCACCGTATAGAGACAGAGCGCAATGCGTCATAATCTGAAAGCCACGCCCCCAATGGGGAAACGAAGCCCGCTTTCCCCTCCGCTTCTTCGCTCATTCGCTGTCATTCTGCCTCCGCAGCTGCGCCTTAAAGTCTCCACAACTGAATTTCTAGCTAGCTAGCTAAAATTATTAGCTAAAGCTAGCTAATAATTAGCTAATAATAAGATGGCAAAGGATTATTTTAGCATACTATGCCTACCAGAGAGGTAATGGTATATTGATAAGCTACTGGCTATTGTCGGTCTACCTCAGTGTCCCTTCTCCTTACCTTGCTCGTCTTGGAAAAAACACGAGCAGAAATCAGTCAGTTAACTAAATTGACCGCTACTCCCCCATCTCCACATTCTCCCCTTACTGCAGTCCGAGCAGGATGTGGCGATTCTTTTTTAAGAAGATGAGCATTTCGGCATGCTCAGCCCTCAGCCTGCTCCTACTACTGGCACACGTTGTTGTTTTGAGACATGCCTCTACATGCTGGTAGATTGATAGAAGTGCTAGAGCGGACTGCTGGAATGGACTGCTTGAATCGTGGAACGCTGAGCACAATTATAACAGAAGTTGCATTCATACTGTCAATGCATAAGCTTAACATACATAAATACAGTTAACTGTTACTCTAAAAAACACATTTGGAGGGTTTGACAAAGTGTTTGCTGCACACATAGGTATACCGAGTGTCAGGATCCCACAATTTCTTCCCTGTTGAAGCCTCACATCTTATTGCCTGTATCCACTTTTGTCTTCTACAAGGTTACGTTTTTCTGCTTGGCAGCTGATAAAAGCTAAGCTCTGGGTTTTTATTGGCCATGCAGCCCACCACACAGCAACTTCTCGGCATTTGGACTTAGGGAAAACTCAACAGGCTGGAAACGGAGGGGAAAGTGTGAGGGGAAAACGGGCCTCATTTCCCCTTTGGGGGCGTGGCTTTGAGATTATGAAATTTATGTGAAAGTTATTATTATGTCTCTATAAGGGTGGAAAGTAAGGACAATTCCAAGGGTCCCTGACTGACAGGGGCCCTGAAAAAAGGCAAAAATTAATGCAAAATTATTAAACCATCATCATTATTTTTTTTTCAAATATAGTAATAAAACTAATGATCTCTTTGTTTTTACTTGTTTTATATCCCCATTGACTAAAACGTAAACATCCATATTGACTAATCACCCCCCTGTATCTGCATGAAATGGTTTGGTCCTGCCTTAGGGCACTGACGATGATGGTGCCTAGTAGCAGTCAGCAGTTGCGATAGAACACTACAGTCATCATCATGCTACCTAGTACTAAAAGAAAATCTGGTTTTCAAAAAAGAAAAGAGAGAAAGGAGAAAGAGGAAAGGCAAAAGAAAGGGTGTCAACCAAGTCTGTGACCCAGTTTTTCTCCAAGAAAGGTGGGTAGCCTATAGGGTAAACGTCCCTATTAAGCCCATGTACCATATAAACCCACTTGTGACTTCTGAGTCAAAAAAAACAACAAAAAACTACATCACCATTTTTGCTGTGTCATAGTTCTTCCAATGAAGCTGCTTGTTAGATAAATTATACTTTTTATTGTAAGCCAATCAGATTTGTGGATATTGAGTTATCGAAGCACATGTGTGTACAGTGGCCGAGACTCGCCATAGCTGCAAATAAAAAAAAACGCTGCAAATAAAAAGAAACGTCGCGATGCAAATAAAAAAAAACAACAATGACGCAAATAAAAAAAGCAACTATGCAAATAAAAAAGCCTCCCCAGGGCCCCCCTACATTTAATCAGTGCAGGTAAATGTTAAGCAAGACATTCATATTAAATCAGCTGTCCCTGCCCCTTTTACCAGACTCAACAATAGATGAGTCAGAAGCAGCAGCCCTGTCTGCCCATAACTTTACCCCTCCCCATCCTATTGAATAAGGTGAGCAACACTGTGTTGAATGGCATGCCAGTTAGCATTATTGCAGGGAGTCTCTGGGAATTTCTCTCTCTCTCTTGCCCTTTTTACATTACGAAAAAATAAAATAAAATTAATGACAGAAATTCAAACAAATTATTTTTCCACATAATGATTATTATGAAACAAAAACAGTCTACAACTGTCTGTACTGGATGCTGGACAGTTGAAAACATTAAGTAGCCTAACTCAGCCTGTATTAAAGTTTCCCCCCCCCCCAAGCGTCCAAAAAAAAAGTTTTGGCCCCCCCTGAGGGATTGGAGAAACATGTACGACCCCCCCCCCCCCCCCCCCCCCCCAACCATAAACAACATTTTTGTATATAATCACACCAGCAGTAAAGAGAGCAATAATAATGACGATTTCCATCAATAAATAGCACTGTATTTGACTTCGCCATTTAAACCTTACTCTGCCAGGTGGGGTCAGTATTGAGTTCACAAAGCTACTGTGGAACTAAATCTGGAAACGTCTTTCATTTGATTCTGACACTGTAAAATAAAGACAGATTGGGAGCTATATTTTTCGTATTTAAAATGAACAGCTGTGAGTATAAAAGCTTTCATTATCAGCTTTCAGGCGTGAGTGTTTTTCTCTCCTACCTTCCCAGCTGTAGAACAGTGTTGTGTTTTAAACCAAATGGACCGATAGCAGCCGCAAAAATCCATTTTGTGTCCTCTTTTAGTATTCCAAAGCGGTACTTTAAAGAGCCATTCAGCATTTAACATAAGAAGGAGGAGAACAGTTCATATACAGCGTCCAACTGAAACTGTTTGAGAATTAGCAGTACTGTTATATTTTCTGCCGGACCTGTACAGTATACTATGGAAGCGCATTGCATTCACTGGATGAAAAAAGAAATAGACACCTTATCTCGTAATTAGGAGATCAGGATCTCGTAATTATGAGATCAGTAAAGGTGTCACTGTGGCCACTGCTTTGCTCAGAACCACATACTGCACATCCACGAAGGGGGGGCAAAACTACTGTAACCAGCTGCCACTCGGGTGGTGCCATCTTGACCATATCCCATATCTTTATATATATATTGTAAATTACGACGGAGTATTACACTCAGCAAGGACAACAGTGTGCACCGTATATATTTTGATCTATCTCATACTTCAGATTTATATTGTTTGGCATTAATTGGTGACAGAAAATAACGAATTTCATTCTGCAGGGAAACGCGTGTCCTTACTGTGCATAATGAATCTTGAATCTATGTTTTATGAAGACCCTGTGTGCGCTCAGAGCTGTGGCACAAGTTACGCACTGAAATCTGGCGGAAGAAAAATATTAATAAGACGATAAATAAGTAGGCTTGTCCGCTTTCATTGTGTTTATATCTTAACAGGAGCTGGCCACTACCGTGGTGCTGAAATCAATCGATCTCAGGCACATAGAGTAAGGACGCGCGTTTCCCTGCAGAATGAAAATCGTTCTTTTCTGTCACCAATTAATGCCAAACAATATAAATCTGAAGTATAAAATAGATCAAAATATATACGGTGCGCACTGTTGTCCTTGCTCAGTGTAATATTAATGTGCCTGCTGCGGCCGGATCTGTGAGCGTTTGGTGGCTAAGAAGTCTGTTAAGAGTGGGTCAGCTCGATCTTAAAACTCCTTCTTAATGAAAGATCTTCTTAAGCTAAGAGCGATGTGGGAAACGCGGCCATTATCATGTCAACACACAGGGAAAATGTGTCCAGAGTTGATGACATTTACCGGGAGAGCTAGAGCCATTTGACTAAAGCTGACGTTATTACTGCTGTAGCATGATGTTATTAGGCTAAATATTACATTTCTAACAGTGTCTGAGCTGATTTATTGACACAGCATGCTTGTAGGCTGCTGTAACGTTAGGTTTACAGAGGAAATAACGGGATGTGACTTAATCGTTAAAATATCGTTAGTGAAACAGAAACAAGCGTTAGTTAGGGGACAAGAGTCAAGAGTCGCAAAGACTCACATAGGCTCTGTTAAAAGTTACTAACAACCGGTGTATTTACTGTAGGCTATGTGTCCGGGGTCCTTCGCCGGTGGAACAAGTAACGTGACCACTAACTTGTCCCCAAACGAACGCATGTTTATGTGTTTCACTAACGATATTTTCACACGATTAAGTCACATCCCGTTATTTCCTCTGTAAACCTAACGTTACAGCAGCCTACAAGCATACTGTGTCAATAAATCAGCTCAGACACTGTTAGAAATGTAATATTTAGCCTAATAACATCATGCTACAAGAATTGTGAGCGCGCTTGGCGCGCATCTACATTGAAACTAATGGATCTGTGCACGTAAAAGACGCTACATGTGAACGGCCCCATATGCAGTTACCTTACGTTACAGTTCCCTCAAACAATATCACGAAGCACAATACAAACCATATAAACAAGCTATCTATTAAGGGTACACTACTGATAAAATCTGAAGGTGCTTAGGTGACATTTACCCACCTGAAAGAATAAATGAAAACATTTTGCTGGTCTTCAGTAGCTTTACTCTAAGTGTAACTGCCAACTCTATACCTATACCCAACTCTGCCTATATGTCACACATACATTTGCAGTTCTACATCATGACACTGAGATCACTAGGATAATAGGGGACCTAACACTGACCGCTGTGGAAATATCATAGTATAAATGTCGTTTATCAGTAGGCCTACTGCTAATTCTCAAACAGTTTCAGTTGGACGCTGTATCTCTACTGCTCACATGTGCTACCTGCTGGTTGTTGCGCACTGCAGCTACTCCTGGATCAATTGTTTCACCCCCTTCACTGTGGCTGCGGCATTGAAATGAGTAACATCTGTATGTGAAATGGTTAACAAAGGACGACACAGGCTATTTCCACATATGTAATTAATAGGCTATTATTTGTGTAATTACGAGATCTTTTCTCGTAATTATGAGATAAGGTGTCTAATTTTCTTTTTATCCAGTTAATGCAATGCGCTTCCGGGTCACGCAAGTTGGATCAAATGAAAAATCAAAATCAAATTTTAATCGTGGCCCATTTTTCGATTTGCTATTTTTGATGTGAGCATAAAATCAAAAATAAGAAAAACAAACCGTTTTTTGTATTTTTGAATATGATTATTTAACGAATAATGGAAAACAAACAAATAAAGACAGATTGGGAGCTATATTTTTCGTATTTAAAATGAACAGCTGTGAGTATAAAAGCTTTCATTATCAGCTTTCAGGTGTGAGTTTTTTTCTCTCCTACCTTCCCAGCTGTAGAACAGTGTTGTGTTTTAAACCAAATGGACCGATAGCAGCCGCAAAAATCCATTTTGTGTCCTCTTGTAGTATTCCAAAGCGGTACTTTAAAGAGCCATTCAGCATTTAACATATGAAGGAGAACAGTTCATATACAGCGTCCAACTGAAACTGTTTGAGAATTAGCAGTACTGTTATATTTTCTGCCAGACCTGTACAGTATACTATGGAAGCGCATTGCATTCACTGGATGAAAAAAGAAATAGACACCTTATCTCGTAATTACGAGATCAGGATCTTGTAATTATGAGATCAGTATTTTTGAATATGATTATTTAACGAATAATGGAAAAACAAACCGTTTTTTCGTTTTTCGTTTTTTGATTTTAAATTGAAAATGGAATGAACGAATGATACACGGATTTTTTTAATTACATTCTCTCATATTCTATTTTAAATTTCAAAACAAAATCAAAACAGCGAAAAATAGGCCGTTATTTGTTTTCCGATTTTTGATTTGAAAACGAGAAATGAAATAACAAGTTGTTATCCGTTTTCCGATTTTGGATTCTAAAACGGATATGGAATGAACGAATGATACACTACGCAAAAATACTCGTAGTCCAGCCATCCACAAGGTTTGCTCTCACCAGTGGCTGGGAGCAGCAGCTCACTCAGCAGCCGACTCAGAGCTAGAAGTTTGTCGCGCAAGTTCTTATTCTTTGTCGACTCTGTAATAAAATTAAATTTGTCCAGTGTCTCATCCGCTTTTAAGGTCTGCAAAGACACTCTCAAATTAGCATGAAGGAAACTTTCCTTTCGATACCACTGATTTCCTCACAGCAGCCATTATGCTTGAATTGTTTGTGTTCCGCGGTCGTCTTCTTCTGCTACTCTATTGGGTTTTCCGGTCAGTGAAGTGGGAAATACCATTGTGGACCATGCAGGGTAACTTTATATAGCGGAGTATAAACCAAAACCTCTGTGTAAAATATGAATGGAAAACAAACAAAAAATCATACAAAACTTAACAAATTAAAGTTGCATGACCCCCCCGAAGCCAAAATAAAAACCATATGCCCCCCCCCCCCCCCCCAGTGCTCAAAAAAAAGTTTGGGAACCCCCCCCTGTTTTGGACCAGCCCCATTTGCATATAAATATCGATCAGCCCCTTAGATGCTTTCATTTAGATTGAATTATGGCCGTTAAATGACATCTATAGATACAGACTTTATTATTCACATTAAGGGCAATTTATTTGAGCAGCTTGCACACTAGAGCTTAGATCGGGCCCAAAAAATCCAGCCCGACCTGGCCCGAGCCCGTGCACATTTTGTCTGGGACCGGCCCGGCCGTCCAATTAACTGTAATTATGGGCCTGAGCCCGATTTGAACCCGACATTTTTCAATGAGTTTGCTGTTATAATTAAGAGTATTAAACCACAATTCTTGTTATTTGAATGACAGAAATATAGGATCTTGATGAATGCCGCAACACGGAAGCATGATTATGTCATAAAACAGGCGTTTATTTTAGGATCCAGGTGGTGAAGGGCTGTGCACACACAATGTTCCAACAGGGGACAGCCCTCCATTCTGAAACACCGCCATTCCAAAACACCACTGTTGCAATCCGCCCCCACTCCGAAATTGATTTTCAAGTCCATATCGAGTTTCCTGCATCAAACACTGCCGCCCGCTCTCCGGCTGCACTCACACAATTCTGAAATTCATTGTACTACAAAAGATTGAAATGAATGTTAAACTCAAAGTGTATTATTGAAAATATGTCACTGTCTTCATTTATTATGTGTAATTTCTCTAGCAGCAAACACATTTAAAAGGAGACGCTTGTCAAGTCTTTTTACGTGCGCTGTCCATGGTGCTGAAATCCCCACTGCAGCCGCCGTTCCTGCTGACAGCAGACCGGGGGAGAAAAAAAAAATATTTCTTTGCTCTGTGCTTTCAGAAAATAATCAAGGTTAGGTAAGAAAGACCAACGGTCTGTACAACAGTCCCACTGTGTTTGCCAGGGCATATCAGGCTGTGTGATTATGCACAAAGATTGGTTTAACGCACTGGAGCAATTTCATACAATTTCGGACATTTAACGTGATAAACTAATTTCAATTCAACATGGTCATTTGCTTAGAGGATTCTGCTGAAGCATAATGAGTGTTATATGTCATTAATATGAAGTATTTGCTTGTTTTGTGGTTAATTATGCACATGATCTGTTTGACCCCATCATGCAGTCCGTTCCTCCCTGCAGACAGGGGCGAAAGGATCAATGAGCAGCCTCCGTTTCCTTTCTGATTGTGTCCGTCTCGTTCATTCAACTTTGTAAACACGGTTGGGATTTGTAGGGGACATGTATGCTGCTCACTATAAAATGTGTTTACTATAAATAAATGCATCTCTGTGCAGAGAGGGAATTATTAAAAAGTGATCCGTTCATTCAGAATTGTGCGAGTGCGGCCGGAGAGCGGGCGTCAGTGTTTGATGCAGGAAACTCGGAGAAATATGGACTTAAAAATCAATTTCGGAGTTGGGGGAGGGGGTCCGGAACAGCAGGGTTTCGGAATGGATGGGTTGTACCCAATATTCGAAATACAGGGCCTTTAGAAAAAATGGGATGGGTTTCAGAAAGGCGGGGTGTAACCGTTGCAGGATTGTAACTAACTTTGTTGTAACTTTATGTGTCATACAAATTGTGGTTTAATTTTACTTTTTATAATACATAGCCTATAACATTTCATTATCAAATCATAGCTTTAAAAAAAACAAAAACAAAAAACGTCATAGGGGGGGTCCAGGCCCGTATATCACATGCATTGTGTACATCCTACAGAGCCAGGACCCTCTCAGGTTTGCTCAGGAAGAAATGTGGAAGTGGAGGAAGAAGGCAAAGACAGTAACACTGCAGATGATGATGATGATAGTAGTACCTCCATGAGGCCTTTTAATTCCATTTTCCATTTCAACTTTATTTTCTTGTTGGTATATGTGCGGCTAAGTTAAAAAAAAATCTGCTGTTTTCATTATTTAGACTGTAAGGGCCTGTCCCAATACCCCCCCTTAACCTACCCCTTGGCCCTACCCCTACATTTGCGCGTCCTCACGAGGGGTAGGGGTGTCCCAATTCCGTTTTGCATGTAGGGGTAGGGGGCATAACGAAGGGTAGTGGGTATGAAACTAGCCCTTCGGAGTGAGGGATTTCAGATGCTGACTTGCCAGCGAGGGGTAGACGTTGCCATGGCTACCAACGAGCAAGAGACGGGGAAAAAAAGTTCATACATAGCTAAGGTTACTGTCGTCAGGTTGCTTGTTAGCTATCTGGCATCTGTCCTGATCTGCAAAATTGTCTGATTTTTCACATTACAATAACACGCCAGCTAGTATAACTTTGGAAATGCAGATGGCTTGCAACTTCCTGTTTAAAATAGTTACGTATGCGTGAACGTAACCGATGTGGTGACGTAGTGAGTGGTGTCCCAATTCCTAGGGAAAGATTTCAACCCCTACCCCTCGTTGCTTCATTTCGAGGGCCAAGGGGTAGTGGGCAATGGCTAGGGGAAGGGCCAAGGGCTAAGGGGTAGTGGACAAGGGGGGGGTATTGGGATTGGGCCTAAAAAATGGCCTTTAGCACATTTTTTATTGCAGCTTTTAATCTTGCATCAAATAGTGAATTGCATACTGTATGCAGACTGTTGCCTACATGTACAACTCACTAGCAGTAAATATTGCACTGGTAGTATTGAACTACAAGAAGAAATATAGTTGCAAGCCTTCATAGTTAGAGTTATGTAAAGCTTTTAATGGGTCAGTTAGGTCCCATTCTCGGAACCCATCGGCTGTAGCGTCTGACTTCCAGCAGACTAGACTAGACTTCTTCCGGGCAAGATCTCCGGGGTTTGCCTACAGACTCTACATTCACTGAATGTAGAGTCTGTATATAGAGTCAAGTTAGGTCCTAGAGATGTGGTGACAACAGCTGTGCGGGGGGGCCCAATGTGATTTTTTCTCATGGGGCCCAAAATTCCTGGTGGCGCCCCTGCATATAACTATCATGTCCTTTTACATGTTGGGCTATGCAGCAGGACTGGCTTACATTTCTGAATGTGTTTTACATTCTAGTTAATGCTTTGGCCGCTGAGGGAAACCTATACTGATTACCTTCTGTTGTCTATTTGCTTCTTATCAAGCGGGGGCGATAGGGCGCCGCCCCTCCTTGAGCCAAAAAAGAAAATAAAGATGATAATAAATGTATGATTATCATCACCATTATTGTCATATATATATATATATATATATATATATATATATATATATATATATATATATATATATATATATATTACACATAATATATTAGTTATTCTGACAATTTTCACTTGAAACAGCTCGTCCTGCCTCTGAATATCCAATCAGATGCAGTGTGAAGTCACGTTCCGGCCCTTTGGGGCGATATATCAGCCTGGCTGGAAATCGCCCCGACTCACTCTCATAGATGTAAAATGCTTTTTTTTCTAATTGCAGGCACTCCAATGCAATCTCTATGGGTTCCGGGAGGGCTTACCCCATCGTGTTTTCGTCATACGTAAACCACCAAGTATCATTCATGTGCTCCTCAGATGGTCCGATTTCCTATGTCGGGAAGTTGTTCTTACTTCATTGTGTGTTCATGAGCGTTTAGGTGGTAATGTGGAGACAACATGGACATTACAAAGTCGATGTGTTGTATTTTATCAAATGTTGAAAAAACACGTCGTCAACCGTTTCCACTGAAATATTGCTTTACAGTCAGAAACTCATTTTTCCGATTATTCCGACATCACATGAGGCAGCGCCACTGCGCAGCGGTCACATTCAAGATCAACATGGCTAACATTTCCAGCTGATCCAAGAGGTTTTTTAACCATATAGGTTTGACCACCTTAACCATATAGGTTAAAAAGGAACGACACATAGTGCGCCCAAATTCACACCTGTTCGTTCCTCTCTATGGATTTTCTCCGCAACCGTTAGCGAGAAGCCACTCATATCACATGAAACAGCGCAACTGCAGCTTTGTCGGACACTTGTCGGTAGTCCAATGTTTTCAGAGCAAAAAAAAATGATAGTTACACTAAAATTGTGTATAACAGAGCTTTCATACAGCTTTGCACACACATTACTCTTGAATGGATTACTCGTGAACGCAGGCTCGCACAGAAATGCCATGCATATCACATGAAAGCACAGGACCAGAGCTTTCATGTGATACCACACACATCACTGTGCTGTCATCCCATCACGCTATACATACAGATCACTGTCTACAAAATGAAAACCTGACGAATTTCTTCACAATCCATTATACAGATCTTCTTATCAGTCACTTCATATTGTGAGGAATATCGTATCTTACCGCGTCTTAGGCTTGCGCGTGTTTCTCCCTGTCTATCCACATTTGTAGTCCGCTTTCAAAATGCAAATATCTCCATATTGTCCAGTTGACACTGCTCAAACTTTGTATGACAAGACCAGCCACTTCACCTTTGCATACCCAGACAACTGTAGCATAATTATGCATGCTGACAGGGCAGTAGTCACCATATACATTGAGGGGAACATGTTCCCCCCCCAATGCCCAAAGTGTCCTCCCAATATATAACTGAAACTGAAAAACAGCAACAAAAAATGTTCAGGTCAGGTCAAAGAGCAGTGATACTATGTGATGTGCATTGTATTAAAGTTGTAGGGTATGCCTGCATTTATTTCTTTAATCAGAACACAAAATGAATTTCCACTTAGCTATAATAAAATGTTTTCTGATTAAGACTGACAGTGACTCAGTGAATACCTTGCTCAATTTTATTTGATTAATGGTAAAAAAGGTATCTGTTTACTTTCAAAGGTATTTGTGTGGCCAAATTGATGAAAATTAGTCTGTTGATGACCACAGTGGATTGTTCAGTCATTGCAGAGCCAAATTAATTCCAATTTACCCATTGAACGGGTCACCTCAGCCATCATCACAACAATTGCCACCCCTGAGAAATTTGGCGGGAGCTGCCATTGTTATCAAGACAACACAGGTTGGATGGACACTAACTCATACTGGAGAAAGTGAAAGATGGAGGGGTGAAGGGTGAATAATAGAAAGACAAGTGATGTGCAAAAGAGATACACACTTGATGAAAGGATGTTTTAAACCTAGAATAAGATTGAGAAGAGAGATTAATGATGGTGGTATTATGATAACAGGGATGTCTCTGAATGATGAACGACTGACACCTTGTATCTATTAAATGATGTGTGCACAACAGCATAAATGGATAAGTTAGGTTGGAGAAGGTTAAGCTTACTAATCTTTATTATGGCCCAAGCACCAACTGTTGTGAGGACCCCATTGAAACTAAGGAATTATTATTAGGCACCAAGCATTAACCGGTGCTTGGTGTCTATCTGCCTGGAATTCCTATGCAGTCTCAGCCTCATGGCAGCTACGTCAAAAAATTGGATGTGAGAAAATGTCTCTATATTGCCCCCCTAGAAAATTCAATGAGGCAGTCCCTTTGATACATTTTACCTAGAGGTATGAAAAGTGGGAAGTACATCTAACATCCCAAGACTTTCAAAGTGCAAGACCTTGTCAACCAACATCCAGCCAACCTCCCCAACATGTAGGAAGGTGCAAGAGCCCATTCATCACTGCTTGCAGCTTTAATTAGTGCGTGAGCACTGACCCCAGGTAATCACAAAGGCCCTATTGAAACTGAAGGAATTATTATTAAGCACAAAATGGTGCAAGGACCCTGTGGAAGTGCAAGGAATCATTATTCTCTCATTATTATTCATATATATTATTATCTTGTTTGATAAAATTAAAAAAAAAAAAAGTAACCTCCAAGGCAAGTTTCACGCAGATGTATGAAAATGGGAGGCATGTGTAACATCCCAAAACTTACAAAAAAAAGTATTTTGGAGCCACATCCTAAACCCAACAGGAAGTCAGCCATTTTGAATTTACTAAGCAAACTGTCTGCTTTTTTTTTGGCCATTTACAGGGTCATACTTTAACAAAATTCTACAGATTTAATCGAATCAACTTCAAATTTGGTCAACTTCATATTTGTGTGGTGTGGTCTATAATTGATATACAGCATCATGATGTATAGTCAGTGTCTCTTCTCTAGCAACACAGAGGTGATACAGGAAGTGGTACAAAATTTGCAATAGCTCATTTCCACTGCCTGCACTTCACACTGGAAATACCATTTCATTCTTGCATGCAGTGTCTGACTTTTAAAGAAATGTCAAAAACACATGAATCAGCGTCCGGCCAGATCCCCAACATAAGCAAAGCTGGGTTTTTTTGAGTGTACATGGTACACTGATTCACTGAACAAGACTAGCTGACAAGTATTTCTGATGTGTTGTTAGATAGCTAAGAAACTACAGCAGGGCTATTCAATTACTGTTTCAACTGGGCTGTATTTCAAAACCAGATCATGTCAATGGGCCACAGTTTTAGCAGCGAGCGTCCACTTATTTTTTGCATATACATATATATATATATATATATAATATATATATATAGATATAGATATATACAGTACAGGCCAAAGGTTTGGACACACCTTCTCATTCAATGCGTTTTCTTTATTTTCATGACTATTTACATTGTAGATTCTCACTGAAGGCATCAAAACTATGAATGAACACATGTGGAGTTATGTACTTAACAAAAAAAGGTGAAATAACTGAAAACATGTTTTATATTCTAGTTTCTTCAAAAAAGCCACCCTTTGCTCTGATTACTGCTTTGCACACTCTTGGCATTCTCTCGATGAGCTTCAAGAGGTAGTCACCTGAAATGGTTTCCACTTCACAGGTGTGCCTTATCAGGGTTAATTAGTGGAATTTCTTGCTTTATCAATGGGGTTGGGACCATCAGTTGTGTTGTGCAGAAGTCAGGTTAATACACAGCCGACAGCCCTATTGGACAACTGTTAAAATTCATATTATGGCAAGAACCAATCAGCTAACTAAAGAAAAACGAGTGGCCATCATTACTTTAAGAAATGAAGGTCAGTCAGTCCTGAAAATTGCAAAACCTTTAAATGTGTCCCCAAGTGGAGTCGCAAAAACCATCAAGCGCTACAACGAAACTGGCACACATGAGGACCGACCCAGGAAAGGAAGACCAAGAGTCACCTCTGCTCCTGAGGATAAGTTCATCCGAGTCACCAGCCTCAGAAATCGCAAGTTAACAGCAGCTCAGATCAGAGACCAGATGAATGCCACACAGAGTTCTAGCAGCAGACCCATCTCTGGAACAACTGTTAAGAGGAGACTGCGCGAATCAGGCCTTCATGGGTCAAATAGCTGCTAGGAAACCACTGCTAAGGAGAGGCAACAAGCAGAAGAGATTTGTTTGGGCCAAGAAACACAAGGAATGGACATTAGACCATTGGAAATCTGTGCTTTGGTCTGATGAGTCCAAATTTGAGATCTTTGGTTCCAACCGCCGTGTCTTTGTGAGACGCAGAAAAGGTGAACGGATGGATTCCACATGCCTGGTTCCCACTGTGAAGCATGGAGGAGGAGGTGTGATGGTGTGGGGGTGTTTTGCTGGTGACAATGTTGGGGATTTATTCAAAATTGAAGGCACACTGAACCAGCATGGCTACCGCAGCATCCTGCAGCGACATGCCATCCCATCCGGTTTGCGTTTAGTTGTACGATCATTTATTTTTCAACAGGACAATGACCCCAAACACACCTCCAGGCTGTGTAAGGGCTATTTGACCAAGAAGGAGAGTGATGGAGTGCTGCGGCAGATGACCTGGCCTCCACAGTCACCGGACCTGAACCCAGTCGAGATGGTTTGGGGTGAGCTGGACCGCAGAGTGAAGCCCAACAAGTGCTAAACACCTCTGGGAACTCCTTCAAGACTGTTGGAAAACCATTTCAGGTGACTACCTCTTGAAGCTCATCGAGAGAATGCCAAGAGTGTGCAAAGCAGTAATCAGGGCAAAGGGTGGCTATTTTGAAGAAACTAGAATATAAAACATGTTTTCAGTTATTTCATCTTTTTTGTTAAGTACATAACTCCACATGTGTTCATTCATAGTTTTGATGCCTTCAGTGAGAATCTACAATGTAAATAGTCATGAAAATAAAGAAAACGCATTGAATGAGAAGGTGTGTCCAAACTTTTGGCCTGTACTGTATATATATATATATACATATATATATATACACACAGGCATGGCCTTCCTCAACATAATGCAGAAACAGACTAAAAAAGAGCTATCAATAGTGACATTAATAGTGTCTAATAACACACACTATCTCTCTACCAGCATCTCCTCACACACACATGCACACACCTTACCTCATTTAAAACTCAGTAATATCTCACTTGAATATAAATATTCCTCCTGACATCACAATACTGAGTGAAGAAAGTCACGTTATCTCAGCATGAAGACAAACATCAGTATCAGTCATTCATCCTGCTCTCTGTCCCTCCTCTACTGAGGACACTCACTGTCTGCAGGTCGGCTGCCTCAGGTACATGTTCAGATAAAGTGTTAGCCTACATACAGACAGCTTTCATTTAGTTTGTCTTTAACACTTTGCTATTTGCTTTGCGAGCGTGATGTGCTTGTGTAAACCGCGATCATAAATCATAATAGCGGAGAATGAGAGACTGTGGACAGAGGGAGCAGATTGAAATATGGCTTTCTACATGCTGATCACATGTATTGATAAAGTATTGGCTTGGCTGGCAGAGATTTTATCGCACTCACTTACAGTAACAAGCGTAGTGGACGTTAACTAGAGTCATGCCCAGAGAGAACCCACACTGACATGGGGAGAACATGCAAACTCCGCACAGAAGGGCTCCCACACCCTGGATCGAACCGGGAACCCTCTTGCTATGAGGCGACAGTGCTAACCACCACCGTGCCCCCCCAGTTCGAAACAGATGTATCTATTTTCGTATGTAAAGAGAATATAAATGAGCCTTTATTCCTACCAGATAATGTGGAGCTGCTTTTATTCTATTAATGACTTGGTGGTCTACTTTTCCATTGAGGACCATGCATGTAACTGGGAATGTGTTTTTGAGAGCGTGTGTGTGTGTGTGTGTGTGTGTGTGTGTGTGTATAGAATTAATGTCATGTGAGCAGTCTGAGACTGCAAAGCTGACTCAATCACTGTAGTCCAGTCATAAAAGACAAAAATGCTAAACTTGCTTGACTGCTATGAAGAAGAATCATGGTATTATAATTGTGTTTTGAGAGCTTCAGAAATTTTTACTAAATACTTTTGGACTCACTTTGTTATTTAGTTTGGTACAAATGAAGCACACACTCATCTATCTACACACAGAGGGTCTAAGAATGTCATCATTTCTACATTCTGGTTTTTCGACACTTTTTCCATCATGCGTCTAAACTGCCGTGGTCATCAGTGACTAATGTGAGCATGAAAGAACTCCATGAAATCAGAGCTGTGTTACTGTGTTTCTTGTGTGAGAAGGTCTGGACAGGGACTCACTAACATATCAGTGTCTTATAAAGCCAGTCTTTTGGCTTTTTTCACACAATACACAGCAGTATGAAAAAGAAGAATGTGGATACATTAATAAACAGAGTGATGTGTGATGTGTGGGTGAAGCAGGTGACGGATGAAGGTGTACCTTCTCCTGTGAAGGGGGGGCTTAGCGCTCTTCACCTCTCCTGACAGACTCTTCAGTGAGCTGAAAAAAGGGACAGATGGACGGTTAGTGGAAATTAAAAAAGGAAGTGATAGACTGATTGCATTTTAACATGGGGGTCTATGGGGATTGACTGGCTTCTGGACCACCCTCAAGCGGCCAATATATGAACTGCATGTTGGCTTCACTTTTCTTTTTTTTTTCTTAGCCTCGGAAGTTGCCAGCTGGATTTCACCCGTTCAAAATAGTCAACTTTGCGGAAAAGTTACAGTAATTGGACAAAAATGCAAGGTTGCACAAAATTGGCTGATTGACTGGCTGAATTTGCACTACCTATTGCAACTGTAACATTGCAACATCCTGGAGGGAATGATTTATGACACATAATGTCTGAAACACGGACATGTCATTCTTGAGGAGCAACCTTGGGTAGAATAAATGTCTCCACCAAAATATGTGTGCTTTTCTGAATAAAGTATTCAGATTCAGGAACATCCTTGTTTCATACAGAATATAACCTGGCTGTAGTGTAGAGGATACTTTAGTGACTCCTCTCGCAGAAATGTGCGGCTGTGTTCAGCTTGCTGCCTCTTTACTTTGATATGAATCAGCTCCATCTGTAACAGGAAGAGCAGAATCCATGACTACCAATGGAAACTAGTCTTCCACTCCACAAACACACTGAATGGTTCTTCCCACCAAACTACTTGGATAAAGTATCACATAAGGTATTTCATCAACTATGATGGTGAATGTAGACAAATGAAGAATGCAGTGTGTTTCCACATCTGAATCTACAACACTGGAGAAGGTGACAGAAAAAATTGAGAGGAAACAGAGATCGGAGCAGATGAACACAAATGCTGTCAGATAGCCACAGCTGTTCAGAGGTCATGAAAGAGTTTCTCCCACCATACTAAAAGGGTGTGGGTGGGACACTTTGGGGTGACTCTCATCCACTGTCTCTGTGGGACAAGATGGTCCTTTGATGGCTCTTTGAAGACTAACTAGTCCTGTGAGTTGCTTTGGACTTGAAGTCCCATTGAGGACTCGATATTTTACAATCCTAATTTATAAAGACAGATTTTGTTGGAAACTCAGTACCTGCTCTGTGTGATGTCAGTGTCTGCAGTGGCGTTGTTCCTGTTCAGCTCCCAGCTGTGACGACGCAGTGGAGACAAGGAACGGATGGTGGCTCGCAAGATGGCAGAGGAGACAGGATTTTCTGAGAGATGGTCTTTCTTCTCTTCTTCCTCTCCTCCTTCATCTGTCTCTCCTCTTCCTGGGATTTTAACAGAAATACAATCCACAGTGACTCTTAAGAACAACACTGATTTTTTAGGATTGTATTTGGGGCATTTATGCTTTTATTAGTTAGTGACAGTAGAGAGATGACAGGAAATGTGGGGAGAGGAGGGGAATAATATGCACATGCCATGCAAACTGGGGCTGCGGTCAATAGTAAGCACCTTAAGTCCCTCACATCACCTTCCCTTTTGGATTAACTGAATGTATTATGAGGTTGTGTACTGAAAAACACTGAATGGGCTATATATATATACATATATATATATGTGTGTGTGTGTGTGTGTGTGTGTGTGTGTGTTTGTGTAAGTAAGTATGTATACTACTGATATACGTACATAGTAGGGGTTTAACAATTCATTCATTCAGTTACCCTTAACCCTTCAGTACGAGGCTTTAGGTTAGGTATGCATTACATACTGAGTGATACATTGAACCATCCCACTACATTTGGAGAACAAAATACATAATTAAACTGTGTCTAATATAATGTTCTCCGTTCACAACAGGGCGGGCAACATGCTCTCTGCCCCTTCCACCCCATGCCAAAATAGTCCACTTCAGTGAGATACACTGGGAGACAGCCCCACTAAGTGAGGGTTACTGCTAGATGGTTAGTAACACCATTACAAGACCAGAAATAGAAGCAGGCCTGCCGTCAAGAGAGTCAAAGGGTATGGATGACCCTTACCCAAGGCCAAAGGGGGACCTATGAAAAGGTCTATGATTGACCCTTAGATGAGATCAAGTACAACAATTTACTGACTGACATCACTTACAAGTTATATGTATTTATATGATAAATAAATGTCATTTTATAATTAAAGCACATTTCAACATGCTGTTTGATACTCCGAACCCCCCACAGCTACTGTGAAATGGTGTGGTCCATCCATCATGGGTCAGGTGTGCAATATGCAGAACTAACAAATGCCATTAATGTAAACGTATGAGGCAGACTGCAGTCTGTTTTAAGTTTAGGGAACAAAACCACATGGTTAGGTTTAGGCAACAAAAGCATGTGGTTTGGTTTAGGGAACAAAAACAAATGGTTAGGTTTAGACAACAAAAGCATGTGGTTAGGTTTAGGGAGCAAAAACAAATAGTTAGGTTTAGGGAACAAAGCACATGGTTAGGTTTAGACAACATAAGCATGTGGTTTGGTTTAGGGAACAAAAGCAAATGGTTAGGTTTAGGGAACAAAAGCATGTAGTTAGGTTTAGGGAACAAAAGCACGAGGTTAAAGTGATAGTTCGGGTTTTTGGACATGAAGTTGTGTGAAACACTGACCATCTGTAGCTCTGATGTGACGATGTCACTACTGTCAACGAGCCTCCTGCTCTGAGAAATGGCCCGTAGCTTACCGGAGAAAAAGTAGTTCTTAAGATATAAGGGGGACACAGAACCAAAAGGTTTTAAGCTACAAAAAAGTATGCATGTGTTTTGTTAGACTATTTCAATCATTTTAAAACATCCCCACATTACGTCAGACCTTGCTATCAATTGGGACTATTTTCTGTCCAGCATCACTCCGCCATGCAGGCCCGCAAGACAGCACGGCAACAGAAATCAATTAGACAGTTTATCACTACACCGTGTAAGTGCGCAGGATAGCAACAGCTAACGAAAACTTCATTGGCTGTTTCCAACAGAGAACCAGTAGGCTATTATTAATGAGGAAGAAGATGTACTAGCCCTATATATACCTACTACTACAGCGCGAACACCGGCTCAGGCTCACGATACACCCTCGTCAGCTGCTGTAGGGAATAAAAACAACGCCGGCTCCCAATTCCATCAGTTTCCTGTTACAGATGTAACCCATAGGCAACTTTGGCTAACCCAACACCAGAACAAAGCAGGGACTGGTTGGAATCACATATGAATTCACATTTCTATGTGATTGATTACTCATGTCATGGATTTAGCAGTTCGCCTAATATGATAAACTAAATGCTGAGGGTAAAACGAGGCCGCGTATAATGTACTCTCCACAACACAACAGGCTATTAGTTCAATCAAACATTGTTTTACAGACAATCAGTTACAGACATCATTATATAGACTGGTGTTAGGTAATATATTTCTCTTTAGGCACAGCATTGCGGAAATTGCGTTTTCTCTGTCCGTCGGGATCTGTGGGCAGCTGAAGTGAGCTTGACATACACGCAGTTACTTCACCCTCGCCGGCTTGGCAGCGAGGTTCATCCCAATTGACACAAGTCAAAGTTGCCTACGGCTTACATCTGTAACAGGAAACCGATGGAGTTGGGAGCCAGCAATGTTTTTATTCCCACAGCTGTTCGCACCATTTTGGTATTCCTCTGTTTACAGCAGAGGCTGACAAGGGTGTGTCCTGACACTGAGCCGGTGTTTGTGCTGTAGTAGTAGGTATATATAGGGCTAGTACATCTTCTTCCTCATTAATAATAGCCTACTGGTTCTCTGTTGGAAACAGCCAATGAAGTTTTCGTTAGCTGTTGCTATCCTGCACACCTGCACGGCGTAGTGATGAACTGTCTAATTGATTTCTGTTGGCGTGCCGTCTTGCGGGCCTGCACGGCGGAGTGATACTGGTCAGAAAATAGTCCCAATTGATAGCAGGGTCTGATGTAATGCGGGGATGCTTTTAAATTATTGAAATAGTCTAACAAAACACATGCATACTTTTTTATAGCTTAAAACCTTTTGGTTCCGTGTCCCCCTTATATCTTAAGAACTACTTTTTCTCCGGTAAGCTACGGGCCATTTCTCAGAGCAGGAGGCTCGTTGACAGTAGTGACATCATCACATCAGAGCTACAGATGGTCAGCGTTTCACACAACGTCATGTCCAAAAACCCGAACTATCCCTTTAAGATTTGGACAATGAAAGCACGTGGTGAGGTTTAGGGAATGTTCTGACACCTGTCAGTTTTTGTTGATTAGTGCCACATCCTGGCAGATTGAGGTACTGTAGCTTTAAGAAATCTCCCCAAACATGCGGTGTCTGCCATTTTGATTTCAGTCTACACAGTACAGCCAAGCGAAGCACACAGGCAGGCACAGTGCAGCACCACAGAGTTTCTGTTTATCTTTGGAGTAGATCTGTTAGTAAGTATGCCTTATCACTAAGTTACTTACCTTTTCATAAGTTACAGTATGTGTTTTGAAAACATTTGAGAGTTGTTGTTCATATTGTATTGTACTTATGTAACATGTTATTGTACCATTGTATTTGTATTACAGTTTTACAAAAAAAACAAGATTCAGTACATTACACTCAACTTGGAGTTCAGTCTACTGAGTCTTTTGTTCGCTATCTGTCAAGACATACAAAGTGACGTAACGACAAGGACAGAATAGGGAACAAAAGCATGCAGTAAGGTTTAGGGAATAAAAGCGTTTGGTTAGGTTTAGGGAACAAAAGCACATAGGTTTTGAGAACGAAAGTATTTGATTAGGTTGAGACAACAAAATAATGTGGTTAGGTTTAGAAAACAGAAGCGCGTGGTTAGGTTTAGGGAACAAGAGCATTTGATTAGGTTAAGACAACATAAGCATGTGGTTTGGTATAGGGAACAAAAGCAAATGGTTAGGTTTAGACAACAAAAGCATGTGGTTAGTTTTAGGGAACAAATACAAATAGTTAGGTTTAGGGAACAAAAGCACGAGGTTAAGATTTGGACAATGAAAACACATGGTTAGGTTTAGGGAACAAAAGCATACAGTTAGGTTTAAGGAATGAAAGCACATAGGTTTAGAGTACAAAAGCATTTGATTAGGTTTAGACAGAATAATGTGGTTAGGTTTACACAACAGAAGCATGTGGTTAGGTTTAGGGAACAAGAGCATTTGATTAGGTTTAGACAACAAAAGCATGTGGTTACATTTAGGCAACAAAAGCACACAGTTAGGTTTTGAGAGCAAAAGTGTTTGATTACGTTTAGACAACAAAAGGATGTGGTTACATTAAGGCAACAAAAGCATGTGGTTACATGTAGGCAACAAAAGCACATGGTTAGGTTTAGACAACAAAAGTATGTGGTTAGGTTTCGAAAAAAATATTACAGTATGGCTAAAAATTCACATAGAAAGCCAACAGCGGCCTCCCAGGTGAAAGTCCAGGATTTGTTGGACCCATCCACCTCCCCTCCCACCTGCCACATAGGGACTTTCCAGCTCCTTATATTACCTTGTTATCAGTAGTATTATATATTATTAAGTTCCTGGATTTCTTTTGAAAAATAACAACAGCCTCTGTTAGAAAACATGAGAAAATAAACAGTGTTTGCTGCACCTCTGTCCTCTGTTTCTGACTTCCAGGACAGCCCGGGGCTCTGAGGGGCCCCCTCATCAGGTGTGCCCACTGATAAAGCCCCCTCAGTGGGATTGAGAGTTTCCGGTGTCAATGCCTTATTTGTGGTTGAGCATGAAACACAAACCCCTCTGTCCTCGTGTTCAACACAGAAGGGGGGATCTTTAGGCTAGAAAGTGAAGGAAGACAGAGGAGATGAAGGTTATATTATTATAACATTAACAATCAGCAGGAAACATTATCAGTCACTGGAAAACACACTCTCATGCTTAAATTGAGGACTTCCCAAATACTCTAAATACTTCCTACAAACTTAGTCCAAGTTTCACCAAACACAAATTCTCTTGTCCTAAACTAGCCCTATAAGGACGTGACAGTCAGAAAAGGCCTTAACTTTTTCATCTCTCTATCCCTGAGGACACTTGCACACATACACTACCACCACTACAATCCCCTCTATTGTTGTCCAAGTACCATCGTTCCACTCAAAAGTTGAGTGGCAGATCCGGATGTGATTTCAAAAAATTTGTAAGATAAAGATCTGGGGGAAACAGCAGCCATGTGTTGTCTCTGGAGTTGCAGGATTATAAGGAAAGTGACTGGAAAAGGTCGCTTCTGTGTCTCTTCTCTTTTTCTCTTCTCTGGAACAAGTGAGTCGCACTACAAAGCGACTGAAAACTAAAATGTCTCTCTGTAATAGTATGCACAAATGTTTTGCACACTTTACAGCCATGTGCAGAAATGTTCAATATAAATATCATTATATTATTATTAGGGATGTCGGCCGAAGATATTAGCAAAAAACGTGCATCGGCATTGGATTGGACTGCATGGAATAATGCTGATCCAAGAACTCCGATCCAGTTTTTTCATGAAATCCGATCCGGGTTTTCCGGCCAGCCCAGTGCTCCGCAATTCCAGCGATCCGCTCCAGCACTTATTATCAATCCACCAGGCCAGCATGCAGACACTCAGGAAACAGCAGTACCAGGTTGGCACTGACACTACAAAAATAACTGAAAAGGAAAGGCTGCATTTTTTGTTAAATGTCAACAATGTCTTGTGGTGTTAATCTTTTTTTATTTATTAGGGGGCCAAAGCACAAGTGTGTGGAGTCTTGCTGCTATTTTAATTTCAGTGTTAGACATTTTAAAGATTTCTTGTGTTGATTTATTTAGTATTTATTAAGGGGCCAAAGCAGCCAAAGCAAACCAGCTATATTTTTTATTTTAATGTTAATGTTCAAGTTTGTTTATTTAACCCTGTTAACAATACCAACTGTTGTGGATCATTCTAACTAACCTGATTAAGTAGCTGTTCTTGTTAGAGTAATATCGCTTGATCAAACCTTTTGTAACATGACTGACATGACATGACTACGCGCTTGGATCGGATCAATATTGATATCGGCCAAAACTCAAGGCTGTAATACCGGTATCGGATCGGAAGTGAAAAAGCTGGATTGGGACATCCCTAATTATTATTGATCCTTAGGGTTTAGGGTGTTCCCAGCCTCTCACCAAATGTCAGCCGAGATCAGCTCCAGCCCCCCTGGGACCCTGAATAGGATAAGTGGTTACAGACACTGGATAGATCCTTGATGGACTATGTGGTCATTATCTACAGTCTTTGTATGGAACAGCTAATTGACTGGTTTTCCTCTGGTTCCTGCCAAGCTGCAGAGGGGAAAGTGTTTGATGTCTGTTGCGTAATACACCAACAGAGGTTTCCTCATCCAGGTTCATTTTAAAGAACAATAAAAGTAGACACTGCAGCTGCACTGTTATTTCTGATTTCTGACATAAATAGAATGGGTCATGAATTTTAGCTGCTGTGTTGACAGAAAACCATTGTTTATGTACTGTACCGCCAGAGATCTGAATGCAAGCTCAAAACCAGGAGCAATCACATCAACCTGTGTGTTTGCGTGTGTGTGTGTGTGTGTGTGTGTATTGTACCTTTTTGAAGACACTGTCATCCAGTTTCACATCGACTTTGACACTGTCTTTGTCTCTGTGCAACAAACACACCGACACACACTCCTCCCTGTCTGGATGGACATCTGGACAGAAAAAGAGGAGGAGATGAAACACAGTCAACACCTGGCTGGGTCAGTGACAGTATTGATTTCATAGACGAAAACTATGACGAAAAACATCATAATCACTGAACAGCAGCGGTGCAAGCAGCCTACTTTGTTTTCCTGTGATGACGTGGTAAATATATGACAATAACTCTGCACTCTGCTGATAAAGATAATTATTTACAACTAACATTTAAAGAACTTAAAAACCTTATAAACCACAATATCTCCTCCTTGACTCAACGGGTCGGGTAACCTTGACTCAAGAGGCAGCTACAGCAGCTGCTCCAGCAGTCTGACTGTCAGCGGTGACTTTAAGGGCTCAAAATTTATGGAGGCATATGGCTGTGCTGACATTTTGGCAGTTTGATGTGTGCTGCAGTTTGATATAAGGTGCATTTAATGCATACATCTTCTGTGTTCTATAATATTTTTCTCTTTTTTTGGGTAAAGGAACATCCAAATAAAAATCTCCAAAAACTACACAAACTAATTTAACTTATGTTTTGCTTTTCTGTTTCACTTTCATTCTGCAGTCTTCAACTTGTACTTGTGCATACATACCGAAATTCAGTTTGTATTTCAGGGGAAGGGTGGGGACCCTTACTGGATGATGTTGTGCTATCCACATATGTATTTATATATGTATACATACATATATATGTATAACACACACACACGCACACACATATATATATATATATATATATATATATATACAGTCAGGTCCATAAATATTTGGACATTGACACAATTTTCAGCATTCCAGCTTTGTACAACACCACAATGGATTTGAAATGAAACAATCAAGATGTGCTTTAAGTGAAGACTCTGAGCTTTAATTTGAGGGTATTTACATCCAAATCAGGTGAGCGGTGTAGGAATTACAACACATTTTATATGTGCCTTCCACCTTTTTAAGGGACCAAAAGTAATTGGACAATTGGCTACTCAGCTGTTCCATGGCCAGGTGTGTGTTATTCCCTCGTTATTTCACTTACAAGGAGCAGATAAAAGGCCTAGAGTTCATTTCAAGTGTGGTATATTCATTTGGAATCTGGTGAGGTCATTTCTCAATATGAAGTCCAAAGAGCTGTCACTATCAGTGAAGCAAGCCATCATTAGGCTGAAAAATCAAAACAAACCCATCAGAGAGATAGTAAAAACATTAGGTGTGGCCAAATCAACTGTTTGGTACATTCTTAAAAAGAGAGAACGCACTGGTGAGCTCAGCAACACCAAAAGACCTGGAAGACCACGGAAAACAAGTGTGGTGGATGACAGACGAATCCTTTGCCTCGTCAAGAAAAACCCCTTCACAACAGTTGGCCACATCAAGAAAACTCTCCAGGAGGTGGGTGTATCTGTGTCCAAGTCAACAATTAAGAGACAACTTCACCAGAGGAAATACAGAGGTTTCACCACAAGGTGTAAACCATTGGTGAGCCTCAAAAACAGGAAGGCCAGATTAGAGTTTGCCAAGAAACATCTAAAAGAGCCTGTACAGTTCTGGAACAACATCTTATGGACAGATGAGACAAAGATCAACTTGTACCAGAATGATGGAAAGAGAAAAGTATGGAGAAGGGAAGGAACTGCTCAAGATCCAAAGCATACCACCTCATCAGTGAAGCATGGTGGTGGTAGTGTAATGGCGTTGGCATGTATGGCTGCCAGTGGAACTGGATCTCTGATATTTATTGATGATTTGACTGCTGACAAAAGCAGCAGAATGAATTCTGAAGTGTTTCGGGCAATAGTATCTGCTCATATTCAGCCAAATGCTTCAAAACTCATTGGACGGCGCTTCACAATGCAGATGCACAATGATGGACAATGACCCGAAGCATACTGCGAAAGCAACCAAAGAGTTTTTAAAGTGTTGTTTTTATATAAATATATATATATATATATATATATATATATATATATATATATATATAGGCAACATAAATTAGGCATGGAGGCACCAGTTATGTAGGGAACAACAATATTAGGCTTCACCAAGGGGAGACCATTAATGTTGTAAATGGGCTTGGAAATAATTAATAATTAATAATTATTCATAATGATTAATAATTATGTTAAATAATGTGACGTAATTAACATTAAATCACCTCTTGGGGCACCATTCCCGTAAGGGAAAAAATGATAGTCAGTTAAAGATATCAGTCTCATAAAATACGCTAAACTATTAATTTGGAATTTTGATTAATAACTAAAATAATAACCATAACCAAAATTAACAGGATTTCGGAGTTCTCTTGTGCAACATTAAACAGACAGCAGGTATGATTCCAAAGAATTATATTTATTCATAAAGTAAAAAACAAAACAAAACCAAACACACAAATTCTAACTAACAAACTATATATAACCGTGGTGTGTATGCGTGTGTGTGTGTGTGTGTATTGTGTATTGTGTATTGTGTGAGAGAGAGAGAGAGAGAGAGAGAGAGAGAGAGAGAGAGAGAGAGAAACAGAGAGAGACAGAGAGAGAGAGAGAGAGAGAGAGAGAGAGACAAAGGTGGTTGTGGTGATCAAAGGGCCATTTGTCCTACAAAACAAAATGGCTGACAACAGAGGACTACAAGATGGCCGAATCAAAGATGGCTTCAGATCGGGGTAGGTGTTTGTCTGACCATGTCGTCAGGGCAAAGACAAAAGAAAAGAAGCGGGAACTTTGAGATGCCTCTTTGTGTGTAGCTCTGTTGAAAGCCTATTTGTTAATGAGTCTGTGTGAATGTGATATGTGTTGCACAATGGCGGTTTTGGCAGCAGGGGCCAGAGCACCCATAACTCTGAGTCCGGTCCCCCCTGTGGCCACCCCGCCGAAGAGTCGGAGGGGCAATGCAGAATGCGGAACTAAATCATCTCAACGGGTTGCCAGTTGGACCACTTAAAGCGGCGCACCCACCGGATCATGTTCAACTCATCTCAACTCAACTTTATTTATAGAGCACTTCAAAAACATGAACAGCCGAAACAAAGTGCTGTAAATAAACATAAAAACTTAAGACAAAAAACAATTAAAAACAATAAAAACACTAAAACAAGAGCAGAGTCTCATGCTGAGTTGAAAGCCAAGGAATAAAAATGGGTTTTAAGAAGAGTTTTAAAAATGGACAGTGAGTTGGCTTGTCTGATGTGCAAAGGTAGGTTGTTCCAAAGTTTGGGAGCAGCAACAGAAAAAGCTCTATCCCCTCTGAGCTTCCACTTGGACCCCGGTACCTCCAGCAACAGCTGATCAGCTGACCTGAGGCGCTGAGCATGAGCGTAGGGATGGAGCAGCTCAGAGAGGTAAGGCGGGGTGAGACCATTTAAAGATTTAAAAACAAATAAAATAATCTTTAAATGAACTCTTAAGCGCACAGGCAGCCAGTGGAAGGAAGCCAGAATGGGAGTTATGTGCTCCCTCTTACATGCTCCAGTTAAGAGACGAGCAGCAGCATTTTGAACCCAGTGGAGAAATGCGAGGAAGGACTGGTTGACTCCAAAATAAAGTGCGTTACCATAATCCAGCCAAGACATGATGAAGGCATGGATTAAGGTTTCAAAGTGCTGTTGTGCTAGAAAGTGCTTAACCTTTGCCAGCTGCCTAAAATGAAAAAAGCTGGACTTAACTACTGCACCAATTTGCTGATCCAATTTATCAGCTGAACCGGCTGAAAAAGGTGTTGAGCTCATTTGCTCTCTCGATGTTCCCCTCCACTGTGTCACCATTCTTCTTTTTGCAGACTGTGATGGTTTTCATGCCTTCCCAGAACTCCCTGATTTTGTTCTCCCTCAGCGTCCTCTCCAGCTTCCTCTTATACTCCTCCTTAGCCTCCTTGAGGCAGAGTTTTAGTTCCCTCTGCACCTGCCTCATCTCCTCCTGGTTTCTGTTTTTAAAAGCCCTCTTCCTGTTCAGGACAGCCTTAACCTCACTGGTTACCCAGGGTTTGTTGTTTGGGAAGCAGCTCACTGTCCTGACAGAGACTGCCGTGTCCATACAGAAGTTCATGTGCTCCGTCAGACTTATTGTGTCGCTCCCTCAATGTCCTCACCATGTGACTCTAGCAGCACACTGCAATCTGTGATCTCAAAGCAGTCTCTGAGGGTCTCCTCAGCTTCAGGACTCCACCTTCTGACAGATCGTGTAGTTATGGGCTGCCTCCTCACAAGTGGTGTGTACAGGGGGGTGTAGGAGGTTGTAATCAGACTTTCCAAGGGGGGCAGGGGGGTGGCATAGTATGCGTCCTGTACATTAGCATACAGCAGATCGATAGTCCTGTTCTTTGTTGTCGGGCAGTCCACATACTGATGCAGAACAGTCAGCGTGGAGTCTAAGGTTACATGATTGGATGCTGGGTTTGTAACCTTGCAGTCGTGGTGTGTACAGCCTCACGCTGCCGCTGCGTCAGCCTTCAGGGGAATGTAAACACAGATGGCTATGATGTGTGTAAACTCCCTCGGTAGGTAGTGGGGTCGGAGGCTACAGCTAACAGCTCTAGATCACAGCAGCATATCACAGTTTTCACAGTCACATGTCCTGGATTACACCATCTGTTGTTAGCGTACAGTATGAGACCCCCACCTTTACTTTTTCCGCCGCTTTGTTGTCTCTGTCCGCTCTCACGGCAATGAAACCCGGTAACTCTACATTAGCGTCAGGTATGTAGTAGGGCATTGACGAACACTGCACTATTAGTATTCACTGAATACTTGAAACAAATACTCAAATATTCGCCGGAAGGTGTTTTTTTTTTTTCTTAAATCCATACGGCACCGCTGCTGCCAGCCCTAACCCTCTACAGGGAGTTTGCCTCTGTTAATGAGCATAAATACACAATATATGTGCTGTCATACATTGTGGATAAGCTCGTTCAGAGTAAGAGACAGAGAACGAAAGAAAGAGCATGGACGCGCACCTGTTCAGTTACACAAATAGACATGTTGCGGAGGAGGTTTTGGGAGGATTCAGTGTGTGTTTACATTTTCTTAATCTTTTATACATTAGGAAGTCTCACTATTATTTGCTATTCATTTTAATAAATTCTAAAATATATTTTTATCTGCCGGTTGTAAGTAGAGCGCAGCGCCCAAGGGTTTAATTTCTACTGTACCAGACACACCACTCTAAATAGTGCATTTTAATCTTGTTAGTTAACGGTTAATAATCGGGTAAAGAGAGCATTGGTTATCGGTCAGAAGAAAAGTCAAATTGAGCATCGCTATGACATACAAAATGATTTTTTCAAACAATTCTATATTCAACAACCATGCCATATATAACTTAAGATATGTCCACCTTCGGTCGCTGGATGCTGTTTCAAAAGCTCTGAATATGCCCCATGTTTAAACTGTTTGAAATACAAGATCAACATCGGATATAACTTGAGAAACAATTGTAGCAATCTCGCCAATAAACATAAATGTCCACAGGTTGCATAAAGTTTACAGATGTCGTTTATTGAAATAACACATTTTACCCAAATGGTTATTTAGGCTAACAGAAAATATAGGTTTTAAATGTTGTAAACAAAAAAAAAAAGCAAAACTTAGCCTACTCGCCACAGTGCAACGCCATAACGAAAGTGCAAAAAAGCAAAATATTACAGTGGGCTATCAGTCTGTGCCTGCTTGCTACACAGTTATTCACTCTTGTCAAAGTCCTCCTCTTTAATAATCCTATTCCTGCGCTCCTGGTTTGCTTTCAGGAAAACAAGGGCATCCACATGAGCTGGGTGTAAACTTGCTCTCTGACGGGTAATCGTGTTCCCAGCCAGGGAGAAAACTCTCTCACTTGGGGTGCTGGTAGCTGGGATAGCCAGGTAGGTTCTGGCCAGCTTTGCCAGATGGGGGAACTGCTTCTCCTTGCGCGCCCACCACTCCAGAGGGTTGCTCGTCGTGGAGATGCGGGTCACCTGGAAATATTCCTCTACCTCCTCTGGACAAGTGCTGTCAGTCCTTACTTTTTTACTGGTGAAGTGAGGCCCAAACAGTTCGTCATAATCACTTTAGAGTCAAGTTTTTTTATTCCCGGGCTCCTCTCCAGTGTTTTTGTTCACGTCGTTGTCTGCTGTGGCGTCATCGGCACCTGCAGATAAAATCACAGCCAGAGTGCCGATCGTGTTTGAGTTCAGGGTTTCAGTGATTTTAAAAGGATATTGTGTAACATTTTCAGTTGTTTATTGGCAAAAACTGATGTCTGCATTCATAAATATGTCATCACTGGTGTACTATTACCTCCACCAATAATCTGACTTATTCTTGTAAAAGGAGAATTTCGGATTTGTTTGTACATTGTGCGGGTAAGTCGTCTGGGGGGTTCCATTATGTTTCGCCATCTTGAGAATACACCCGCCAGCAAGGGACATACAGCACTGCCTTCGGCGTTTTCGTTGAGAGCCAGGCCAGCACTGCGTGACTGAGGAGCCGAAGGAGAGGAGCAAGAGGCGCTTCGCTACTACCCTGGCAGATTTGAAACAAAGTCCCACTCTTTGAGCATAATGCAGGATCATGCATATGCAGCATCATGGGAGACGGAATCTTTGTCGCCAAGCGCAAAAGGGAATAGAAAAGGCAGCGTGACCGGCATACACCAAATTGAGGATAACCTAAATGAGAGCCCCATGTGCATTTCCCCACACATGATCGTAGTTGCCTTTGCCAGGGGTCTCAGCACAGGCAGTAGCTGCTGGATTAGCTCCCATTGCAAGGCTCTCATTGACAGGGCTTTTCTGGCGGTAGATTTGGTGACAGTCTAATCTTCGAGTACGGCTTGGACAGGGATGCGCTGCTCGTGAAGTCGCTCCAGCATTGTAAAGGTGGAATTCCAACGCGTGGGACAGTTGGTTTGGAGAGTTTTCTCTTTCACATTAAGCTGGGCCTGTCGCTGCTTCAGAGCACTCGTTGCCACAGCAGAGTGGCGAAAGTGGCTGACCACTCGCCTTGCCGCATCAATGGTTTTTGCCACTTCAGCTAAATCCAGCCCCGCCTTTCTCGCCAACTGTAATGTATGTCCAGTGCAGCCAAGGTCGTGGTTGAAATCTTCACACAAACTCATCACCAGATTCATGCTGCTGGCATTGTCATGTATAACGCAGAAAACCATCAGGCCCCACTCACTGATTGTGTCCGTCAGTCTCTGAGCGATGTTAGCAGTGGTGTACCTCTCTAGCATTGCGCAGGTGTCGGTGATGTATGCCTCCATGGTGGGAGAGGTCCATAGGTCTGTGGTGAGTGAAACACTCTGATCTTTCATTTCGGATGTTAATTGCACTCGCAGTTCATCATACTGTTGTTCCACAGCGTCCTATGGGATGGGATAACGTAGCCCGGCTCGAAAAAATGCATAATGTCCTTAAAGCCATTTCCAGACACTGCAGCAAGCGGTCACATATCCTTCACAATGAAATTCACCAACAGACCTGTTATTTTCCTTTTTCTTTGGTCAGATATCGGACGTGTGGAGAAGTCTCTGATGTCTGTTGTTGGCTCTTCTCTCGGCTAACGTCACCGTTGCTGGAGCTGCTAGCCATGAGCGGGTGTAGCTTCAAATGGTTATGCATAGTAGTGGTACTGCCATGGTATTTTAGGGTAGTCTTGCGTATATTGCAGCTAACGGTTTTATCTGTTTTGGTAAAGTATTTCCATACTGTGGATACTTGCAGTCAAGCACAGAGGGCCGTGTCAGCCATTCTATTCCGTCTCCTGTCTGCTGCTTAGCGTCCCTTACGTGTTGATGTCACACACACACACTACACTAGTCTCACATGCCCACAGCGGCCCCAGCTGCATATCTGCTGTAGATCATTTATGTAGATGCCATGCCACCGCTTTATTACAGCACCGGGCTTTTGAAAAAAGAAAACAAGAAAAAGATGAATACTCGACTGTGACACACAGCGTCGATTAGTGGTTTTGATAGTCGAATATTCAAATAGTCGACTATTCGTTGAAACCCCTAGTATGTAGCTGGTTAGCCATGTCTCCGACAGGATGATCAGGCTGCTCTCCTGGTAGCTCCTCTGGTGTTTGATCAATGCCGTCAGCTTGTCCATCTTGTTAGACAGTGCGTTCACATTCCCCATCAAAACGGAGGGAATGGCTGGTCTGTACCGCCGCTGTTTTGGGGCTTTAGCTTTAAGCTTAGCCCTTCGCTTCACCCCGGCTCGGCACCCCTGGTATTTCCACCTTATCTCCAGGGGAATGAGATGGCATCTGCCGGCGCGTCCACTCTCATTCAGCGCCAGCGGCTTTGCTCTCAAATAAACGAGTCGCTGCCTTGTGCCAGTAAACTAACTTGTGATGAGCAAAAGTTAGTTTTAGACAAAGAACACGAACCACACACACACTGAGCAGTGGACAGGCAGCCATTTTGCACAGACGCCACATTTTGTATCGGTTGATCAGAAATCAGAAAACTGAGCTCCTCCGTGTTAACAGATGTTGAGTCAGAGGGGAAACAGAGCTGGTCGAAGGCAGCAGAGAACTGACTGGCAGTGAAAGGATTATGAAGTCCGACGGCACCGAGCAGGGACACAAGATTTAACTGTAACACATGAGAAATCAACTTCGAATAATATGGGCATATGATCAGAAATCACATTGTCATAGATCTCCGAGTTAGACACACACAAACCATATGAGAGGACGAGGTCTAACGTGTGTCGATGTTCGTGTGTGGGACCACACAAACACTGTACCAAATTAAAAGAGTCAAAAAGGCTTAAAAAGTCCTTCACCAACGGCTTATCAGGACAACACACATGGATATTAAAATCTCCAACAAAAAGGGCACGGACATAGTGAGGCATAATTTCAGCCAGGAGATCATAAATTCCGCGAGCACACAGAAACCGTTTTAGCGCGAGGAGAAAAGCTGAAGCTCGACCAGGAAATCTGTGCGGGCAACATGGTATCTGAGTGCGAGCACACAGTTTGAGTAGAAACAGAGTAGACCCAAGGGCAAGCAGAGGCTATTTGAGTGCAAGGGCAGGGTTTTTGAGCGTGAAATCAATAAATAATGCTCTCAAACTGATAGACCACTGTCTTGAATAAAGATAGGGATAATGCTTCATATGCCCCTAGATCGCTGACATTATGTCGAAGATCCATGAGGAATTGGCAATCATGCACCAGCAGAGACTCAATCTGTATTGTGCCAAGGGTTAGAAACATCAAAAACACCAACCAAAGTAGGAGCAGCAGATGGCCAGCCACACACACCGGCGCCATCTTGCTTCATGCGGAATACACCACACAAGGAGGAAAAGTTTTCTAGTGTATATATACAGTGTTTCCCATACATTGACTAATTTGCCCTGCCACAGTCTCCAAAAATCGGCCAGATATAAAATGCCTCCAGTAAATGTAGCGCACTGGTTGGAGCATTTCTAAGCGGAATATTGAGGAATACTGACATCCACTGAAGTATTCTTGAAAACACCCGCAAAACATCAGTAGAGAATTGTGTGGCTGCATTTAAGAAAACTCTGAGCCTGCACAGCAACACACAGCACCATTGAAGTAAGCTCTGAAAACTTCTCCTTTCTCATTTGGCTCATGGTAGTTACATGTCACATCATGTTGATGTAGCGATGTGAAATGCGATACAGAGTTTTCATGGGTGTTTTATTTTGAAAATTGATCGGATACTCTTGTCTTTTCTGCGCCTGACTTCCTGTTTGACTCATTTGGTCTGTGCATATTGACGCGCCGTGTATAATAGACCAAGCAAAGATACATCTCCGCCTGGTCTATCACAACAAATAACTAATAACTTGCTTGGTCTATTATACACATTATATACACAACATAATTTAATGATACAAAAGATTTGAGCTGCTTTTCTATAACTAGTTAAGGTATTGTGTTGTGATGGACCGGGTAGAGATTTGTCTTTGCTTGGTCTATTATAACATAATTTAAGGACACATAAGATTTGAGCTGCTTTCTATAAATGGTAAATAAATAAATTGTGTTGTGGTAGACCGGGTAGAGATGCATTTTTGTCTTCTTGATTATAATATGGTTTTGTACTTATAACATGTAGGGTGTTTTGCACAATTAGTGATATGTATGACATGTCCACCAGCATTGTTGGTTTGTATTTGTTTGTATGTGTATATGCTCAGTTTTTACATTTCTGTATTGTATCTATATTAATCATTACTTTAATAAGATGTATTTGTTTATTGTACATGATTTATTTGTGTGATGGTCTTTTACTGCATACTGAAATACTGCATGTATGAAGTGTTATTTTTGCATTTGTAAAAAAGACATTTACCCGCATGGATCACGTGACCAATCAGTACTTAAGAACACCTGTGTATGATTGGACCACACCTGTGTCCACACCTGTTTAGTCATATATATATCTAAGAGCTGTGGTTCCAGATGCAATCTTTGTTGTGTCCTTTGTTCCAAAGGTGAAACTCTGAGGAAGCTGGTCGCTCGAGGTCTTTGCAGAGTGAGACGCTGTGTGCTAACTCAACTTGGTTCTCCATGTTGCTGGAAAGCTAGTTGCAAACCTTGTGCTTGCAAATCTAACTTCTCTGGTTCAGGTTTGCCTCTGCCTTTCGCATGGGCAAATCGTGGTCCAGGAAAAAGAGAGGCTGTGAGCAATTGCTCTCCCTTTAGTGGTTTGGGGCCATGGCCTCTGAGTTGGTCAGAGATCATCTCACGAGCAAGAGAGCATCTGGGCTGGTCCAGCCCAGCCGAAAAGAGGTGTGAGCTGCTCGGCAGCTCCAGAGTAAGAACAAAACTGTCTGAAGGGAGCAGACCCTCTACAGATACCTGTGACATCACAGAGTGACATGTCACTGTAAAAGTCCTGTCCAATCAAGTTTTGAGTCTTGTGTCTCACTGAGGTGTGAGGTGACCCCTTGTGGAAATGAGTGTCAAATAGCTGTCTTCGTTTGAAGAACAAAGAGCATGCAGAGAAGAAAAGCCTTCACATGTCCAGTTTAGATTTTAACAAATGACAAATCATCTGTGGTCCTGTGAATCCCATATATATATATATGTGTATATACTGATATATATATATATATATATCATCTATATATATATATATATATATATATATATATATATATATATATGTACATATATGTATATATATATATATATATATATATGTATATATATATATATATATATATATATGTATATATATATATATATATATATATATATATATATATATATATGTATGTTGTATGGGTTCATAAGAGGAAACATTTTTCAGCTCTCGTGTTCAGAAAGAAAATGCCAAACTGGCAGTTCACATTCATGCCCAGGGCCTTGCCCCGCTGCTGGTGTTTGTAGCATCGTGTGAATATGAGGCCCTCCCACTGCAAACCATTAAAAAAATATGCCAGCCTCAGAAAATAACACTTTGGTGGATGCAGCCCCTTCAAGATTCTCTTGAAGCAGATTCTTCAAGATTCTCTTGAAGGGGCTCTCTTAATATTATAAAAAAAAAGTATAAATGGCAGAAACAAAAAAGTCACAGCACCCATCATCTTTAAGAGCTAAACATTTTAACATTTGACTGGTTTCTGTAGAGGAAAGTATGAAAAAGTTAGCTTGTAAAAAACCTACACAGGTAGCAAGAATTAAAAAGATGAAAAGATTTGGATATCATTAATGCTCAATCAGCCATCACACAAAAAATGTGCCTTCTGCTGATGCACCAGGCACACAGAAAAATAAATCAACTTCCCACTTTGTAGTTCCTGCACAGGTCCCAATGCCTACATGAATGGATAAGATAGAACTCAGTCCATAGGCTGAGAAGCCTAAGCTGGAATGACATTTATTGATTTCCCTGTGCATGTATTTCAAAGTCAGGATAAAGAGCTTACCTGTACATGTTGTTTCTGTACTGGGCTCAGGGCATGGCTGGACAGGGTAGAAAACATCCCTCTCCCTCTGGATCTAAGAGAGAAAAGGAAGTAAATGAGGAAGATGAAGAATCATTTCTCTGTGGAACAGAGCTGGTACATCAAAATGCAGGTCATTTAATTGTTTGGAGTATGTTTTCAATGTATTCTTTATCGTACCAGATTTCTGCTGTGGTACCAAACAACCATCTGCTGATTGTATGCAGCATTTCTCTGTGTATGAGCGTTTCCAGCATCACATCAATATAAAAAATTATGTCTTCACACCCACTGGCTTCAAATGTGAATCTTGAAAACACACCCCAGCTCACACAAGCAGTGCCCCCTGTGTCCGTCTCACATGTTTGAGCTATACTAGAGGAACCGCCACACTCTCACACCAAAACATGCTCGCTGATGTACACTCATAGGTCACAAGCAAATGACTGTTCCACCCCTGCAACCACAGTCACAGTACACAGTCACTTCAGTGTAATTTCAGAAAAAATGTAGGAGGGCTTTTCTGTGAGACTTTTGTATTATACAGACATAAATGATCCATATCTGAAACAAATCTGCAGCAGCTGATATGAATTGCTTCACATTTTTTTCTCCTCTTTATGAGGTCATTTAGAAACAGTTTAAATACAACAAACTACACCCATTTCATGTTTGTATAATGTAAATATCAGGGGTTCTTATATTGATCCTTGTTGGACACCTTTATCAACTATCTGTGGACTTGTCTTGGACAGAACTACAAAGAGTACAGCTCAGTGCTGCTTTTTATCAAGCAAGTCAACAAATCCTCTTAGAAGCATGGCAACAAAAAAAGGGGGATGTTAGCCTCCGCCAGTATTGTCTCTTGTTGCTGATTCTGTTTGTGATAATCATGGATAGAATGTCAAAGCACAGCTGGGGGGAGTAAAGTGTCTAGTTTGGGGACCTCAGAATTGCATTTCTGCTTTTTGAAGATGATGGTTCTGTTGGCTTCATCATACCATGATACCCAGCATGCACTGGGGCAGTTTTCATCTGAGTGTTAAGTGGTTAGGATGAGAGTTAGCACCTCCAAGTGTGAGGCCATGGTTCTCTGCCAGAAAACGGTGGATCTCCCCCTCTGGATTGGGAGAGTTACTGCCCAAAGCAAAGGAGTTCAAGTATCTCTGGGTCTTGTTCTTGTGTGAGGGTAAAATGGAGCATGAGATGGGCAGGAGATTTGGCATGGCAGCCGCACTGATGTGGGCACTGTGCCGGACCGTCATGGTGAAGACAGAGATGAGCTGAATGGCAAAGCTCTCAATCAATAGTCTATCTACGTCCTGATCTTCACCTATGATCATGAGCTTTGGGTAGCGACTGAAAGAATGAGACTCCGGACACAAGCAGCTGAAATGAGCTTCCTCCTCAGAGTGTCTGGGATTAGCCTCAAAGATAAGGTGAGAAGCTTGGACATCCAGAGGGCGCTCACAGATGAGCCACTGCTCCTTTGTCTAAAGTGGCCAATTGAGGTGGTTCGGGCATCTGATCTGGATGCCTCCTGAGTGCCTCCAATTTGAGTTTTTCCAGGCACATCCAACCAGGTAGAGGACCCAACTCAGAACACGCTGGAGTAGGACATTCAAACTCCACGGGTGCGCGGGCGCTCCCACGCTACAGCGTCTGTACTTTGTAGAATATCTCGGGAACCACACAACAAAACTTAATGGGGAACATTGCTATCACAAGCATACTCTTTGGGCGATCTATGGTGAGCTCGGGACAATTCTAGCCTTTCGAGAAGGTTTTCAATCCAGCCGTTAAGTGCGGCGTTTTTTCCAGGAACTTCGCACGTGAATTCCACCGTATTAACTCCGTGATAAGTTCATTATTCATTACATTTTGTGATAAAAACGTGTAAATTATGTTAGCGGACCTCCATATTGAAGCTTGATGTAAACGATGATGGTTCCGGTCGGTCTCTCGACCATTGAGATGCTCCGATTTCTTCTTCTTTTGTTTTTATGACGGTGACATCCAATCTCAGCAGCCAAAGATCAGCGTGAGGTGAAATAGTTATCTTCCAGTATCGAAAACAAATGAATAATAATCTCCCATGGCCAAAACAAAGATAAATAAACATTTACTAACAACTTTTGATGTGTGATGTAGCCCTCTGTCTTGTTCCAGACAGAAACTGTTTCAAGGAGTGGCAAAGTGACTGAGGAAGTGAGGGAAAAAACGAGTGGAGAAAAAATGTAAATATTTTTTGTTGTGTTTGTGTTAGAATGTTGGGATTTTTTCTCCTGATAGCCAAGGCCTGAGAGAAACATATTTGAAAATGAAAAAGCTTGTACATTGTTGATCTGTGTCTTTTTTTAATTAGATTCTGTGACATTCAATTTCCGTTTTGCTTTTTCTTTTGTTTTTATACTCATATAACTATTGATCCATTCATGTGGCATCATTTTAGCATACATATTATTATTGCCCAGGTTGTCCTGAAAAAAAAAAGATGTTCATTACTTGACTGTGCATGAAAGGGTTGAGATTATACATGCATTAATAGACAGAGAGGCCAGGCGGACAAAAAATAGCAATAAATGGCTTGGTTTTTTAAGGGTTAACAGAAAAGTCGATTTATCGACATGTCGACGTCAGTGGCACAAGTCGACACCCCCCGAGAGGAGTCAACAAGTCATGTGTTTTTTCCCTCTCTCTCTCTGTGTGCTTAAGCTGATACTTTAAGCTTGACTAAGTGAACACGGGCGTACTATAAGCGGAGCAGACTCCGCAAGGAAGGTCAGCAGTCATTCTGGCTTTCATAGTCGAGCGCACTTCCGCATTGTAGTTTCCTGTAAAAATGTCTGTGAAAAATCCCCCGATGTGAAAAATACATGCCGAGCAGTCACTGGTGCGCGGAGCGGGGTCAGCGCGGTCGTAAAATCTGAGCTTTGCACGCACAGGGCTTGCGGACGTCCGCTTTTACTCTGCACTGACCTCCGCAGAGTCCGTTCCACGTACGTTCTGCCCAAGTATGTTTGGGCCTTCACAGACACACATCACATGTGTGGAGATACTTCACTTTCCTCCGCTGTGTCAATGTGATGACATCATCAAATGACTTGTCGACTCGACTCCGACTTTATTGACAGATAAGTCAACCTGAAAAAGATCAAATTTGTTAATGCCCTACGCTGGAGGGATTATATATCCCAATCAGACTGGGACCGCCTCTGGATCCCCCAGGAGAAGCTGGAGAGTGTCGCTAGGGAGAGGGCATCTGGAGTACTTGGCTCAGCCTGCTGCCTCAGCTACCCAGCCCCTGGATAAGCGCGTGGATGGATGGATGTTTTCGATAATTATGATCTGGGCAGTTCTGCTGATGGACCCTGCTATGTTTCATTTTCACTTTCTCCTAAAACTGCACGGCCTTACTCACAGCCGTACAGCAGCTATAATTTACCCGTTACTTTCTTTTTAAAGTTGACTAAAAAAAAAACAAATATTATTGTAGCTGAACTTGTGTTATTTTTTTTTTTTTTAAGTCATGTGACTTTAAAAATAGTGCTTATGTTAGTTCAAACTGACAACAACATCAGAATATGCCAAAATCACCAGGGTCTGAAAATACCTAGTGACCCCAATAACTTGAATATCAATATTGTTACACACCTCAAAAATCCAGTGTTAGTTGGACTCTTTTTAGGGTTTTTTGGTGAGTTTTTCCTTATCCGCTGAGAAGGTCCAAAGGACAGAGGGATGTTGTATGCTGTAAAGCCCTCTGAGGCAAATTGTGATTTGTGATATTGGGCTTTATAAATAAAATTGATTGATTGATTGATTGATTGATTGACTTTATCCATAACACCCTGCAAATGACTCCTGATGGCTAATCTGCTGTAACACAGCCCTATAAAAGATGTACAAAAAAGACTGTCTCCAACACCGATGTTGTTGTTCTTTATTACTAGTTTTCTTCCTGCTGTTGGGTTCTGATTATATCTAAGTGTCCATCCTGTTCCATGTGGTGTTACTGTCACATTAGCCCAGTGACTCTTGTTCACACAAGATCTGTTCTCTGGTTCTACTTTGGTATAAATGTGAGTTAACAGATTATATAGAAAGATATTGATCGAAATATATGTGTTGGATTTTAAAACCCAACATATGATTGACACAATGGATTAAAGGCACCTCATTGGTCTGCTGTGTAATTCCTGTAAGCAGAGCCATCAGCGTGACCTCATATTTAGTTTTCAGTTGTTTATTACTGAAGCCAATGAGTCATTTGTCCCATCATTCACTTGTGTCAATGGATCTGTTGTCCTGTCTCCATATTGCCTGCTATCAATATCCTGCAGAAAAGGAAGATATGCAAAATAGAGCAACTCTCCAACATGCAGGAGACAACAGGCAGCATTTATCAATCTACAGCCAAGCTGCAAATGTTCTTTCCCTGCTCTTTGATACAGCTCCTGCAACAATGTAGTAACTATAGAACACACTGTATTTATTTTGTATCAAAATGATCTTAAAAGATTTTTTGAAAAAGTTTGTTTTGACAATGTTTAGTGTGTGATATTGGTTGATGAATACATGATGGCCTTTAAAACCCTGAGGAAGAGATCAACAGACTACAGGGACTACACACTCAGATGACAAACACATTTTTAAAAACATATTAGTTCCACCTAGTTCATAAAAACATGTTTTTGCTGAATGCTGTATAGAGACATGTTAGCTGAGATTTGCACCAAATGTAATTTGGCAAAACTGGTGGTTTTATTGAGCAAAGACAGCTTCAATTGCACAGCTTGTAATGAATACACCTGAACAACAACAACAACAACAACAATAATAATAATATAAATAATTACTAGAAAATGCATTCCCTGCGGAACATGCGTGCGGATGCTGAATGCTGTGCAGAAATATCAAACAAATTGCCACAAACATCCGAAAATCCTCACAGAGCTGAATGTTTTGACATTTGAATGGTTTCTGTACCTGAAAGTATGTAGAAGTAGTGATAATTCAAAAAAATGTACAGAAGTAGTAGAAGCAGTACTACTACCACTGATCTAGATTGTGTGATGTCATCAGTGATGTCACCCACTGTAAGCAGTGCAATACACACCCATTATAAACTGAGAAAATGTCTGAAAAAAAAATAAAACTTGAACTGCAATTATATTAAAATGGTAAAAGATATCAAAGAGCTGAATTATAGCTTAAAAGTTCTTGTGACCTGTTTAAGATTTAAATGTAGCTGTAAGTATGCAGAAGCAGTAGCATTTCAAAGTGGAGTGGGTTGAAGAGGATTTAAAGATTTTCTCCATAAAAATACATTACTGAAAAAAGCTTGATATCATAAAAAGTATAAATAGTAGAAATATGAAAAGTAATGGCAGAAATGTCATGTAGTTGTAGTTGCTTGTTTCTGTAGTATTACAGAAATAGGCAGGAAGTGAAGAGGTCTGATCAGCTCATCAGAATCACCTGCTGATAAACACAGAGAAGCCTGATAATGGATGTTTCCAAACATGCACACTGTTGTGATGTTGATTTATGAGGGGCACCTGTGAGTGTCTCTGTTTGAAAGAGCTGAGTCATGATCAGAACACTGGTTAGAGCACAGAACCACCGCTTGAAAAACATGGTGTAGTACCAAAGTCTTAGGTTCTATTGTTAAAATATATTGACTGAGAGCACCTCGAGGAGCTGCTTGTGTGGATAAAGTTAAAAATGAATGAGAAATTGCAGTTTTAAGAAAGTCTCTATCAGCGCAGGAATTTCACGAGGGCCACGGCTCTTGTGCCCTCCTCATTTGGCCCTGTGCCCCTGAAAAAAATATCTGCCCTAAGGCCACAGTGGCCTTGATGCCCCGCCCGCACTGCCCCAGGTGATTTTGCAGTTTTTTCCTCTGCCTCTTTCCTGTCAACATGGCTTTGACACCTGCGTCTATTGAGAAAAAAATGCGATGACATTCTGGAGTCTTATTGGGCAACATCAAATGAGACGATGCGCACATCACCAGTGGTGGGTTTGATTCAAGCCTGGCATGAACCGCTCGGACGGGCTGTAACGACAGTTTGACACCAATCTATCACCGGCCAACCAGGAGACTTCATCATACCCCCGAGCAGGGATCGGTATAGCCTTGGACCAAGACGTTCATTGCATGATTTCATTGCATGAACGTCTTGAAAACGAACCCCGTTTTTCGTTTGGGGGTTCCCGGTCTGGACCGATTCACGTCTCCATAAACGTTCAAATCAAACATGTAATGTACTCACCTCATAGGCACAGATGTTAGGAAGGTGTACGGGGGTTGCACGTTGCACATTGGTAGTAAGAGGCTCTAGCCTTGGACGAATATGTGCAATACACCTCCCAACCGCTATAGTGGCGCTGTGTCGCAGAAGAAAGCCGATGCACTCATTCATTGCAGGACGAAGAAGGGCCGAAGGAAATTTTTAAGACATCCGAGATAAAATGCATGTTTATTGAACAATAACGGATATACAAACACATGGCAACCCCCGTACACCTTCCTAATATCTGTGCCTATGAGGTGAGTACATTACATGTTTGATTTGAACGTTTATGGAGACGTGAATCGGTCTAGACCGGGAACCCCCAAACGAAAAACGGGGTTCGTTTTCAATGCAATGAACATTCATGCAATGAACGTCTTGGTCCAAGGCTAGGATCAGTACAGAGACCCAGTATTAAACAACCTGAGGCAAGTTTAATTAACACCGTAATAACACTAAGCTCTGCTATTATCGGCGTAACTTTTTAAAGTTTTGGTTTCATGTAGCCTACCATCATTCTGCAGCGGTGGGGCCACGGTGCAGATGAAGGGAATATAACTTCAAGATCACTCTAGTTAACGACAACTAGCCTACACTTGTTACTGTGAGTGCAATAAAACCTCTGCCAGCCAAGCCAATACTTCATCAATACGTGTGATCAGCATATAGAAAGCCATATTTCAATCTGCTCTGTCCACAGTCTCTCATTCTCCGCTATTATGATTTAGTAGAGGAGGGACAGAGAGCAGGATGAATGACTGATACTGATGTTTGTCTTCATGCTGAGATAATGTGACTTTCTTCACTCAGTATTGTGATGTCAGGAGGAAAATATTTATATTCCAGGAGATATTATTGGGTTTTAAATAGTGACTTTGTTGTTGTAAACATGACTGTTGCTGCCATGGACTGTATAAAACTATATCCTGTGTAACTGAGTTATAAGGAAAGCATCAGGAGGTGAGGTGTGTGCAGGTGTGTGTGCGTGTGTGTGTGTGTGGAGGAGAGGCGAGAGGGAGATGCTGGTAGAGAGATAGTGTGTGTTGTTAGATACTGTTAATGTCACTTATTATGCTTCTGTGCATTGACAGCTCTTTTTAGTCTGTTTCTGCATCATGTTGAGGAGGGCCATGCCTGTAAATATAAATATATATATATGTATGCAACTAAAAGTGGATTGGTTGCTCGCTGCTAAAAATGTGGCCCGTCGACATGATCTGGTTTTGAAATGCAGCCCAGTTGAAATAGTAGCCTAACTGAATAGCCCTGCTGTAGTTTGTTTGTTTGTTAGCTATCTAACAACACATCAAAATAGGCTAATTGTGAGCCAGTCTTGTTCAGTGAATCAGTTTATCATGTATACTCAAAAAATATTTAGGCCTAATATTTAAGACTGTTTACATAAACCTGGTTGTTCTATATTTAAACACATTGGGTTTATTAGTACTATTAAATAAATCACGTTATTACTTATTATACTCATTATTATTACTTGAGCTTGTTTTATTTATTCATCTCACAGATAGTAATACATCGTTAGTCCTTAAATTCATTATGAACGTGGACTTAAAATCATTGTTTTATTTTATGGCCTTGCTGCCCTGGCTTTTGGCCTTTGTGCCCTAAAAAAACACGGAAGGCCAAGTGGCCTCGCCCCTAAAATGACGAAATTCCAGGCCTGGTCTCTACATTTGTGCTTTGCTCAAACTTGATGGCGAGAAAATAACATTACAGCCAATGGGAGGGAGAAGGGACCTCTTGTTGCTTGAGGCAGAAAATTTCAAAAAAACGTGCAAGTCTCACTGCTTAAATGAGCACATCAGTTGAAAGAAGACAAAAATGCCTACTTTTTAATGTACATATTGTGTATGTAGAGTGGAAATTGTTGGCTGCAGAAGAGTTTTCATCAGAAAATTTTGCTGAAGGAGAGAAGCAGAAAGATCTAGATTGTGTGATGTCATCAGTGATGTCACCCACTGTAAGCTGCGCAATACACACCCATTATAAACTCAGAAAATGTCTGAAAACAGTTTAAAATGTAACCTGCAATAAGTCAAAAACAGTAAAAGATACCAAAGCGCTGAATTACAGTTGAATAGCTGAAGCTGTTAAAGTTAATTTAAAGTAAATGAAGTCTCTAGCTGAAAGTATGCTCAAACAGTAGCACTTCCAAGTGGAGTGGGTTGAAGAGGATTTGAAGATTTTCCCATAAGAAAGACATTGGGCAAAAAACTTCTGAAAAAAAAGCTTAATATCATAAAAAGTATAGTAGAAGTATGAAAAATACAAGCACCCATGTCCTGAATGAGCTGAACGTTCTGGCAGTGGAACAGTGTCTGTAGCACAAAGTATGCAGAAGGAGTAGCGAACCGAAAAGTTGCTGAAATAATAAGAATAAAGATTTGACTATCAATAGTATGACTGCAGAACAGGGCTGTACGTTAACTTTTTTAGCCCATAGCACTGGTGCTACAGAGGGTGATCCTTTTGTAGCACAGACCAGAAAGTTTGTAGCACACAAGTATAAAATGTCCATTACCACCTCTACAAATTTTTTGTTATTTTTCTCTTTTTGTTTGGGGTTTTTGTCGAGGGGCTCAAAATACCTCTTCATTTTCACCGCCGTCTTGCTGAAGTGAAGTGATAATGGGAGAGGCTAGAGGTAACCACACAGGAATTGTGGGAATTGTAGTTGGATATACAGGATACTACGAATAGCTTTTATCACATTAGACTACTACCATGTAGACTAGCGTTTTTTTGTTTTTTTTTGTAGGATGAGTCATCGCTGATATCGTGTCAGATTTTACGAGAAAATAACAGACCACACACACACACAAAGTGGCTCGCAAGCAGTCTGTCACGTGTGTGCTACTAGGCAAATAATCGCACAAACATTTTTTTCCATCGCACGTGCAACACGTATGTCGCACTGTACAGCCCTGGCAGAAGCATCCACACTAATAATCACTGATATGAAGCCTCCACAGCCTACTTTGACACCAAGCTGGTCATACTGCAAAAAACTGACATTAGTCTGTTTATAGAAGCTGTCTAATCTGCTTCATTTTCTGCCATTTACATTCGTCATACATATATGTATTTGTTTAGCTGCCAACAAAATAATATAATATTTTAACCATGTACTGGAGTAATTCAAATTAAAACATGATTTGTAGTTGAATCCCACTTTTTAAAAAAAGGAAAAAAATCTTTAACTGATTTAAACTGATCTAATTAAGTATTCTGTGTGGAGTTTACACGTTCGCCCTGTGTTGTGGTTTTTCTTTGAGCTCTTTGGCTTCCTACCACAGTCCAAAGACATGCAGGTTAGATTCATTGGTGACTCTAAATTGCCTCCAGGGCCCAGTATTTCAAAGTGATCTGATAGGATTATCCTGGCCGGATTGGATTAAATCCTGATCTGATCTGAAAACTGGGTATTTCAACACAGATCAAGAGGATCCTGATCCTGAGGATCAGGATTCAGATCTGGTAATCCAGTCCTCCCTTTAATCCAGATAAAGGCTGTATTTGGGTATTTCAAAAGTTAAGGCAGAGATCTGGATCAATTTGATACCAAATTTCAGGATTATTTGGATCCCACCTCAGAGGTGGATTTGACAACACCTCAGCTCCACTTCTCTTAGATATTGTTACTCAAGATGTTTATTACACTTAATCTAAATTAGTGTTTTAGTTGAAAGTAATTTCAAGCATAGAAAAATATTGTTTGGCCATACTTCCTGAAACTGCTGTAAATAAGAGTAACAAATACAGACCTATTTCTCAACGTCTAGTTTCACCTAACATTGTAACTTGTTTGTACCAAAACATCCAACATATGTTTGTGGTCAGACAAAGGCAAGGAAATGCTATGCAAAGCAAATTTATTTGTATTGCACATTATTTTCTTTACATGGAGTGCAAGAAACAACACAGTGATTAACATAATTAGCACATGGACAACAACTAAGTCCTCTGACAGTTCTGAATGAACCGCATAATTCATACTAGTACTATGTATTTTTCCAATACTGCAGCAGTCTGCTCTGCATACATGTATTTTTTTTTTTTTTAAGTCCCCTGTATTTGAATTTATTAAAGGATAGCCCCTTGAGATGTAGCATCTCATTTTCAAGGGGGTCCCTTGCCTAGTATTGGCAATAACATAACGTCAAACTCTGAACAGGTTGGTGTTTAAAGAGTTCATGTATGATGTACTTCAGATAAATTCCCTTTTAAATTAAGCCATAGACCGCAAAATACACCAACAAAGCCAGATACCTCGCTAGCCTGCTAGCTACTTAACATGAAAGTCAATGGAGCTGAGGTTAGCTACTGTTAGCATGACCTCGGCTCAATTAGAGATTGATATGCCCACGTTTTAAGTAGGTGACAATTCAAATAGCCGGCTCACATCAGATGGAGGGTGGCCTTCGTATGGTTTTAAAAACGCTACACATTAGGTAATGGTAAATTTACATTTTGTTGTGAAATCTGAGCTACCAACTGCTCCCTTCGTGAAGTAGTCTGCCATAGAGACAGAGCTCAACTCTCATAATCTGTAAACCACGCCCCCATAGGGGAAGCGTTTCAGATCAAGGGGCGGAGTCGTGAGATTTGAAAATCCGTATCCAGTCAGATTGGGATCAAAGTGATCCAATCCTATTTTCAAAGATAAATGTATAAATTATAACAGTATTGGTTACAGCTGTATATTATTTTTGAAGATCCCCAAATGATCTAATCCTAATTGTTACTGGGGAAATATAATTTCAGTCATTGTAAAAAGAGAAAAAAAAATAAAGGTAAGAAGTGAAAGTAAGATTAGAAAAAGTAAATGGAATAAAATGAAAAAAAAAAAAAAAAGTGATCCACCCTGCCAATGTTTTGAAATACCCCGATAAAGTTAGCAGGATCACCTTGATCCCTGACTGAGAAAAGGAGAATTTCATTATCCGGATTATTCTGATCCAGATTGCAAGTTTTGAAATACTGGGCCCAGATGTGAATGTCTGTGTGAATGGTTGTCTATCTCTGTGTGTCAGCCCTGTGATAGTGTGGCAACCTGTCCAGGGTTTACCCCTCCTCTAGCCCCCCCTCCCGTGAATGACTTGGTACCTAATATGTCAGAGCCAGAATTGCTGGTTTGTGGGCTCCCATTTTGAAGCCTCAAGTGGGGCATTTCAGCCGTTGCCATCTTGATTTTTTGGAGTCAGTGACCATATTTGGTCAGGAGGGTGGAGCTGTGAAGGAGCAGGGGGTGAATCTGACTGAGAGGCTAAGGACACTATCTGCACACAGCCTGTCACTCAAAGGAGCAACACCCTTAATAAAGCACAACTTTAAAGGAGCAATAGGCAAAATTCATCGTTTCTAGATTGAAGGAATTAAAAAAAATGCAACGTGAAGAAATAGAGGTGTAATTTCATCTGGAGTATAGCATGACCTCACACACCCTCTCTCTGTGTTGATCTCCAGCCCCTTGTTTACAAGCCGGTCTGGCTGCGCGTTCATGTACGTTCATGTGAAGCCCAGCTAACATTTGCAATTAGCATTGTAAAATGTAGCCCAGTGGGCAGCCTGGCGGGCTGTGTTTAGCTATTCCCCTGCCTACTTCAATGATGATGGTACCTGTAATAAATGTAATATATTTGCTGAGATGGAGGTGAGGCTCAGTAAAAAGAGCTGGTAGAATCGCTCCATAGCTGTAAGTTACTCCAGTAGCTGCAGTAGCTCTAGTACTAACTCCAGGAGCTAACGCTAATGCCCCTACTCCTCTCCGTGAGCCGGAGAGAAGATAGGGACGTTAGTGTGGCAGCTGACTAGTGCTAACGCTAACAGGAAAGCAGGGAAATAGCTAAACACAGCAGAGACCGAGAGTGAGTGAAAGACATCGCTAACTGCTAAACTAAGCCAAACTAAGTGGCCCCTGTGGCAAGCGAATCTGCCTGTAGTGAAACCGGAGCAAACAGGTGCTTCCTCCTCAGGCTCCACTTCACTCAGCTGCCAGCACAGCCAGTTAGCTTCCACTAGCTTCCCAGCTAAGGTTAGCCCCAGCTCTCCGTTTGGATCCAACCGGAGCACCGAGCCCTGGTTTATTATTCAGGTTAATGTGGGAAGAAGCAGCGGGTATATCGGGCAGCTGAGTGAAGTGGAGCCTGCAGAAGAAACACAGGGACCATCTGGATGTGATAGTCCGCGGAGATGCTGCGCTGTTCGGCTGCACAGACGAAGCGAGTGGGGTGGGGGGTGGAGAGCAGAGGTAGAGGGAGGAGTGGCTCATGACACACTTTGTTTTGGTCTACAGGCAGTGCACAACAGCAAGCCTGGCAGTGAAACGATTTCACTTTTTGCCCCTTTAAGCCTTAATAACATTTATATGGGTGAGTTACAGTATATAAGAATTCATCCTCCATACAGTTGTCATGAATGTTGACATCGAGACTAAAACTGTTTTTTGTACTAGACTGTAATGGTGTTTATTTTGCTGTAATATTGGTTCATTTAACATGCCTATGTCTATGGGGATTGACTTGCAGCTTCAAGTGGTTGTTCAAAGAACTGCAGTTTTTGATACTTCCACATTGGCTTAATTTTTTAGCTCCAGACTGATTGGGCTATACTGAATAATTCCATTTAAAACTGGCAGTTGTGTTTATAATAGGACAAGGACCAGATTAACTGTTCAGTTAAAAAAATATTGACAATTTATTGACAAGAATTTGAAAAGCTTCCTCTGCCCATTGTCAGGTTTCATGATTAGATTGTGAGGTAACTAGAGTTACCGCCCTGTGGTAGTATGCCTCTGTTACCAATTATCGATTTGCAATTACAGTTCACATCTATGTCTGAAAACATGGATGTTCTACACACATCTTACCCCCAACAGCACAAAAGATCTAGTCAGCACAGTTTCAAGATGAATGTCACCAATTTGGTATCTGACCACTTGTCTCCCTTTCTGCTCCTGAATTATGATGTTGAATAATGCAAAGAAAGGTTTTTGCAGAACAGTATGATGTCACAGTGATGCCAATTTTTGACCTTTTGGATATAAAATGTCATCACTTCATTATTTTATCCATCCATCCACCCCAGACAACCCTCTCCCCAGCAACACTTTCCAGGTTCTCCTGGGGGACCCCAAGGTGATCCCAGGCCAGACAAGATATATAATCCCTACAGTGTGTCTGGGTCTACCCCGGGGCCTCCTACCAGTGGGACGTGCCCGAAACACCTCAAGCGGGGGGCGCCCTGGAGGCATCCTGGTCAGATGCACAAACCACCTAAACTGACCCCTTTAGACGCGAAGGAGCAGCGGCTCTACTCTCAGCTCCGTCCCGATGTCCGAGCTCCTCACCCTATCTCTAAGGCCGCATCCAGCCACCCCATGGAGGAAACTCCCCATATGGAAAAGAAGTTCCATCACCTTCAGTTTATGTGTTATGCATTGTGCATCATATAAGGCTTATATGATTTACTCTTGAAAGTAATAATAATAATAATACATTTTATTTTTAAGCGCCTTTCAGGACACCCAAGGTCACTGTACAGAAAATATAAAAACAAAGAAGATAAAAGACAACAAACAATAAAAGGGAGGGGGACCGTGTGAAGCAGTTTAGAGAGAGTAAGCAAGTCTGAACAGATAAGTTCTGAGTTTAGATTTGAAGATAGGCAGGGTGGCAGAGTTACGGAGGTCAGGTGGCAGTGAGTTCCAGAGTTGGGGAGCAGAGCTTTCAGCCGCTCTCCTCCCCATAGAGCTAAGGCAGGCAGCGGGTACGGTGAGATGGAGGGAGGAGGAAGATCTGAGGGCATGAGATGGGGTGACAACGTGCAGGAGGTCAGAGAGGTAAGGAGGGGCGAGGTTATGGATAGACTTGTAGGTGTACAGAAGGATTTTGTAAGTGATTCTTTGATTAACCGGGAGCCAGTGGAGTTGCTGAAGGACGGGGGTGATGTGGTGGGAGGAGGGGGTTTTGGTGATGATCCGGGCAGCAGAGTTCTGAACCAGCTGAAGTTTATGGATGGACTTTTGAGGGAGGCCGAAGAGGAGTGAATTACAATAGTCAAGGCGGGAGGTAACAAGGCTATGGACGAGGATAGCGGTGGTGTGGGGGGTGAGGGGGGGTCGAAGACGATTTATGGAGCGCAGGTGGAAATAAGCAGACCGGGTGATTCTATTAATGTGAGATTGAAAGGATAGTGTACTGTCGAGGATGACACCCAGACTCTTAACCTGAGGGGAGGGAGAGACTAAGGAGCTGTCGATGGAGAGAGAGAAGGTGTCAACTTTTGATAGGCTGGATTTGGTGCCAATGAGTAGGAATTCAGTTTTATTGCTGTTTAATTTTAGAAAGTTGGAGGTGAACCATGATTTAATTTCAGAAAGACAGGATGTGAGGGAGGGGGGTGGGAATGTGGAGTTAGGTTTGGAAGAGAGGTCGAGCTGGGTGTCATCCGCGAAGCAGTGGAAATTAATGTAAAATTTGCGGAAGATATGGCCGAGGGGGAGGAGGTAGGTTATGAAGAGGAGGGGCCCCAGGACAGAGCCCTGGGGCACACCTGTGGTGACTGGGAAAGGGTCAGAGGAGAAAGATTTAAGCTGTATGAACTGAGTGCGGTCTGTGAGATAAGAATGGAACTAGTGAAGGGGGGTGTGGGTGATGCCAATTGAGGAGAGTCTGCTGAGGAGGATGGGGTGTGAGATGGTGTCAAAGGCCGAACTCAGGTCAAGGAGGATGAGAATGGAGAGTGAACCGGTGTCAGCTGCAGTGAGGAGATCATTGGTGATTTTGATAAGTGCAGTTTCAGTGCTGTGACGCGGACGGAAACCAGACTGGAAGGGTTCATACAGACTGTTTAGAGTGAGATGTGCGTGAAGTTGGGAGGAGACTATTTATGGAGATGAAAGGTAAATTGGAGATAGGGCGGAGATTATTAAAGTCGTTGGGATCTGAACCAGGTCACACTTAAAGATTACCGGAGAGCAGCGGCAGGCAGCCAGTCGCGCCAGCGTTCACTCACCACTCAAAAGTGGCCACTTTTGCTTTTTTTTCGTACAAGAAAATAAAAAGAATTACATAAGAATCATGTATGTGGTATATAAGGAAAGTACATGTCAAAGTATGTTTTCCATACATGTTACATATAATTTTTGCAGTTTTTCCTATATGTCTGTTTTAAAGACATATGCTTTACATACAGTATATGAACAAATACCATTATATATATATGTTTTCTGTATGTAAAGTCAATATATTTTGCAGGGGAATTATGCTTTATTTATATGCTTTATATAAGCTCATTATATGTCATTTAATAAAAACCAGTAAAAAAACATATATGAATATGTACCATTACATATAGTCTTTTTGTAATATCTCTTGGTGACCAAGCTGCTCTCCACACAGTGAGAGAGGTTCCCACAAACTCTGTAGTGAGTTACTACAAGAGAATTGCTGTAAATGGAGACGTTGTTTATGGTCATACCTACAGCAAAACAAAACAAAGAAACATCTCTGTTGTGCTTTTGAAGGATGGAAGTATTTTTACAGTCTCACATTTATTGACATGGGTAATCAGTGTTTATATGCCATCGGAAAATATGGCAATTGCACAGTGCAGAAGTTAGCCAGAGCTTCTCTTATCAGAACTCAACTGAGCTATATGTCAACTGTCCACTTTCCCATAGGCTTTCACAAGCCATAAATGCTACTCAAATAGTTAGACCATGTATCTACATGCAGTGTCCACAGTCCAGCTCGATTGTGCGTCGGCTATTGAACACGTATTACTGTAAATGATTGAATGTTAACTAAATGATTGTGATTTATTGATTTTGGGTTTCTGAGCTGAAAAGGAAACATTTATGTCTCAACACTTACCAGTGTAACAAATGCAATGGCACATTCAGAGTGAAAAAAAGGTCTACTGATTCTTATTTGAAACATTTTGTAATGCATGTTACCAATATTTATGTATTTCGATGTACAATCCAAAAGAATAGTGGTAAAGTGGTACAACAATTATTAAAGCACCATCATAATGAACATGTAAAAAGGGAACAAGTATTGCCATTTTTTCTTTCTTAAATAAATGTGCAACTTATGTAATCTGCTGTTCTTGTGCAAAATTAAAACTATTTCTACAAGAATGGGATGAATAGTCTTTTTCAATCTCTGCATTACATTGAATGCATTCGACAGGGATTTTGAATATTTGCTGTGTTGATTTAATCATTTTTCCTAACTTATTGGACATAATCGCTCCTAAAATGCTAAACAATATTACCCATAGAATAATTTTAGGAAAATTAATTAGTTTAAAGAGAAGAATATGATGCCTTGTTTTGCAAAAATGCTAAACTTAGCAACATTTTAATAGTCCTTTGTCATTATATGTTCAAAACCTGCTTTCAGTCAACTCATATGCTTTTCCCTTCAATTTTATTATCAGATTATGTTGTTTCATGTTTGTGGCACCACAGGTAAATCTTGTAAGTGTTTTCTATAATACTTACAAGAGTTTAGTTTCACTGATTATTGTCCAACTCATATAAGTTTGATATTACATTTTTCTACTAAGGATATTGTATGTGGAATTACTGTCATATAATTCCACATACAAATATACACATCCATATACATACATATAGTTCTTATAAGTACCCAAATCATACAAGTTTCATTTTGTACAAATTTAATAAGGATCTTATATCTGGTTTCACTGTCATATACATTACATACAAATTTCAGACAAAAGAGATATAAACTTTATAAGATTTATCTATATCTTTTCCATATGGGTCATTTCCACAGCTTGTATCTGCAATCTCATTCTTTCAGTCACTTCCCAGAGCTCATGATCATAGGTGAGGGTTGGGACATAGAATGGACCAGTACATTGAAAGCTTCGCCTTCCGGCTCAGCTCCCTCTTCACCACGACGGACAGGCACAGCGCCTGCATCACTGCAGAAGCTGCACCGAACCGCCAATCCATCTCACGCTCCATTCTACCCTGACTCGTGAACAAGAACCCTAGATACTTGAACTCCCTCACTTGAGGCAGTAACTCTCCCCCAACCCGTGGGCATTTCTGTCAGAGAACCATGGCCTCAGGTTTGGAGGTGCTGACTCTCATCCCAACTTCTTCTGCAAACCGCCCCAGTGCATGCTGGAGGTCATAGTGTGATGAAATGAAAAAGAACTGGCGTGCTCGACTCACCGTGTGCCGACCCAAAAATCATAAATTGCATAAATCAAATTGTCAGCACTCACAGATATCATATATTTCAGTCGCACAGCAGTGTCAAAAAACTGACGTGTTTCAGCACTTGGCTTTCCTCAGCGTTAATGAGCAGAGTGGGGGTAACCCACATACATAACAGCCAGGACTTTGCTGAATACTTCCAGCTGGCATGAATCAATCAATCAACCAATCGATACAAAAGATCTACAGACCAAGATACAGAGAAGACAATACACAGAGTGGCCAATAGGTATCCTAAGCCTACAATACAATTAAAATAATAAGATGACCAACCTCAGTTCGTCAAAAAAATCTCAACAGTGCCTGATCAGATAAAATATCGAACATATCAAGTATCAACAAATCTGTAAACATCCCGAAATAAACAAAACAATGACATAAACAAAGTGTAAATCATCTAAAGGTAAATATTACATAATGGCTAAATCAGCCAAACAAGCAAATACAATAATCAAACAGTAAACAATGTAAATAAGCATCTTTACATTACAAGATAGAAAAGACAGAACAAGACCGAATAGGTTACATGTTGAACATATTAACTCATGCCCGATGATGAATATGTGCACATCCTGACACACAACTCTGGAATAAAACAGGAAACCAACATATCTCTTCCAAAGTTTAGTGTCAGGAAAATATATATCTAATATGCAGGATGAAATCACATGATTACTCCAGTTGTGACATGGTTGGTAAAACTACATACTAACAATAGCCAATGTATGCATGTAATGCTGTCAGCTAATCATATACAGGACACCCACATAATAAATTACATTAGCAATATATCAGATCAAAACACATTCATAAAAAACAAGAAAGTACCAGTTCTTCATTTAAGCCCCTGGGATGTTCAGTTTGTAAGTGATGTATCCAATAAGCTTCTCTCTGGAGAAGTTTCTTCTCTCTATCTCCTCCTCTCAAAAGTGGTCTGACCAACTCAATCCCCATAAAGCATAAACTACAAACTCCATGGCCGGCCATATGAAAGTGCCTGGCGGAGATCTCTCATCACCATTTCTGATGCTACTCTTATGTTCGGAAATCCTAATTCTCAGCTCTCTTTTCGTCGTGCCCACATAGTATAATCCACAAGGACATTTCAACAGGTAAACTACATGTGTGGACCGGCATGTGATTGTATTTCTGATCTTCATTTTATTACCTGTGTGGGGACGTGAGAACTGGTCTCCTTTAATCATAGCGTTGCAGCTTATGCAATTCAAGCAAGGAAAATTACCTGGGGAAGGAGAACTTAAAAAATGTTTAGGTTTAACATAAAGATCTGTCTTAACGAGTCTGTCACTCAAATTATGAGGTTGCTTCGTAGCGAATATAGGATGGTTCACAAACTCATGGCCCACAACGGGATCACTACATAAAATATGCCAGTGTTTTCTGACACTATGTTTAACTGGCTGAGAAATCGGAGAAAATGTTGTTGACAAAACAAGGGGCTGCTTTTTGGGAGGAGGGTGATTAGATACTAATAGACTATCCCTATATTTTTCACGAACCTGCTGACATTTTGATTTATGCATAGTGTGATGAAGCCAACAGAAACACATCATCTGGGAAAAGCAGAGACGCAATTCTGAGGTCCCCAAACTGGACCCCTTCCTCCCCCCGGCTGTGCCTCGAGATTCTGTCCATGAAAAGTCCACAAAGCACATGCAGACTGGATGGGCAAAATCCCATGACCTCTCCAGCAGCCTCGCAAGGGTAAAGAGCTGGTCCACTGTTCCATGGCCAGGACAGAATCCGGATTGCTCCTCCTGAATCTGAGGTTCGACAATCGGTCAAAGCCTCCTTTCCAGTACCCTGGAGTAAACTTTAACTGGGAGGCTGAGCAGTGTGATACCCCGATAGTTGGAGCACACCCTCTGGTCCCCTTTTTTGAAAATGGGGACCACCATCCCGGTCTTCCACTCTGCAGACACCATACCCGCCCTCCGCGCGACACTGAAAAGGCGTGTCAGCCAAGACAGCCCAACAATGTCCAGAGCCTTCAGCATCTCAAGGCGAAACTCATCCACACCAGGCATTTTGCCACTGGGGAGCATTTTAACTACCTCAGCAACCTCTGGCAGAGATATGGGCGAGAGTTCCCCGAGTCTTCAGGCTCTACCTCATTCACGGTGGACGGGTCCAGGAGGTCCTCAAAGTGCTCCTTCCACTGCTCAACGATATCCCCAGTTTGGGTCAGCAGTTCTCCTTCTCTGCTGAGCACAGCCTGAGACGAGCCCTGCTTTTCCTTCCTCAGGTGTCTAACGGTCTGCCAGAACTTCCTTGAGGCCAACCAAAAGTTCTTCTCCATAGCCTCCCCCAGCTACTCCCACACTGGTTTTTGCTTCAGCAACCGCCACAGCTGCAGCCCTTCTGGCCAACGGGTACCTGTCTGCTGCTTCAGGAGACCCCTGGGCCAGCCAGACCCGAAAGAGGAAGTTGGCCATGACAAACAACCTTCTGACCACAGCTCCTAGCAACCGTCTTCACAATGGAGTTTAAATATGGACCACTCAGACTCCATGTCCCCAACCTCCCCCAGGATGCATGAGAAATTCTTCTGGAGGTGGGAGTTGAAGACCCCATGGACAGGGGCTTCAGCCAGATGTTCCCAGTTCACCCTCACTACATGTTCAGGTGTACCAGGTCTGTCAAGAAGCCTCCCCTGCCATCTGATCCAACTCACCACCAGGTGGTGATCAGATGACAGCTCTGCTCCTCTGTTCACCCAGTCTCCAAGACACACGGCCACAGATCTAATGATACAGCCACAAAGTCGATCATTGATCTTTGGTCTAGGGTGTTCTGTTACCAGGTACACTTATGAACCTCCCTGTGCTCCAACATGGTGTTCATTGTGGCCGTTCCTCCCATCAGTCCCCTCCAGGTTTCTCCATCATTGCCCACGTGAGCGTTGAAGTCCCTCAGGAGAACTATGGAGTCCCCACCTGGCATCCCTTGCAGGACACCGCCAAAAGACTCCAAGAAGACTGGGTACTCCGCACTGCTGTTCGGTGAGTATGCACAAACAACAGTCAGAGACCTCTTTGCGATCCTCTGGTTCTCTGGGGAGAACCCCAACACGGCGGCGCTACCACTTCCCGCACCAACTCCAGCTCCTTCCCCACCAGAGAGGTGACGTTCCACGTCCCCAAAGCCAGTCCGCGATGTCAGGGATCAGCACGCCAGACACACAATGCACCGGCCACCAGATGCTCGCTGGCACGGAGGCAAAAAAATGACACCTGTGGAACGTCAGTTAGTTATATTCTGGACTAAACATAAATATTACTGCAATAATGCAGATGTTTTTTCTATCTGCTCAGAGCACATTATCTGCCTATTATCTGTATAATGTATTTGTATTCAATTACATCCCCATTACATGTCTGACCCAGCTGAAATATGCAGAATGTGTCCTGGATCTTTGACATGACACACACAGCTGTGAGGTACACAAAGGTCATGTCTGTACCGTAATCTTTTAGCCCTCAAATTCGGCCAGGCAAAGGCAAATCTGACAGAAGTACACACCTGTTGATTCAGGTGTTGATTTAGGTTGCTTTTGAAAAAGAGATTCTATATCTCAACTAGAGAAGCAATTTCTGAAGAAATTGCGGGTGTGAATGCTTCAAGCTGAAGCTAGACTGCAATGCTGCCTTAAATTCAATAAAGTTTGAATGATTTGAATGTGTGAAAGTTTGTTGAAAAGCTGACGCCACACTGAATAGCTGCCTGTAAGAAAATGAAGTTTGAATGATGTGAATGTTATACCAAGATTTATGAAATCCAATATGCAAATTAGATGAGTTCATTTACTCCCATCAGATTCCTCTTCCTTTATTTTGAGGATGAGACGACAAAAACAGCACAAAACAAAATAATATCCTTTGTAAATATGTTAAAAATGTTGTTTTACTGAGATTTATGAAGTCCAATATGGCCACCACCTAGTGACGCCACAATATGCAAATTGGTTGATAATCTACTCCCATCACAAACTTTGGGTCATGATGAATAGTTTTCTCATTTACAGTATGTCTTTATCTCTCACCACTTTCAAGCCACAGCCTTTTGAAATGTTAAAATGAATGTTTTCCTCAATAAACTCTGCCAACTAAAGGGTTAAAATGGAGATTGTGCCCCTGTCATGTCTGCATGTAACATGTAGACACACACACACATCATGTTTCTGTCATGTCTGCATGTAACATGTAGACACGCACACACACACACACACACACACACATGTTTCTGTCATGTCTGCATGTAACATGTAGACACACACACACACATCATGTTTCTGTCATGTCTGCATGTAACATGTAGACACACACACATCATGTTTCTGTCATGTCTGCATGTAACGTGTAGACACGCACACACATCATGTTTATGTCATGTCTGCATGTAGTAGACACACACACACACACACACACATCATGTTTCTGTCAGTTTGTGTGGCACAGCGGTTGCCATGGTAATAAAGCAGGTGCACCTGGCAGAAGAGCAGAGAGAGACAGACAGACACAGAGAAGAGACTCTTTTAGTGGAGATTTAACTCCTCGAACAAATTCTTCTGATTCCCAAACCGTTGGTCCAGTAATGAAAATAAAATGATGGTGAGAGACAGCCGCTCCTCGTGAACGCACGTGTCATGTTTTATGTCTCTAGTGTCAAAAATGTGGTCACAGGCGCGAGTTACAAATGTGTTGCACGCCAGCTGTTTCCAGAAATTTCTCCTCTCAGTTTACATGGGAGTGAATGAGAAAAACATCGGCGCTCCCTCCGCTTTGGAGCGACTCAGCAAAAATGTGTACGTGTGACAGATTCCATGTCAACACATCTGTGACCAGGACACATTTTCCTACGTTTTGTGGTATAAATTGTGTCTGTACAGTGAAAATTGTGACCGTATGAGCGAGTTGAAGAGAAAAGTCAAGTATGAGTAGAGGGCTGTGTGGCTGTATCTGTGTGTGCAGCCGTTGCCATGGAGATTATTGACTTGCTGCACTTGAGGGCACACAAACAGCTCATGATCAGCAAAGGCTGTTTATAATGGGTTTTAACTCCTGAAACAAATGCTTCGGAGTCGAAAACCGCTGGTCAGATCCTGAAAATAAAGTGATGGTGAGAGACAGCCACTCCTTGTGAACGCACATGGTGATTTTTATATTTCTTGAGTAAAAAATGTGGTCACAGGCGCGAGTTACAAATGTGTTGCACCTAAGTTGTTTCCAGAAATTTCTCCTCTCACTTTACATGGGAGTGAATGAGAAAAAAATCGGCACTCCCTTCGCTTTGGAGCCTCTCAGCAAAAATGTATACATGTGACAGATTCCATGTCAACATTTCTGTGACCAGGACAAATTTTCCTACGTTTTGTGGTATAAATTGTGTATGTACAGTGAAAATTGTGGCCGTATGAGCGAGTTGAAAAGAAAATTTCTTGATGAGTTTACAGCTGCTCTTCACTCTAGTGATGACATCACTCACTCTAGCTCACGCAATACACACCCATTGTAAAGTCTGAGAAGAGCTGAAAACTTCACCTATTTTAAACTGACTTTGTAGAAAAACTAAAAGAGATATTGAAAATTTGAATTAGATCCTGAAAGGTGACGGCAGCGTCAACTTTTGAGAGTTGGGATGGAGTTTCTACGTCAATGTATGAATTCGTGATGTGTGGGTGAAGTTGAGTGATTTTGAAGGATTTTCTCATTGACTTCCATTATAACCAAGTTTCAGAAAATGCTGAATATTTTTGAAAGTATGAATTTGATTGAAAAGTTGAATCACATGTAAAAAGCCAGCAAAATGATGAATATTTTCCATTTTGAATGGAGTTTCACAGTTTGAAAAAAGGTGAAATTTTTAGATTTTTGAGGATTCCGTAATGCATTCTCAATGGGAAAAGGATTTGGGAAAAATGGGAAATATCTCGGAAAGTATGAACGTTAGGAAAAAAGTGAATACATCCGTAAATCTCCTAATTCAGCTGAACGTTTTCATGTTTGAACGGTTGGAATCGGCTAAAGTTTTTGGAACTAGTAGCGGTCCAACCGTTTTGGCTCCATCCGCTTTAATAGAAGTGGGAATTTTAACATTGAATTCCCGGGAAAATATGAATGTTATGGAAAAATTTGAAAGTTTCCGATAATGTCCTAAGGAAGCTGAATCAGAAGAAGTTTGAATGGTTTGAACCGGTTGAACGGTACTGAAGATAATCGATGTTGAAAAACGCGGCGGAAGAATAATAATAAGAAAAATAAAGAATTTTGGTAGTAGAACATAGGTTGTGAATGCTTCCAGCATTCACACCCAATAAGCTTCACCTGGTTAAATAAAGGTTTAATAAAATAAATAAATAAATAAAGAGAAGCAACACACCAACAGCATCATACAAGATTTCTTAGTGGCTCACTCATGACATGAGTTAATCAGTTATTAATGGGGCCTGGCTCAGTGCATTAATAGACCTAACTCTACAACCGGCAAATCATTATGAAAATTTTTGGATATATTTACATACATACCTGAAACATGCCCTGAAAGTTTTATTCAAATCGATCAAATGCAAAAATAGGCGTGTCATACCACAACTAAGATTATGAATCAGTCAATTGTTTATCCAATCATCGCAAAACTCACATGATATATTTCATAGCACTATTTAACCACGTATGCAAAGTAATTTTGAAAATGCTCACATGGGGTTGCCACAAAGCAAGTGCATTGGCCTTTTGCAAAATTTGGCCATAAATTAACAAGGGTTTGTTCAAACATCACCACAATTGGTGGATATTTTTGACTAAGCCATTGAAGCATGTCCTCAGAATGTCTCTGCAATTTACCAATAGGGAATGACAGTATTGCCAAATAAAGAGCATGGCCCAGCAGAGATTTGGACACAGATGAATGAGGATCTGATTGTCATAAAACCTGTTGGTTATCTTTCATAAATTGTCAAAGGCAAATCCTTTGTGCATCCCTAGTTCAATTTAAGGACAAAGAAGCTAACATAAACATGCTGCTCTGGACATGTGAAAGTTTTCCTTCCACTCCCCATCAACAACAATCCCATTCTGGAAAGTGTTCCACCGTCTGCTGGTTGGACGAGTCCTGATCCAAAACCGTTGGTTTAGGGGACTTTAAACCCTGAATGCTAAGGTGGAGCAAAAACACTGGGTGCAGCAGATGTTTCCATTCGTCCATAAAGTGGTGAGTTTAAGTGTAAAGCCGTCATTAGAACAAGCAGTGCTAACAAAATGTTAGCCAACTGGTAGTCCACCATTGTTACTGTTGTTTCCAGCATTTGCTCATTACACAAAGCATCAATAGGCATGCACCATTTGAGATGATGACATCGTCTCCCAAATGCTCCGTTTTACACGTCCACACAGATTAACAGTAAATGGGTTTAAATCTTCACTTTAGAGGGCATCTTAAAAAATTCTATTTTAGGTACCTAAAACTCAATTTGCATGTGGATGAGTGGCCCAAATTTGGAGGAAAATATACATTTACAAAAATATCTGGATACAAATCACAATAATCAAAAATCACTTCAGAAGGGTCCACGGACAGGCTGTTGGATTTTTAGGTATTCTTTGTTTTCATAAACAAATGCTCTAGAGCATTTACAGTACAGGACCACTGACATATTGACTAACATTTCTGAGTAGCTTAACTTGTTCTGATATATAATAATATATGACATGCTCAGCTAGGACGTAGGATGACTTTGCTATAAGCCTGTATATAAAGGGAATGAAAACTGAACAAAGCGTTAACGGATAACTCCATATGGACACATTTAAATATATGCCAATCTCTTGCAAGACATTGCCATCAAATCTGTTCTCTGAGACAGATGCAGATAAAATGACTGTCACCATGACTTTTTAAAAATACAATCCAGCCCAAAATCCAAAAGGAACAGGCCAAATGGGTTTAAAAGAGCTTAATAAAATAACACTCTAAAACAGCACTGCATTGTATAAATATTCAGACATGTATTGTTATCAATATTGTTTAAACAGTCACACATGCACACACACACACCCTCCTACCTTAATCAGCACCACATCCACAGTCCTCTCTCCTTTGGCACAGAAGCTGTACCTCCGCCTGTGTCTCTCATACATGCTGGCAGTTTCACCATCGCTTCATCGTCTGAAGCTGACGATAATTAACAAGCAGTGTATGAGCCATTCCACAGAATAAATCCTCAACTGTCACACAACTCTCTGTTGTCTTCACTTTTTCTCTGGACTGAAACTCAGTCAGAAAAACACATAACGTGAAAGACTGAGGGTGGAGTTCAAGGGGGAAAAAATCCAACTTTCCAGAGCTGCAGGCTGCTGATTTTCTTCACACCATAAGAGCAAACAATGCCGCAAATCAACTGTAACTAAACATTTTTTACCACTAATTAGCTACAGAAGAAGAGTGAAATGTGCCAAATCAACTCTTAAATTCACTTTAACGCCTGTTCCACAGATTCAAAACCAAGATGAAAACTCATGTATTGATGGTAACATTAAAACAAAAAGAAGTGCTGCACGTCCAGAGTCTTATGTGTTATCCAGTAAAGTTTACGGATCTGGTGTTCCTTTCTTACTGCATTTTGGGGTTAGAAAATGAGCCTCTCTGCCCACATCTGTTCATAACAGCAGCCCCTCCCTCCATCCCTCCTTCCCACTCGCTCTTCCTTTTTTCCTTCAGGCCCTCAATTCTCCTCCCTCTTTCTCTCCCTCTCTCTTTCTCTCTCTCTCTCACACACACACACACACACACACACACACACACACACACACACACACAGAAACACCACCCATCACATCTGTGATGAAACAAACTCCCTCGTCCATTTGCTACCTCGCTGCTGCTCCCTCGCAGCATAAGAACACTGAAGCCCTGTCTGAATACAGCCTCTGCACTCTGACAGACAGAGACAACTTTTATCTGTTAAAACAGAAAAAAAAATACATGAAAGAGTGCTGCTGGATGATGAGATGAAATGTTACTCTGCTGCTGTGTTTATCAGATTCTTCAGCACTATGGTAATTATATATATGCTTTAATTATAATCTACTGTTACACCCATGTGTACCACCACAGCAGAGTCAACCCCCAAAATATATATATTTATATTTTGTGCTGCTACTTCTACTCTTGAGATCATTGGAACTACTGGAAATGTGAAGTTACCATGTTTTCTTGTAAACAAGGGATTGTTTTGCCCTTTCTGTCACTAAGTGATGGTGGTGGTTACAGGACAATTTTAATGAAAATAACAACAACAAAAGTTTTCTGTGTGTTTGTTAACAAATACTGTATATATTTATGATTGGATAGAATGTCAGTGTGTCAGGGATATTCATCACGACAATTCCCATCATGCTCTGGGTATTGCAAACTGAGTGTGTTATGAGGTCTAGTCTAGAAGCCCATATATTTTCGAGCATAGAAAGTTTTGCTGACAGCACCTGTTTGTACTGTAACATCCTCGTAACCATGGAGGAGCAATCATGACACTGGTTAAAGCCACAGTGTGTAGGAATTTCTCCCATCTAATGTTGAAATCATATATTGCATTCAAACAGATGGCGCACTCTAGCGCCTCACTGTGGACCAAAAAGCTATGATAACACTGATGAAACCATGTCATCCGATACTACATGGAGTATTCCTTCATGCTCCTACACAGACACACGCGACGCGAATTGACAAACCCCCTCCTCACCATGCTGGCTGTGTTTACAACGTAGGACTGTTGGGGCGGATGTAAATTGAAACAGCTGTCAGTGGCCAGCGGCACTACTGCCGCATAACAAAGTCCCACTCTTTGAGCATAATGAAGGATCATGTATTATGCAGCATCACGGGAGACGGAATCCTTGTCGCCAAGAAAGTGCAAAAGAGAATCAAAAGGGCAGCGTGACCGGCAAATTAAAAAAACAAGGGTCAGCATTGGGGTTGCCTTTCCCAGGTGGAGAGAGCTGCTGAAGGAGAAAGGTAATACAATCACAGGCCAGCACTAACAGCGGCTAACAGCAGCTAACGGCTAACAGCGGCTAACGGCTAACAGCGGCGCAGTGATGCGAGGAGAGGGATTAGGCTGTTAGCGACTGGCCGCTAACAGCAGCTAACAGCCAACAGCCACGCTGGCCTGTGATTGCATTACCATTCTCCCTCAGCAGCTCTCTCTACCTGGGAAAGGCTACCCTGATGTGGGCCTACGTTTTTTTAATTCGCCGGTCACGCTGCCTTTTCTATTCCCTTTTGCGCTTTCTTGGCGACAAGGATTCCGTCTCCCATGATGCTGCATATGCATGATCCTGCATTATGCTCAAAGAGTGGGACTTTGTTTCAGATTTGCCAGGGTAGTAGCGAAGCGCCTCTTGCTCCTCTCCTTCGGCTCCTCAGTCACGCAGTGCTGGCCTGGCTCTCAACGAAAACGCCGAAGGCGGTGCTGTATGTCCCTTGCTGGCGGGTGTATTCTCAAGATGGCGAAACGTAATGGAACCCCCCAGACGACTTACCCGCACAATGTACAAACAAATCCGAAATTCTCCTTTTACAAGAATAAGTCAGAATATTGGTGGAGGTAATAGTACACCAGTGATGACATATTTATGAATGCAGACATCAATTTTTGCCAATAAACAACTGAAAATGTTACACAATGTCCCTTTAAGGGACCGGCTGATCCTAGTAGTCTGTAAAGGTGACTGTGTGTCCTCTGGCAGAGTGAGTGAGGCCCCGACTTCAGAAACTAGCGGTGATGAAAGTCACCTGCTGCATGTCTTGGCCAAAAAGTGAATACACCACAAAGGCCAACTAACATGTACGTTATGTGCCTGCGCCACACCAGCTGGCAGCAGTAGTCTGTAATTGTCATTGAAAAAGGGAAACAGGAAGACTGTCTTGATGCTAGTTAGGCAATTGGCACACTGTGCACCAGTGAACAATAACACAAACCATCATGAAATGTTTCTGCTAAAGAGCTCAATGGCTAAAGAAAAATAATTTGATCTAATGGAGCAAGTTTGTCTCACTTCCTCTCTCGACTTTAGCTCTTTGTTTACTTTCCTTACTTCCTCACTCTTCTCCTGCGCTGAGCTGAACTGCCAATCAGAGGGATTTTATTCAGCGACAGCTAAGGCTGACTCAACATGCTGAATCCGTGGGAAAAAAGCCGACTAGCACAGACAAGGGCCAACAGTACGGGACACACCACACCGACAAGGGCGACAGAAGCTCACCAACGGCCTAACTTTGACCGATGGCTGACCATCAGCTTGGTGTGTCAGGGCCCTTAAAGAAACTGATGAGCTGACAAAGACCCTGTTCACACTGGGTTTTAAAATGTGTCTTGGAGAATCAGATCACAAGTTGACAACGCTAAATACATGTGTAAACGACCACCAGACACACTGTGATGTGATTACTCAACCCACTTACTAAGGTAGTCTGGAACACATTTGACCAGACATCTTTTGTGGTGTAAACACTGATGGGTCCTAATACGTTCCCAACAAAGACACCGCAGGAAAATAAGTCATGAGTGCAAGACACACATTTGCAAATGTCACAGGAGTGACCTGCCCTGCACTCCTTATGATTCAACCAAATCTCACTCCGCGGTCATTGAAAGACTTTGCTTGGTCAGTGACTTCCGGCGTCAGACACAGATGAAAAAATCCCCTTAATACTTGTTATGATTTCCCAAAACTTACTTAACATTTATCACCTGTGTGCTGGATGTATGGGCTCCAGCAGATTGACCCGACCAATCGGATGGCATCATCGCAAGCAAAACGGACACTACGCTGCGTTCACAGTGCTATGTGGAAATCGGACATATCAGCACTTAAAATGTGGCTAAGTAACTGCAAAATCTGGCATAATTTATCGCTCTTATACCGCAATTGGTGCTCAGTACTGTCTGAAACAGATTTCTTATTGGAAGTTTGTCACTGGCATCAATTTTTACACTGCCAATCACATAAATATGCTGTATATAAGTGTTGAGTCAGATTTTTTTAGTTCCTACGTTCCCTGAAGGCACTCATGATTCCACACCCCTCTCAGTTGATGCTACGCCCCTCACACCACATCAGGGTTAAAAGTCTAAAACTCAAAAAACAGATTTGAAAGTGAAAAAAAAAAAGATCTGAAAGTGAAAAAAAGATTTGAAAGTGAAAAAATAAGATTTGAAACTGTAAAAAATAAGATCTGAATCTGAAAAGATAAAACATGCAACTGAAAAAAAATAAGACCTCAAATGTTCAAATATATATGGAAGTGAAAAGTGAAAATAAAGTATTTATTCAAAAGAATTACCAAAGTGAATCAAAATTATATTTAACCTGAAAAAACGTTTCATACACTTATTTTTATTTTCAATACATTGTTGTATTTTTCAAAATTCAAGATCAACACATGAATTTTCAGTTTAAAATTTTATTTTTTCAAGTACAAAACTTTTGACCCTAATGTAGCTCCATACAAACCTGGTTCTCTAAACCTAACCACATGCTTTTGTTTCCTACACCCAACCACATGCATGCATTGGCTGAACGTTTGTTGTTGAAGGAAAAAATGTCACTTGGCTGTGTTGTACTGACGTTGTGTGTTTATTTTGAAAGAGACTGTATGCAAACTGTACCTTTCCTATAAAAATGAAAGTGGATTTTGAAAACAGAACAGAGGTTGACTCAGCATCCCAGAACGGCAACAACCAAAGCACCTAGGGTACCTTTCATGTCATATCTTGTCATGGAAAGTCCTAACATACTTCAATATGTGAAAAAGTCGGAGTGAGAATGTGTTGTATGATTGGCTAGTACTTGTTGCCATCATTGGTTGGATTGGTTAGGTTTAGACAAGAGCAGTGGGATTGGTTAGAGTTTGGATAAGAATGTCAGGGTAACCCAATCAGAGGCAGACTAAAGTGGGCCATTCCTTTGCTATCCTAGCATTTGCAAATTTGCATGTAGGATGTGATGGTTTGGTTTGGTGATTGCATGTCAATGCTCGAGTCTTTCCTATTTTATGACAAGCTGGATAAAGTGATGTGTGACTGTCCACAGTAATTATATCGTGCCATGTGGAAGGAGATGTGTTGAATTCTGCTGACAGCAGTCTCTCCAGCTATACCAATACAACAGCTAACGTGACTGGTGACAGCGTAATGATGGATGTAATAACTGTGCACAAAGCCCTTTGAACTTCTGGTAGAAGTGACATAGCATTAAATCTGATCACAAGTGGTCAGCTGGAGACATTTGATAGACACTGTGTCTCTGCTGTCCAGTAATCCTCAGATCACCAAAACAGATTTGGTTTTAAACCAAATGTGAACAGGGTTAGACAGACAAAAGACAAGTTGGCTTTTTTCAGCTCTAGAGCTGGTAGTGGTTTCACTCTGTTCTGTTTAATGATAACGATAATCACAAAGTTTGGCATAAATGTTGGTCTGACAGACAAAACCCCTGACAGTGTGTGTGTGTGTGTGTGTGTGTGTGTGTGTGTGTGTGTGTGTGTGTGTGTGTGTGTGTGTGTGTGTAAATGCTGTTACTCACTAACTGGAACAGAGCACTAACCTACAGCCAACAAGTGGAAACAATCAGCTTCATCTGCAACCAATCAGCAGCACACAAACATAGCAATAACCACGGCAACAGCTGTACGCCATCCAGCTGTGATGCAGAGAGACAGAGAGAGCGAGCTGTGGAAGTACTTGCTCTGACCACAAGGAAGCAGCAAAGGACCAACATTCACACTTCTAACCTTCCACACAAACACAACAGCACTGAGAGCCAGCCCCGTCCTCTGCATTACGATATAATTATCCAGAATAGAATGCTGATGATTCAATATGAGTCTGGGTATTTATGTCTACACCTGGACGACTGCAATGGTGTTCTGTTCAGGGTTCCCAACAAAAGCCTGGACAGGCTCCAATATGTGCCAAACTCAGCTGCCAGGGTCCTCACCCGCACCAAGCCCTGGAGCACCAAGCACCCTCATCCATCTCCACTGGCTGCCAGTCAAGTCCCGCATAATCTACAAAATCCTCCTTCTCACCTACAAGTCCCTCCATGCCCTCGCCCCACAGTACATAACGGACCTCTTCCACCCCTACACTCCGTCCAGATCTCTGAGCTCCTCTGACTCCGACCTACTCTTCATCCCTCACTCTCGCCTCCGAACTTTTGGTGACCAGGCCTTCAGCGTTGCTGCCCCCACCCTCTGGAACTCTCTCCCCCCTGTAACCGGCAACACCCCTTCACTGGACATTTTCAAATCCACCCTCAAAACTCATCTGTTCACCATAGCTTTTTAATTCGATAATCCATCTCATGCCCAGTGTACCATCACACAGTTTCTCTGCTTTCTTCTGCTGTTTGTTATAGTTTTGTTGCTTTTCTGTACTGCTTGTGTTGTATTGTACTGTTCTGTTGGTGTTATTGTTTCCTTACTATGTACTGTAAAGTGACCTTGGGTTTTTTGAAAGGCACTATAGAAATTAAAGTTGTTATTATTATTATTAATATTATTATTATTACTACTATTATTATTATTATTATTAGGATTATTATCATTATTATTATTATTATTATCATTACTATTATTTTGTTCTTGGAAGCCATCTTAAAATAAATCTCAACTTCTTTACATAGTAACAAGTCATTAAACCCTAACCTGCAAAAGTGCACAGTGCAGACCAAGGTGTTTTTAGGGTTATAGCCAATGGTGTAGTGGTAGCTGATGAGATAGGTGTACCACTAACTAGTGTAGCTTACTGAAAAGGAAGTGGGTATACGCGCCTATATATTCCAATGGCTTTTTGATTGATAAGTGGGTATACTGTATATGACCAGAAGGTGGGTATACCCCCCTATACCCTCCACTGGGTAAATCCCAAACATTGAACTAATTTACAGACATAAATGGATGAGTGAAATTGAAATGATACTGATTCAACAGTTGAAACCTAATAGATCCCAAACAGAATGTCCACAGGGGTTGATCGCATTTTGTTGCAAAACCATGAGACCCACAGAGTGTACAAAATACATTGACAATAAAATCTTATAGTGGGGGTAAGCAGTTTCATTTTGGTGTCACTGGGCTGAAATCCCAAAATAAACTTTGAGCATATTGTAATTCAAGTGGACTGAAAGAAAACTAGTCCTCTGCACCTCCTCTTGACACAGTTTTCAGGTTTTAGAAAATCTAGCCCATGACATAAGACTTTGACCAATCACAGGTCACTTCAGAGAGAGGGCGTTCTATTTCTAGTTCTAGTGGCTGTTCTACAAATGCACATACTTGTGCACACCCCTTCAGTGGAAGCCTGATTTAATGGTGGAGAATCCTGCAGAGAAAGTTGCTATTCCAGCATTGGCAACAACTGCCCACACTGCCTAGCAGCCCAAAAAAGGAGGACAGGCTTATCAAAATGTGACAACAAATGAAACAATACATGATTCAGTATCGATGAATCACTTCAGGAAATGTTGCTAATAGTGTAGCCTTCTGCTAACTGGCGCCAAAGGCCCATAGCTGCGGCTTTACATACACATTTCTTTACAAATCTCTTTTCACAATAAAAGCCTATATTTGGTTATGTGATCAAGAACAAGGTGATTTCAAATTTGCAGTAAACTGAAATAAGTTATACTAATCACTGTTTATATCTACAGACCTTATTCAAGCTTCAGACAGGTCACAGAGTCATTATACCTCTTCAGTACATTTTTCAACAGACTACTACATCGGCATACTATCAACTATAGAAACCATTCAAACGTCAAAACATTAAGTTCATTAAGGACATTCCTGCTTGTATTTAACTTTTCAATACAGTTTATACTTCTTAAAGTACACAGCATTACTTTTTTCAGCCTTTGATTTAATTTCAACAGCCTCCTACACTGCCAGTTTTACAATTCCATTTGAAGGTTTTTCAGCAGTGCAGTGCAACACATTTGCGCTGTAAGATTCCTGTATTCTCAGCAATGCTTTGCAATTTCAGCTTTGAGCATTCGCACACATTTTACATTTTACTTCATTTTTCAATTGCTTCATTTCCTCTACACTGAGGAAATTTCATACTATCACTTGTTTTTTTAACTTAATGTAGTACTTACTGTGGTAAATGGCTGTGTGACATTAACCTAATGTGTTTTTAAAAATATATATATTGAGAATAAAGTAGTGCTTACTTCACTTCTGTCATCTCTGCTGCAATTTCCTGTGTATTTATCCCTCCTTATTCCTTCCTTCCCTCTCAGTCTCTGACCTTACAACATGCAGCTCAGCCACCCACACAGTAAAGTCCAGGCCTTTTAGGTTCCCATATCTCCTACTGGATTTATATGGTTTCACAGGTGACCTTGGCCTAGACTGGTCTGGTCAGGTCTAACCTCAAAAGGCTTGGAGAGCAGTGAGGATGTGAGTACAGTCCTGTTGTCATCCAAAGAAAGGAGTGTGTAGGCAGAATCATGGGAGCTTCATCTTCAGCATGTGTATTACCTGCCATGTCTGCTCTGTGAATATCTTAATTGTGCCTAAGGCTCACTTTTCCCCCAAAAAAATGAGGGGGGAAAGTTGTCTCTAAATTGAGTAAATGCCTCAGTGTGCCTCAGAGGAAGCACTTATCAGATATCAGAGTCAAATAATTTTTCACACTAATTATATCAGTGATTAGTCAGTTGTGTGTAGGTAATAAAATATATGAGCTTTCTGGTTGTGCTCAGTGTCTAACACCAGCACCAGTGTTGGGGGTGACATGTTACAAAATATTGTGTTACAGTAATATATTACTTTTTAGCAGTAACAAGTGATAAATTGGATCACCAATAGGATTTTGGGTAATATTATTACATTTACACTGTCATGTAATGTGTTACCACCTGTTTTTCATTTTTCATTCATCCACACCATGCTACTTCTGCCAGTGCACCACCAGACAGAAAACACCCCAAAGGTTTTTGTGTCTTGTCATGTCATTGTAGAATATGTGAAGGGTACCAGTGATGGGCACACCTGGGTGATGCCATACTGTGTGTCAGCATGTTTGGTGTGTTTCCATGTATATAGCCTTCCTGCATCATCTACAACCTATCCCATTCTGCTTTTGGGTCTAAAGGCTATTTGAGCAGTGGGGAAGAGGAGTTGGGCTCCAGTTGGTTTTCCTCATCCTAGTAATCAACATATTATAAGTGTCAAATGTGTGCATTTTGACTGATTTTCCATTCACATCCCCTACAACCAGTGCTTAATTTGAGCCGGAACGTACTGGAACGCATACCAGGATCTTTTCAGAAAAGGCCCTGGTGCGTTCCGGAACTAATTTGCATGGCCTGGCTGATGTCACTAGTGTACCGTCGTACTACAATGCCTCACGTACCACTACTGTGGGATAAGTTCAAAGTCCAATCGCAAGAGGGTGAGTGTCCGTGCACCGTCCAATAACCGCGCGTGCCGTCACTTTTGGGAGTGGGGGAACACTGCTCTCTCAGAGGCCCAAAGTGTTCACCTACTTCTAATTTTGGTGGTGGATCACCACCGACCTAGCGCAAATGTGAACCAAAGCATGTGGGACACACCACATTACACTTTAGATGGAATGACGTGATCACACTATCTCAAAGCATTGGTCATTTACCTTTTTAACCAAGCGTGTTGGTTGTTAGCATTGCCTTGCTAACAAAACAGAGCCTGAGTTAGGTTACAGTAAACATCTACTTCTTTTAAAAGATGATTTTTTAATTCTTACAACTCATAAACCGTAACAGGTGGATTTTGGACCCAAAACCAACACCAGGGTCAGGTGGAACAGTTTATACTGAACTTTAATACACCACTTTAACAAATACAGGGAGAGCAGACTGTTAAAGCAACAGAGAGTCAATGCTCAGGTTCAGCGCTCCCAGGGGAATTGAGTCAGTCCACGGCTCTCTGTGTGGAATGCTGAAGCAGCACACAGGCGAGGAGCCGGCGTCCACCGGACACACACTCACAGTAGACAATTCAATTGTGTGCAATGGTACGAGAGGGGGCAGGCAGAGCGAGATGTCAGAAGAGCTGGGATTTTTTTTCCCCCATTAAAGGGTTTATTTGGGGGAGGTTTTCTTTTTCCGCTGTGAGGGTCCAAAGGACAGAGAGATGTTGTATGCTGTAAAGCCCTCTGAGGCAAATTGTGATTTGTGATATTGGGCTTTGTCAATAAAATTGATTGACTGATTGATTGATTGATTGATTGATTGATTGATTGATTGATTGATTGATTGATTTCAAAACCAGGCATACTCACAGAGGAAACAGCCTCTCCGTACGAAGCCGGCCATGGACAGGGAAGAGCTTGTCAGCAGCGATGACAAGTGGAATCCGCGGCACACACAAAAAGGCGGAGTGTGCAGCCACACAGCAAAGCAATCCACAGCACAGAGGATCACTGGTGACTGAACCAGTAAACTCACTTTGGAAAGCTGGGTGACTGTCTTTCCAGACAGCCGCAGGAAACAGGCGAACAGGCGAACAGGAACCAGGAAGGAGTCAAAGCTTGTAGTTGAGAACAGATTACGCAGTGGTTTACCAGGGAGCAGACAAAGCAGGAGAGTCAGCAATGGGCAGGGCCGATAACAAGCAGTCCGGAATCAAATGCTGCAAAGTCTTTCATGAAGGCAAAGAAACTATCTGGCAAGGAGTGTCTGTGAGGCAGGTGCCTTATACTGACAGGTGGCAATGACCCACAGGTGAGAGGCGTTAGCCTAATGAGGTGGGTGTGGTAGATTGGCAGAAGCAGGAAATGTGTGGACAGGCGATAGGCTGGCAGGTAGGTTTGGTGATGAGACGGGGTGAGTTACTGAATGGGCTGAGGAGATGGCATGTATGGCAGATAAAAAGTGACTAGGACGTGGTGAGCCAGGACCCAGGACCTCTGTTTGGGACCGTTTCCTTTCCAGTCCACCAGGCACTGGAGGCCCCTTCCCCGGAAGCGGGAGCAAAGCAGACAGCAAACCATGTAGGCAGGACCCCTGTCAGTGAGCCAAGCTGGCTGCAGAGGAGTGACTGCAGGGACCAGAAAGCTCTCTTGGACAGGCTTCACCCTGGAGACGTGGAACGGCGGTTGGATTCGCATGGACAGAGGGAGTTCTAATCTCACCGCTGCCAGGTTGATGACCTTCTGGATCTGGAAGGGTCTGATGAACTTGGAAGACAACTTTTTGGCCTCCCCTCTCAGAGGAAGGTCCCAGGTCAAGAGCTACATCCTTTGTCCAGCCTCGTAGGTAGGTGCCAACGTGTGGCCCGGGCTTGTTTCCAGGTCTAGCGGTACCAACGGATGAAGGCTTGGACGGAGTGACAGGAGACCTCTGGCTCCTGCGTAGGGAACAGTGGGGGCTGGAAGTCGTAGGCACACAGGAAGGGTAACAGTCCTGTGGCAGAACTGGTCAAGGCTTTGTGGGTGTAGGGAAACCATACACCGCAGGGCGGTCTCCATCTGATGATTTTTGCGCTCCATCTGGCAGTTGGATTGGGGGTGGAACCTGGAGGACAGGCTAACAGTGACCCTAAGTAGCATGCAGAACTCCTTCCAGAAGACTGACGTGAACTGAGGACCCCGGTTGGAGACTACATCGACAGGGATACCATGGAACTGGGACACGTTGCAGAGGGAGGGCAGCAGTCCCCTTAGCAGACAGCAACTTGGGGAGTGGGATGAAGTGTGTCATCTTGCTGAACCGATCCACCACCTTCAAAATGACAGTGTTGCCATCTGACAGTGGCAGACCAGTGACGAAGTCCAGGGAGATGTGGGACCACAGGCAATAAGGAACAGAAAGCGGTTGAAGGAGGCCAGCTAGAGCTTGTGCTGGTTGCAGACAGGATAGGCGCTGACAAATTCTTGAGTGTCCTCCTCCATTGTGGCCCACCAGGAATGCTGCTGCAGAATCTCCTTGATTCTATGGATTCCCAGAGGGCAGCTTTATCTCTTTTCTCTATCTCCCAGCTGACGGGGGTCAGCCGGCGGGGAGCAGGAAGGATGGGATCAGTGTCACATTCAGGTTTCTCCTCCTCTTCCTGGAAGTGGCGAGAGAGGGCATCCAGCTTGATGTTGTGGTACCTTGGCCAGTAGGACAGTGTAAAGTTGAACTGGGTGAGGAAGAGAGACCACCGAGCCTTACAAGAGTTCCGTCTCTTGGCAATTTGGATATACTTCAGGTTCTTGTGGTGAGTCCAAACTATGAACGGCTGCTTTGTCCCCTCCAGCCAATGCCGCCACTCCTCCAGTGCCAGTTTCACTGCCAGTAGCTCCCGATTCCTGATGTCATAACTTTACTTCACAGTGAACAGCTGCCAGGAGAAGATGGTGCAGGGATGGAGTTTCTGGTGAGTGGCTGTGCACTGGGACAGGACAGCCCCCACCCCAACATTAGAGGCATCAACCTCCACCATGAACTGGCACTTCAGGTCAGGCACTTGGAGGATGGGAGCAGACTTGAAGCAGGTCTTGAGATTGTGGAAGGCTTTGTCGGCTACTGGGGTTCACTGGGAGGGCACCTTGGAGGATGTCAGCATGGTGCTGAAGCCACATATGAATTGCTGGTAGAAGCTAGCAAGCCCAGGAAATGTTGCAGCTATTTTTGGGAGGCAGGAACAAGCCAGGAAGTCACAGCTGACACCTTCTCAGGATCCATTTGCATACTCCCCTGGGCCAAGATGTATCTGAGGAAGGAGACGGACATAGTATGAAACTCGCACTTCTCGGCCTTGACGAAGAGGGAGTTCTCCAGAGGGTGCTGCAGGACCATCTGGAATGGGATGAATGTGCTCCATGCATCTCATCTGGATCAGGATCAGGATGTCGTTGATGTAGGGCTGGGCGGTATGACAAAATTTTCATATCATGTTTTTTTTCAAAATAAAATCATATTTTGGTCTTACCCACATTTTCTTCTAATGAGAAAATAATTACTGCAGTAGATTGGCTTTAAATAGCCCAATTTACTGTCATAAGGACTGTATCATGTTTTTTTTTTTTCATTTCCACACACAGGTAAATGGATGACCTTCAAAGTATGGTTGCCAATAGGGTGGCTGTAATTAAGTTAAGGAAGTAGAATGATTATGGTTGCAGTCAAAACAGAACATTTTTATTGAACCAACTTTGCATAATCAGTACATTTAACCATCATTATCATCAAACATCGTATGAGGTATTTCAACTGTTATTAGGTTAGGAAAGGAATCAAACATTTTTACTATTGAACAAAGTTTGCATAATCAGTACAGTGTGGAGATGTGGAGGGTGCGGATCTTGGCTTTAGACATTCTTGGTACTCAAAAACGTGCTTACGGCTAAGGTGGTGCAGCAAATTGCTTGTATTGCCACCTCCGGCTACAACTTTTGCTCGACAGCATTTGCAATAGATGGTCGTTTGCTCCACGTCTGACCTTTTAAAACCGAAGAACCTACATATTATCCTTATCATTATGAGTTCTTCTGGGTCATCATGTTCTTCTTCACCAATGTGTACAGTTGCTTTGCTTGAACTCTCTCCGGCAGCCATTCTCCCCTCTAAACTTTTCTGTCTAGCCAGCTCTAGTTCCGTGCGTAGTTTGGGCTATTCACCGGTATTGCGGTAAATGAAAAATTCATATCATAACAAAAATAAAGACTGGTTTTCGGTATGAACCGGTATACCGCGCAGCCCTACATTGAGGTAGACAAACACAAACCAGTTCAATATGTCCCTTAACATGTGTTGACCAGGGCTTAAAACACTGCAGGGGTGTTGATCAGGCCAAATGGCATCACCAGGTACTCATAGTGGCTGGTGGTTTTCCAATCGTCCCCCTCTCGGATATGGACCAGGTGGTAGGCGTTGCATAGGTCTAGCTTAGCGAAGATGATTGCTAACTGCTGTAACTCGAAGGCAGATGAGATCAGGAGAAGTGGGTAACAGATCTTTTTTTTTTTTTATAAAAGAATAAGCCAGCTCTGGCAGGTGAGAAAAAGGGTTGGGTGATGCCAGCAGCTACGGAGTCATTGATGTATTTTTCCATGACCTCTCTCTCCAGCCCAGAGAGAGAGTACAGGCGTCCCTTGGGAGGCAACGTGCCTGGCCTAACCCTAACCCTAAACTGACGCGCCTGAGTCAATAACGGTGGCAAGGGTGTGGGCCCCGTCCGGAGGATTGCTTCGCTGAGTGGCTGCACACTCCACCTTTTGTGTGTGCGCCATTGAACAGGAACCAGGAAGAGGGAGGCAGAGCTCGTGGTCAAGAACACAAGCGGATTGGTTTACCAGGGAGCAGACAAAGCAGGAGAGTCAGGGACAGGCAGGGTCGATAATGAGGAAGCAGTCCAGCAACAAACGCTGGAAAGTCTTGCATGGAGGAAAGAACAATCTGGCAAGGAGTGTCTGTGAAGCGGGCCTCTTCCCGTGACAGGAGGCAATGATCCAGGTGAGAGGCAGATGTGGTGAACCAGCAGGTGCAGGAAATGTGCGGACATGCACAAGACTGGCAGGTAGGTGTGGTGATGAGGAGTGGTGAGTGAAAAATTTCTGAATAGGCTGAGAGGATGACATGTATGGCAGATGAAAAGCGCCTACTGTGGCATAAACTGACAATACTAAACTAAACTAACACATTAGGCAAAGATTTAACATAATCATTTTGGCTCCATGTAAAGCAAGTGACGTTAAACTAATGCTCAGCTTAATGATGAACTTTACCCATGCTTATAACTGTCGGGTTGCAATTCTACAGTAGCGCCCTCAGAAATAAGGTGGATACACAGCTCTCTCTTTGCAGTCATCTTGCACACGGACATGACTGCTTTCTAAATGCTCTGTTGTAATGTGTAAGGGTGCTTTCACATCTACCTTGTTTGGTCCGGACTTTAGGACTTTTCCGTTTGATCCGGACCAAATTTACAGGTGTGAAAGCTCCCCTGGACCATGGTCCAGCCCAAAGACCTGAAATTTGGTCCGACCAAAATAGGTGGTCTCGGTCCTGACCAAACGAAATCATGGTTTGGACTTTTGCAGTGTGAAAACTTTTTTCTGATAGTTCAGACTTTAAAACGTTTAACCCCATGGTCCCAAAAGACGCATAGTGCGTCCAAATTCACACCTGTTCTTCTCTGTGGATTTTCTCCGCGACTGTGTGTCATAGCAAGAAGAATGTGCATATCGCGTGAAACAGCGGAACAGTCGGTAGTCCAGTGTTTTCATGCCAAAAAAAAAAAAAGATAAAGTTACACTTAAATTATGTATAACAGAGCTTTCATACAGCTTTGCACACACATTACTCTTAGATGGATTACTCTCGAATGCAGGCTTGCACATAAATGCCACAAATGCCATATCACATGAAATCGCAGGATCTGAGCTTTCCAGTGATACCACACACATCATTGTGCTGTCATCCCATCATGCTATAAATACAGACCATTTGTCTACAAAATAAAAACCTGACGAATTTCTTAAAATCCATTATACAGATCTTGTTATCAGTCACTTCATATAATGAGGAATATCGTATCTTACCACATCTACGGCTTGCCTGTGTTTCTCCCTGTCAGTCCACATTTGTAGTCCGGCTTTCAAGATGCAAATATCTCCATATTGTCCAGTTGACACTCCATCAAACTTTGTATGAGAAGACCAGCGAACTTCACCTTTGCGCACCCAGACAACTGTAGCCTAATTATGCATGCATGACAGGGCAGTAGTCACCATATACACTGAGGGGGACAAAACCACTATTCAATGCAACTATCTGCAATCAGCACATAAATGTATCTATATCGACTGTCCTGTCACATCTGATGTTAGATCAAAGGGGATTAGCACCGCTTGGCACGCGTAATGGAGCTGCTCCCGGCTGTGCCCCAAGCTGTGCCCCCCGGCTCATCCTCGTCCTCCTGCTGCTGTGGCGTGGCACCGTTTGGCACCATTTGGCACGTTTGGCACGCGTATTGGAAACCCAATCTGATTTGATTAACACAGCTGCAAACTAATGAGTTCACATCCCTCTCAGCCAACCACAAACAGCCACAGCATCAGATTGGGAGTGTATATTCAGCATCTGTCATCTTAGAAAAGTCAAAAGAAAAGAAACAGAGTGAGACTGCGAGAGAGAAAGAGAGAGTACGCGCGCACAAAAGAAACCCGATCAACAAATTGTAAGTTATGTTCGGTGTCTTAAGGGTTTACGTGCTTCATGTGATTGCCTATACAAATGTTAAAATGTTCTTGCTTAACGTGATCTACAAAGATGGAGTACATTATTGCGAAGAGGAGGAGGAGGACGCTGCTGCTCTCCTCTGCCATGGCGAATTGAGTAAACTCTCATTGCGCCTTCGCGCGGAGCATTTAAGGACTCCCTCTTTCCGACTTGCGCAGGTAGGAGGGACGGAGGTGGGAAAGAGGAGTAGCTGTGCCAGCACGCATGGTGTGCCAAACTTGCAAAACACCTAATTGGCGGAGCGCACCCCTCGCCCGGTCTGTGAAATGAGAGGCCACATAGTTAACGTTAATATGTCATTTGGTCCAGTCGCCTTAATGCAGTGTGAAACCAAACCAACCGGACCAAATGTATACAATGTCGCAAAAACACGGACCTTGGTCCGGACTTTCAGGTGTGAAAGCCCCCTAAGTGTCTTCAGTCATACTTCATGGAATAAAACCTCATAGCACAAGGACACATTTTGACCATGACATTTGGTTATTTTCATAGTATTCATTCTATCATGCTGCAGTGTGCTGGGGAGGCACCTTGATGGACAAAAACACCAAGCGATGGGACAAGCTGGTTAAAAAAACTTGCTCAGTGCTCAGCAAGAGACTGGACCCACTAAGAACTGTGGTGGAAAGGGGCACAATGAACAAACTGAAAGTTATGATGGACAGTAGCAGACACCCTCTCCACAGCCTCCTGGAGTGACAGAGGAGAAGCTGCAGCAGTTGGCTCACCTCACTGCGTCGCAGAACAGAGCGTTTCAGGAGATCCTTCATCCCCACAGTAATAAGACTGTTCAATGCCTCCTGAATCCAGTCACACACACATACTCACACACATCACATTAGCTGGACTGGACAGTGGAATGTTTTGCAATTTTAATTTCATTTCAATTTCATTTCTATTTCTATATATTTATGCATTTTTTTTTAAACTTATCTTAGTTTATATCTAATTTAATACCACTGTATTATTGTTGATGTGGATGTTGTTTTTTATAAGCTGCTGGACAGCTGAATTTCCCTTTGGGGATGAATAAAGTTCTTTCTATTCTATTCTACTCTATTCTAATATTGACTTTCCTCAGTAACAACTCACCTGCAATGTGTGTGTGCTGTCTGAATCTTTCCTGGTCTGTTGGCACTCTTCTTCAGCTGCTGTAGAGGAAAGAAAGGATTAGTTCATCATTACAGGACATCAGCAATTTAGTGTTCATTTCATTTATGTAAAGTATGACAAGCCAGAGCTATACACTAACACAGTATAGTGGCTAAAGTAGATGGCAACAATGGGGCTGTGGCAAAAGAAAATGGGCCAATAACACTTACTGTGTGTGGTCTTGTTGAGACAGAATAAAAAAGCTGAAAGAACACTCCAGGCTCAACTAAGGGCTCACCAGGGGCCTCATTTATAAACGCGGCGTACACACAGAATGCGGCGTACGTCACTTTCTACGCAAACTTTGAGATTTATAAAGATCAAACTTGAAATTGTGTGGTCTTCCACAGAAGCGCTGACCCATGCGTATGCACAAACACTGTAGACTGTGCAAAATAAAGACAGATATGACCTCAACATGGGTAAACGAACAAACGTGTCTTTGACTAATAGTCCCTGGTGTGTACACATAAAAAAACACGAGGTAGGAGACTAAATACAAGCAGATGTCTTTGTTTTAGAAGAACTCCTCAGGTATATTCTACAATCATTAGATAATGTGATGAACTTTAGTCTGTGAAATAATGTTGTGAACAGTTGGACAAATCGAGTGTACACTGCTGCTGTTTTCGATGCCTTAGTCGGGCAGATAAGAGTCCAGAGTGTCACTGTTATCCTTATGTTCATTCATTTCTGTAACCGCTTATCCTCTTGGGGGTCGCGGGAGGGCTGGAGCCTATCCCAGCTGACATTGGACGAGAGGCAGGGTACACCCTGGACAGGTCACCAGACTATTGCAGGATTAACACATAGAGACAGACAACCATTCACACTCACATTCACACCTACGGCACATTTAGAGTCACCAATTGACCTATCCCAAACCTGCATGTTTTTGGACTGTGGTAGTACCCGGAGAAAACCCATACTGACACGGAGAACATGCAAACTCTGCACAGAAGGGCTCCCTCCTGGGTTGAACCAGGAACCTCTTGCTGTGAGGCGACAGTGCTAACCACTACACTACACTTATCCTATATGAGCCAATATATTTTGATTTAAAATGTGTTTATTTTATGGCTTTAATTCTCTTTATCGCTGTATGTTATATGTGTTTTCATTGTAAAGAGCTGCATCAAAGGAGAAAAAAAAAAAAAAAGTAAAGAGCTGCATCATTGTTAGAAAAAGTGTGAACAAATAACGTGTATCAATATTTATCTCACGTGTTCATTGGCCAAAATTGTCCCTCAGTTACAGTTCAGGGGATTTCTTTTCACATGTAATCAGTCAGTTGGGTATAAAAAGCAGTGATCACAGTGCGTAAATACGCACAATGGCTTATTTGGCACTGTTAGAGGATGTAGTCAGAATCAGAATCAGAATCAAACTTTATTGTCACAACAAGTTACAAGTAACCTGGGTGAAATTCTTGTTTGTGCAAGCTCAGCATTGGAGTTAAAAGGGCATAAAGTGCATGTGTGAAAAATAATAAATATGTCATAAATACTAGTTGTATATAAAAGGTCTAAAACATCTCATAAAAGAAACATCTCAGTTCAGTCAGTATCGCCAGCATTATTTCTTGTTCAGCAGTCTGACTGTTGACACGTAAAAGCTCTTCAGGAGCCTGGTGGTGTTGCTCCCAACGCTCAGGAAACGCTTCCCTGGCCTTGGGTGCGTCAGTGGAATGAAGAAGCTGTGGCTGGGGTGGTGCATGTCTTTGATGATGTTCTTAGCCTTAGCTACACAGCGCTTTTCATGTAGTTCCTGGAGGGGGGGAGGCTCCCCTCCTTCAATGCGCTGTGCGGTGCGCACCACCCTCTCCAGTGCCTTGTGTTCCGCTGTAGTGCAATTACCAAACCAGGCAGTGGGACCGCTCATCAGAGCGCTCTCGATGGTCTCCTGTAGAAGGCTCTGAGGATGCGGGAGCTGACTTTAAACCTTTTCAGGCGCCGGAGGCAGTAGAGCCGTTGTTGGGCCTTTTTTACCACTTTCGTGGTGTGTGTAGCCCACTTCAGGTCCCTGGAGATATGTATCCCCAGGAACTTAGATTCACAGACCTGCTCCACTGCGACACCGTTGATGTGGATAGGTGCATGCTCTCTCTCCGGCCTCCTAAAGTCTATTATCAGCTCTTTGGTCTTGTCAGCATTGAGAAGGAGGTTGTTTGCCAGGGACCGTTGTGTCACTCTCTCGATCTCGGCTCTATAGGCTGTCTCATCATCGTCGTCGATCAGGCCAACCACTGTCGTGTCGTCGGCATACTTGATGACGATGTTGGAGCTGTGCATGGCTGTGCAGTCGTGCATGTACAAGGAAAAGAGGAGGGGGCTCAGCACGCAGCCCTGGGGGGCTGCGGGGTTGAGGGTCAGAGGGTCAGAGGTAATGTTGCCCATCTTCACCACTCGACGGCGGCCCGACAGAAAGTTCTTAATCCAACTGCGCACGGTCGGGTGCTGGCCCAAGTCCTTGAGCTTTTCATCCAGTCTGGCAGGGATGATGGTGTCAAAGGCGGAGCTATAGTCCACAAAAAGCATCCTCACACACCTGCTCTTCCCCCTCTGGTCCAGGTGGGTGAGCACGGAGTGTAAAGCCAGAGCAACTGCATCGTCTGTGGATCGATTTTGACGGTATGCGAATTGCCATGGGTCCAGTGTGGCAGGCAGCGTGGAGCAGATGTAATCTCTCACCAGTCTTTCAAAACACTTACTTACAATCACTGTAAGAGCGATCGGTCTCCAGTCATTGAGACACGACAGTGGATGGGAGACTCCAGAGGGAGAGGCAAGACCTACTGACCAACGATGATGAGTGGCAAAGAAGCACCCGCAGTAACAAACATGCCACTACCGCTTGATGCCCCGGCCCGACCTCTATCCCCAGGCATTTGAACCAAATGCTGCTGTGCACCAGCATCTGGATGTGATGCATCGTTTATGAAAATAAGACATATATTAAGAAATCATTTGAGTCAAGACAATCAGATTGTTTGTCAAACGGCTACGGTAACTGTATCCCACATTTAGAGAGTTTATTTCCGACAGTCACTGAAATTATCTGATGTCTCAATAAATCACTGCAAACGGCCTGAACACCTTAATATCATACCATTTCATCTTGACTTCTGACACAGTCTGAAGGCGGCAGCATTTTTACAGCATTTACAGCATCTGCCACCAGCTGCCACTCCACTGAATTTTTAGCCTTAGTAATGCCCATATTGAGTCCACCAAACAACACTGTCTTTCTGTTATCAGCCACCCCAACAAGGACTTAAACTTCACATTGTGTGAAGTTTCATTCTTTACCTTGTAATGCTACATTTTCTGTGGTCTCCTTCATGATGTTTCTTGTTGGGGAAGTTCCGTTTTTTACAACCTGGACTTTATTTCTGGCATTAAATACGGTTGTTTACTCACCCAGATAAGTTTGGTGTCATTTGGAGTCCTTCAGAGGATATTTAGATCTGCGAGAGCCGCGTACATCCATACAGTGGGAATGATCGGGGCAGAGACATTGAGGCTCTAAATAACACATTATCTGCCGCGAAACTCATTCATTTCACCAATATGTTTTTATGAATCGCTAGAGTTGCCTGTCATCATCATCCAGGTCATTTATACTGACCTACTAACTTCTGACCTGGATGATGTCATCCAGGTGCGCGCGCCGCCACACCCGCAGCACGGCTTTCTTTACAACTGGAATTTGCTATGTTTTTTGAAACATGGCTGAATATTTGTCAGATTTTGAGGTTGTGGACGACGACTTTGAATATGATGGACGTCCTTACCATTTTGAGCCAGAGTATACGGATGAGGAGCTCTTTGAAAGGAGGGTTGCGGAGGCAGAGAGAGGAACAACAACAAACCGCTGCACGTCCGAGAATAGATGCTAACTGGTGCTGTTCTTGTGGACAATGTTCCACTATGCCAACAGAGGAGGAATGCCTTTGTTGCTCCAAGTGGGATTTGAGGCCAGGGGATAACATTACACGTCTGGATGTCTGCAGAAATGACTGTCTCACAACAGAGGATTTCACTTCTATGATCAACCGGGCTGTTTTTTTCGTGTCCCAAAAGTAAACTGGAAGACCCAGCCAAAGCCTGCAGAACCGAACGGGCAACTTTCGATTGAGTAAGTAGCCTACACAGCTGCATAAATTGTTTATTTTCCTTGAATTTGTTTGCTTGACAAGTAAATAACTATGAGAATTTACATTTCTTTAGTTTCTTCTCATCGCTTGTGTAGAACGGCCCGCACACTGCACAAAAAGCAGAGGCACTTCTTATGCAATATGTGAATTTATTATTCCATAGTGCTCAGTGACAAAAAGTGAGAAGCAGAAAGGTGAACGTTTCAGTGGTAAAGAGGATTGTCTTTACGAATTGCCTCTGTTTTTTTTTTGTTTTTTTTTGCAGAGGTTAGTAGGTCAGTATAAATGACCCGGATGATGATGACAAGCAACTCTAGCGATTCATAAAAACATATTGGTGAAATGAATGAGTTTCGCGGCAGATAATGTGTTACTTAGAGCCTCATTGTCGGTGCCCTGATCATTCCCACTATATGGATGTACACGGGTCTCGCAGATCTAAATATCTTCCGAATGACTCCAAATGACACCAAACTTATCTGGATGAGTAAACAACCGTATTTAATGCCAGAAATAAGGTCCAGGTTATAAAAAACGGAACTTCCCCTTTAATGAATATTAATTCAGGGCATTTCACTGGCCATTTATAGGCACCTATGGGTGGGGCAGGACGGTCGCTCACCTGTGCCACATTTCAAGTTGATTGTGATTTATAAAGGGAAACAGGCGTGGGACATGCATGTGCACTGTGTTATAAATTATTTTTATATTATATTTTTGTTTCTGTGCTTTGTTCGTACGTCACCTTTAAGGTCACTGAAGATGGTTTGGACATCAGTGTCGAAAGTTTCTTTTTTGCCAATGAGTTTTTAAGGCGATGTAGTTTACCTTAACATGTTTCGACTGTCACTGCAGTCCTCTTCAGAAGCGTCATCTGACGTGCGTCATGACGTGTCTTTATCAGCTGGTAGTATCCCGGAGGCGTGACCAGCCTGGCAAATCGAATTGCCAGGCTGGTCATGCCCCCTGCCGCCCGGTGTTCTTTGGAGGAGAGAGTCCCAGGTGTGTGACAGCATGAAAGCCCCCTCATCCCGGTTGATGGTGTTCCTGGCCCGCCTCCTGATCTCTATGGCCTCCTTGACCAGCCTGGCAAATCGGATTGCCAGGCTGGTCACGCCCCCGGGATACTACCAACTGATAAAGACACGTCATGACACTTCTGAAGAAGACTGCACTGACAGTCGAAACATGTCAAGGTAAACTACATCTCCTTAAAACGTCATTGTCTGAAAAAAAGAAACTTTCTACACTGAATCTAATTTGAGTAGAAAAAATGAACCTATTTACACTGGTTTGGATATGTTCTGAGTTATGTTAGTCCAGGTAAAGCAAAAGCAGTGAATTCTTTTAAAAAACATTATACATTTTAGACCTACTTACCGAAAACGTGAAAAGACTGTGAACTGTTCAGTACTAAATTGTCTGTGTGTGTCTGGTTAGAAACTGCGACCAGGATTTTTTGGGTGGGCCTGAAATCATGGGTTGATGACGCACTGGAGCCATCCTTAATATAACCCCTCCCCTACTATATAAAAACTCACGTTAGAGCATAAAGTACCAGTGTTGTTTGTGGGTAGCAAGTATGCTATGTTTTACCAGCTCTCTGAGCTCTTTCAGTATAATAAATACATGAATAGACATCTGTGTTAAATGGCACAATCATATAAACACAAAGAAAATCACTATCACTAATGTACCCTCCAGTCTTTCAGTCCAGATTGGCTACCTAGCCCGGCAGTTACTGCTCACTGCTGTTGGTGTGTGCTTTGTGCAAACATTAGCTGCTGTTAGGGTCTGTTGCTGTGGAACGGTATTCATTCTTTGGCATGGTGTGTGTGTGTCATGTTCTACTATAGTGGGATAGCTGCTCAAAATAGTAAAATAATAGAATAAATAGATAAATAAAACAAATAAAAATGTTGGGTTTCACAGGACATTAGATGATTTATCATTTGGTAAAATCATCACTGGACATTTAAAGGTATAATATGCAGTTTTTCCACATCAAAATTTCTAAAAAAAATTATATATTTTGTTTAGTTGTGTACTTTGATTATCAGAAATGTTTCCAACAATTTTTCAAACCCAGATAAATATGAAATATTAATAACAGTAACGGACCGTGTCATTAGGTCGCAATGGCAGCGTAACTCCAGTTACCATAGACATTAAATGAAGGAGAAGAAGAAGAAGCAGACCGGCTAAGCTAACTCGTCATGGATCATGATTATGCATTGACGGTTGCTGCACCTTCTGACACCGAAGCTGTCCAGGTAACCAACCCGGTAAAACGGAAACGTACAGGTCAACCAAGCGATCCCAGAAGAATTTGGGATAAGAAGAGAGCTAAATCCAGGATAAATATCGGTGTGGCCTTTCCAAGATGGAGAGAGCTTCGTAAAAATCTAGGACTACAATTCGACGCCGACCTCGCGTGTGTTCTACTAGACAGGTAAGCAAACATCTGGCTGATGTTATCAAAATATTAATAATTTCCACCAGTGTATTGCAAGCACTGCTGCCCGCCGGGGCACCAGCGCTGCGGAGCGGTGTGGAGCGGAGGCTGGCTAACCACAACATCTAACGTTAACAATAGGTTTCTATAATGCTAAGCTGATGCCGGTAAATGAACTGCATTTATAAAAGAGGCAGAGGAATAGCTAAACATGAGACGCACTGAGCAAGAGAGAGTAGCAGAGAGGGAGAAGCCATCGCTAACTGTAAAGCTAAGTAACTAGCAGTTTGCTCAAATAACTAGCAGATTGCTAACCGCTCAGCTAAAGTAAGTAGCATTTCTAAATAGAGTGTAAATAACTGAGGTTAGCGAGACAGTCACTAAAAAAGAGAGCCATGACTTTAACACACGGAAAACCGGACATTATAATCAGTTTATAAAAAAAATAAACGGGGCGTGAAAAGTGGACATGTCCGGGCAAAAGAGGATGTTTGGTCAGCCTAAGCAATGTTACTACTGATAGTTAGATCAGAGTTTGACCATCCGGTGTAGGTACCAGGTACATTGGGCTGCTACACCGGCCGACGGACTCTGTTTGTATAAAGTGAAACATAAAGTGAATATAACTTCAGTAATATACCTCGTCCATGAGCATTTCTCTGCTGCTGAAGCTCGCTCTGCCATAAAAACTGCCACGGTCGGTTTCAGTTACACGGAGTGAGGAACGTGAGATCTGTATCTGTTATATAACTACAACTCCCATGATCCCACGCTACTTCGTGGGGTCATCCAACTCCATCTTCTGTTATTGTTTTGGTTTAAGACCCCTAGCGGCAGAAAATTACATATTGCACGTTTAAAGGCTTTTTCCTCTGCATGCTCTTTGTCTTCAAACAAAGAGAGCTAGGTGACACCCATCTCCACAGAAGTTCTCACCTCACACCTCAGTGAGACACAAGTGACATGCCCCTCTGTGATGTCACCAAACTCTAAGCTAAGTCCTGCTCCTTTCAAGTTCTGTCTCTTGCTCTGGAGCTACAACAGCTCACAGCTCTTGCTCTACAGCTGCAGAGCAGCTCACCCCTCTTTCCGGCTGGGCCTGGAACAGTCCAGAGGCCTAGACCCTGGCTCCATAGCCCCAAACCACTAAATTGAGGGCAACTGATCACAGACTCTCTTGCAAACACAAGGTTTGCAACTAGCTTTACAGCAACAAGGAACTAAGTAAGTTAGCACCCAGCGTCTAACCACACCACAAAGACTGCACCTGGAACCATCTTCCCAGCCTTCTTCTGCCGGCTAACAAAGGAGCTCATCACCAAGTGACTCTTCTCCCATCCACTGAAGGATCAGTAACGTAACAATTGGGCATAGCTTATCACAGCTTTACAGGCTAAGCAAGACTGTTTAACTTGTATGTGATTTAATGCTGTCATTGAGTTATTGTTGTGATAGTTTGCAGTTAAGTCATTGATTAGTTGGCTTCGCCAAAGCTAAGTGTTTAGTTTGCCAATACTGTTCACAAACAGATTCTTGCACACAACTAAACAATCTCTGCACTAATCCAGGCTGTTTGCAACACATATCACATTCAGATAGGCTCATTAACAAATAGGCTTTCAACAGAGCTACACCCAAACAGGCATCTCAAAGTTCCCGCTTCTTTTCCTTTGTCCTGCCACACGGTCAGACAAACACCTTCACCGACCTGAGGCCAGCTTTGATTCGGCCATCTTGTAGTTCCCTGTTGTCAGCCATTTTGTTTTGTAGGCCAAACGGCTCTTTGATCACCACACCCGCCTTTGTCTTTCTCTTTTCTCTCTCGCACGCATGCACACACACACACACACACACACACACACACACACACACACACACACATATACACACCAAGCTAGTTAGAATTTGTGTGTTTTGGTTTGCTTTGCTATTTTGTGACTAATGAATAGTCCGCCTCTGCTGCGTCAAGAACTCCAAAAATCCTTCAGGCGTTAAGCCTGATTTATGGTCGTGCGTTGAATCGACAACGTCGCTACGTTGTAGGCTACGGGGCTACGCAGAGGGCTCGCCGTAGCCCCCGGCGTAGCCTGACGTGCACCTCCCCAAAAATGTAACTACGCGTCGAGGCGACACAGACCCAGCGCAGACCGGCACGGCTGTGATTGGTTTGCTTGGTCGCAAAGCATTTCCGGTTCCGTATTTCCACCGCCATCCCCGCCGTCTTTAAACATCTTCTATTGCCATGTAGATGTTGTTAAGGCTCATTATATATATGCCATTATGCACAACGTTCAATACGGATACGGCCGGAGCCGTCTGTCCGTGCTCCGCGTTCATTTCTCTGTGACCGGAAAAGCCGGAAGCTAAACGAAGAATCAACTAGAGACAGCGATAACCACTCAGGAAAGGAACGAAGCCTCCTACCGCTCTGGCGGTGAATTGCACCGCGACGAAACGGAGTGACGGAGAAGTTCGAAGGGTTCACGACGGCGTCACGGCAACCACGTAGCGACGTCGTCGACTCAACGCACGACCATAAATCAGGCTTTACTGTTAATTGTGGTTGTCGTCATTAATTTAATTATAAATCAAACTCCAAATTAATAGTTTAGCCTATTTTATGAGACTGATATCTTTAACTGGCTATCATTTTTCCTTTTACGGGAATGGTGTCCCACGAGTTGATTTAAGGTTAATTAAGTCACATTATTTAACATTAATTATTAATAATAATTATTAATTATTTCCAATAGCCAATTAAATCCCTACATATTTGGTGCCTCTTGGTGAGACCTTATATATTGATACCAACATATCTGGTGCCGCCGTGTGAAGCCTGAATTTATGTTCCCAACAAAAAATAAATAGACTAAAAAGACATATCCATATTGAGTTCTTATTTGAGAGGCATCTGCCAACAGCATTTGGAGGGTTTTAAAAATGTCCCAGTTACGTTAAATAGCCGACTTGAAGAGCAGCCAAAGCATGGAAAAGGTGAAGCTCATCAGTGAATTCCAAAAATGACCTGTGATATGAGTAAGACTGCAAACTAGAACGTTATAAAAAATAATGAAAAGGGAGAGAAGGCATGGTGCAATCACTGAGGCCACGAGGGCAATAGGTAAAATAAATACCAAGTCAGCTACCAAATGTTCTATAGTATCCCAACCAGCTTAATGTAGTCACCAAATTTTACAGATGTGAATTTGAGATCAAAATTAAAAATGAGTTCAAAGATGGGTCTGGTCCAAGCGCAAGATGATTTCTAGTTAACTCTCATTTCTCCTTTTTCACAGTGATGCCCTGTGGGCAATAACATTAATCCACATAATGCTTGTTAGCTTTATGGATACTTAAGTTGATGCCACATAATCATCCAATAATTGTCCTCAAATAACAACTATGAGCCAACACAAAATATAGTTACACTGCATCAAAATCCAAATGGCATACAAGAGGTATGACAAGAGTTATGACCTGTTCAGACTGACTCTCTGCTGCTCACATCTATCACACTCAAGCTTTAAGACTCATTAAGGATTATAACATTGATTAACAGTTTCCCTGTTGGTACGCCTTAACAACCTGAGAATTATATGTAAACAACTGCTGTGTTTAAGTGGTTACTCATACAGCATGTTGTTAGAAAGCTACTGTACAATTCTTGCAATTTGACTGATGCAGACAATTTCAAGACAACCACAACAACAGGTACAATAAACACCTGTCAGACAAACTATAAACAAACAAACACTTAGAACTCACGTCCTATGCCTTATCATAATGCAACAATTGATTATATTCTGACAGAAATGGTCCTGATACATTAGCAAAGGTCCAGATGATCTATATCTGGTGAAATATTTAGTCCAAACAAATTATTACATCCACAGATATCTACAGACTGCTGATGCATCATTTCAAATGTTCAAATCGCTCCATATATTGTCCATAATATCATCAGCTTGCATGTAAATGTTGCCAGTATCTTGATATCAAAATGGTGGCTGAACTCTGACCTTTTGATTGACGCCTCACATGAGCCAATCAGAGCTTCCATGTCCTCTCTACATCCTACAATAGCCAATGAGAGCATTTATTGAAAAGAAGGGCCTACCTCTGTCTATAGAGCCAGCCAATAGTAATCAGTTGATCCAATGACTGACACTTAAAACAACTAACCGGAAGATATGCATTTTGTGCACCTTTTGTCAACATGGACTGTTTTTAAATGTACATAAATAATAAACAGATGCTTCTTCTATTGTCTCAAGAGAAAATCCAGTCTTTACTATTATTTTAGATTCTCTACAATTTCTTTTTTATATAAAGTCATGTCTTGAATGTTTTCTTTCTGTGATATTGCTGTCTACTCTAAATTTAGTCTAGGTAAGGCTTTATGCTTTGGTCCCATTGTTTTCCATTTAATAAGTCCCAGTTCTAGTCATCTGGGCCCAGTTATTCAAAAAATGTAATTTGGATTTGGCAATGCCATATTTTGCTGTCCAGGATCAGATAATCCATCTTACGTTTGTGACAGTTTTTCTAAGCAACATTGGATTGGATCACCCTGATCCAGATTTCAAGATTACCAAATCAGGATAATCACTGCTCTAGATGGGACTACATATCCAAAAAGTTCTTATTCTAAGTTAGGGTTGTCATGATACTAAAATTTCAAACTCGATATAGATACCCAGGAAAATATTCGATACTCGATACCATTTTCGATACCACGGGGATAAAAAATGACAAATACTTAAAGGCATAAAAAATATTTTTATAAACATGAAAAACTCACCTTTTTCAATCTCAACATGGAACATGCTTTCTCAACAGAATCACAGATGCTAGTTAAATAAATGTGCAAATAAATGCAAAATAAATAACCCAAATATAACAATTTGACAATATTTTAAGGTTGTCTGAGGTATTATTCTTTTAACATGCAAATAATCCAAAAATCTAAAATTAACAATAGTAAAAATATGCAAATAACACTTGTCTAAAGTGGTGCAAAAAGAAACTGGTTTTCTGAGGTCATGCAAACTGCAAGAAAAAAAATAGCAACAATGACAACATTTTTGGTTGTCTGAGGTAACACAACACACAAAAGAAACAACAATTAGAACAATATTTTAAGGTATTAAACTATAGAAATAGAAAACAACCAGTTAAAATGAACATCACATAACTGAAATGCTGTATTCTCAGCTACACTGAAATTGACTGGCTGAAATTGAAAAGTGCACATACTTATTAAGGCACACAAGAGTTCAAAAAGTGCACTTTACTCTATAAATGACTGTTTAAGTGTCAGTCTCACTGGCCTGAATTTTCTTCGCTGTTTGAAGATTTTTTGCAATAAAGACAAGCATGTCAATGTGCTCCTATGTGAGTCTTGCCCTTCTTGGGTTGCAAATGAGCCCTGATGTACTAAATACACGCTCTGAGGCGCAACTTGAAGCAGCTATACACAGTATTTCTTGGCAAGACGGGCAACAGTAAGTAAGGCGCTCTCATGCGTTTTCCACCATGCTAGGGGGTCCTTCTCAGCACTCAACTCAGGCATGGTTTCATATAATGTCAGCTCATTCCTGAACCTGCATTCTGGATCATTATCTGCAGATGCTGCTGGTGATGTATCATCTCCATGTTTTTTTTCTCTCCCTGAATGTTTGACAAAAGTCCCTTCAGATCTGTTTTTGATCTCTTTGAAGGCTGTGTAGGCTGGGTTGAAGGTGATGTTTCCAAACTTGGGACTCTCTGAGTCTACAGACTCTGTGCATTATCCACAATATGTTGTTTCACCTCTGCTTTTAATGTGGTAAAACTGTCCTTGAATCTGGGATCAAGAAAGGTGGCTGTGTTCAATGCCAGCTGTAGGTGCCTGTCCTCATATCTTTGTTTCAGATCATTTCTTATTTTTTCTTTCAGCTGATGTTCTAGGTTACTGCTTCCGCCCTCCTTAGTTGTTAAAGTGGAAAATATCTTCCAGGTTAAGGGTAGGACAGAGGACAGAATAGTATGCTTTTCCCCACTAAGAGCATTAGTAAAGGAGCTTATTGGGCTAAGTACCTGTTTTACGGTTTCAAGACTGGTGATGTCTGAATCTTTTGGCATGAGGTACCACTTCTTCCTGTCATCTGCCAAACTGCACAGACTGATTGCTGCTGTTCGAGAAATCTTTCCACCATTTCAAAAGCTGAGTCCCAGCGTGTTGGCTCATCGTGGATCAGTCTGTGCTCAGGCAGCTGCAAGTCTTTTTGTTTTTTCTTAAGCTGTCGGGTCATCTTCGGTGACCTGGTGAAAGCTGCCACTGTTTTTCTCAATCTGGAGAGTGCTCCTGCTACCCTGTCAATAGCCAGACCCTTGTTAACAGCCAAGTGCAAATTGTGCCCAAAGCATGGGATCCATGTGTAATGCTGCTCAAATGCTTTCTTGTTATTTGATGCATTATCTGTGGTGATGGCTGCCATGTTGGTTATATCCAGCTTCCATGACTCCTGCACAATCTCCTCCAAAGCTTCTCTCAAGCTGTCCCCTGTGTGCTCTGAATGCAACCTGACACAGCTCAAACACCAGCTCTGCATGCCCCAGGACTTAGTTATAAACTGCAGGGTTACAGCCATGAAAGAGGATGCAGCTATGCTGGTCCAAAGGTCAGTTGTACATGCAAAGTATGGTTTCCCTTGAAGCTGCTGCATGAGTGTTTGTTTTGTTGTATTGTAGAACTCCGGTATTTCAGTGTACATGAAGTGGTTTCGTGAAGGAAGAACATACCGTGGATTTAGGTGCTTTAGAAGTTGTTGGAACCCAGGTTTCTCTACTGTGTAAATAGGAACCTGATCCTCACAGATGTATTCTGCTACAGCCCTGTTTAGTTGCACAGCTTCTGGGGACTTGGGGTCATATTTTCTTTGCTTGTCAAACAGAAATGGTAAAGTTGGCTGTGCGTGCTTCTTCTGTTTAGTTGTTGCAGGTCAAGTTTTCTCTGCTTCACTCTGCAACTTTAAGAGAAAACAACACATTTGAGTAATGTTAGCTAGCTAAAGGCTGCTAGCCGCGGCTAATGGCTAATAACAAAACAACCAACATTAATTGAGCAGCAAGCTAACGCGGCTAGTGCAGCCTAGTAGCTTGCTAGCCACAGCTAATCACAAAAAAATCAACATTAATGCGGACCACCGGCCGCACTAACATCAGTAATATGTTTAATACATTAAGTTAAATAATGAACGGGAGCTTTGTTACTAAGTTACTAACCTGTTGGAATTCATCATGAAGGCCAGGGTGTCGGTCCTTGAGATGTTTGGCCAAGTTTGTTGTGCTGCTCGACTTCGTTGCCACCGTTTTAAAGCACTGTTTGCACACAGGCTTGTCAAGATCTTTGGGTTTCACTTCTTCATTTGCGTTGTATGCGAAATATTTCCAAACAAGGCTTTTGCCTTTTTCATTTTCGACCAAGACTGGCTGGTCTGGCCCTCCTGCAGCCGCACTGGCCATATTGTAGCAGCAGAAATATGTGCATGCCTGCACAACAACAAGCCGGGTCGCGGTGAGGGCTCTTTGCCTGCCTGCCGGTCGGACACTGTCTGTCTGCCTGGCCGGCCTGCTCCACTGCCTGTCGAGTGCGCGCGACGGGCGCTGTGGGCACGCACACTGTAGTATCGATACCATGGCAAATTAGTGTTGTATCCGGATACGGCGTTTGAGTATCGATACTTTTCGGAGTATCGATATTTTTGACAACCCTATTCTAAGTTGTCACATATCGCCTCTTTATGGCCTTTCACGTCTACATATTAAGCACTAGGTATCCTCCTGCATCTGCTATTGACGCTCCGGGACACCATCAAAATCACTGGGATGTTGACAAAAGCACATGGTTAGGTTTAAAAAAACAACAACAACATAGTTTGGCTCCGCCATCCCTTCCACTTGGCCTATAGGGACTTTCCAGCTCCTTATATTGGGTCGTTACCAGCAACGTTTTAACCTGACACCATCCTGCAGCATATCATACCGCTGCGACAGGTGCTATCTGGCCACATTATGAACTGATTTTTTTTTTCTCCTCATGAAGAAAGGGGGGCGCTATAGAAACCATTTGCAAAATTTGAATGGGCATATTTCATGCCCCGTATGTCGTAGAGACATGAAACCTTGCACAGAGATGCCTCTCCTCATGAGGAACAAATGTGCCCCAAGAACCCACAACTCCCGGTTATATAGATTTACCACCATTTTGAATTTTTTGAGAAACACTTAAAATCAATCTCTTCCTAGGAATTTGACCAATCTTCGTGCAACTCGGTGAACATAATCTAGGGACCAATATCTAAAGTTCCCTCTTGGCAAAAGTTGGAAAATTTGCTAAAACTGAGCTTCTATAGTGCAATGACTTTAACTATCTGCCTTTCAATGTGCTACCTCAACTACTAATGTACAGTTTTAGCCCACTAACTATCCCACTATTGGCAATGGTACTACTGTACTTTCAATAAAGCAATTGTACTATCAAATTCACAAAAACTCTGTCTGAATACATTGCTCTTCTTAATGGGTTCAGCTGACTATTTAATCTGCAATTTCCTATGACCTATATCCCAAGCACACACCATGTGAAACTGTAGGTGGGCAAATGTGCACTCAATGGGTATCGACTAGTATTTTTTTAACATAGAAGTCTGATACTGATTCTTTGGTATCCAAGACACTGAGTTACAATATTTCAATAGTGTTCAGTATCTTTAAATATGACCACAACAAGTATTCATTGTTTTTTTAAAGAGCCATATTCTGGTCAGGGTGAAAAAAAGCCTCTGGAACAGCATTTTACAAGAGGTATATTGTTCACTGTTTAACTTGCTTCTGAAACTTGGCAACTGTTAGCCTTCAGAAGTGCGTCAATATTAAGAGTGCAGTCAACTAATGGGTCAGACTGGACCCTCTAGTGGGCCAGTTCTGGCCCGCAGGTCGTGTGTTTGATGTCCCTGAGGTATTCAAATCCTACCAAAAAGTTTTGAACAACACATACTGAGGGTTTGATCCAGATCAAAACACAGAATGGATTATGTCATCTAATCTGATTTCAAAATCCCTTTTTTTCCCTTTGAATGACCATTTTCAGGATTTGATCCTATCTGATATCTCAAATCCAATCATTTTACTTCTGAACAACTGGGCCCTGTAGTCATCTGTTTTAAATAAAAATATTCAGGTGTAGGAAAAGAAAAACATTATACTTACTCAATTACGGAAGCACTTACAGTGTTTCTGACTGTCGGGGAAAAAGGAGTGTTACCTTTCAAATGAGACAATGCATGTGCATGTGCTAAAATGGAAAAATAAGAGCTTTCAATTTACTGTGAGTATGCCTTGGATAGGTGTTTTTAACAAATATTAGAGCAATGTTAAGAAGTTTTAAGTAGTGGTGGAGCCTTTAAGATTATTAAAACCTAAAGAAACTACACAGCCAACACACACTGATTCTTAGTCCTGACAATTAGAAAAGAGGGCACACTGAACAACTAGAGAAAACACACTCTGAACAACAGGTTGACCGGGATAAGAGTTACATTACTACAACAGGTAAACTCCAAAATGAAACGAAAACTCTGTTTCTCATGCATCAGAGACAGGTGATCCTGCTCTACAGAGCTACCAAATCACTCTGCTATTAATGTTTGCTTTTTATCTCTTCTGCTACATGATGTGAAATCAAAAATTAAAAATAATCCAGATGAGACTCACAAGTGCCTGGATCAGAAAAATAATGAAGATTATCAAATTTAACATATACTCTGATTTTTTGTGTAACCCAGATTAGAAAAGACTAAGTCCAAACCTTCAGCCAGTGGAGAGGTTCCCCAGCCTGGGCAGTCTGTGCTGACTCTGAGGAGGACTAGGTTGGCTGACAACCCATTTGAGTATCTCCTCCCAATGAGGTAAAACCAAGTCTTTAGTGATAAACATGTCAAATAAGCCGGACAAATCTGGCCATGGTTTGGTGCTTCTGCTCTAAGGCCATGGTTTGGTGTGTCTGTTGTAAGGCCATGGTTTGTTGTGTCTATGTAAGGCCATGGTTTGGTGTGTCTGTTGTGAGGCCATGGTTTTGTTGTGTCTATTGTAAGGCCATGGATTGGTGTGTCTGTTGTAAGGCCAGGTATTGGTGTATTTATTGTAAGACCATGATTTGGTGCATCTGCTGTAAGTCCATGTTTTGGTGCATCTATTTGTAAGGCCATGATTTGGTGCATCTGCTGTGAGGCCATGGTTTGTTGCATTCATTGTAAGGCAATGGTTTGGTGTGTCTGTTGTAAAGCAAAGGTTTGGTGAGTGAGCAACTTGAGTAAGGTTTGTTTAAGTGTGTTTTGGCCTGTTAAATACCATTTATATGGCATTTACATACACTTTTTTTTCCCCTTTTAAGTCTGTCATCCAACAGTGTTCGTACAGCCAGTCCTTAATATCATTTTATTTAGGCCTATTCACATATTAATTTGAAGCAATTTATCTTTGTACTAGGCAGTGTAAGGAAGGCCAGTCTCTTTTAAATATTGATATAGTTTAATTTTGAGGTAGTAAGAGCCTTCTACAATGCTGTCGTTGTGCTACTGATCTTTGTTTTGTGCTGATATGTGGGCATATGGAAGGTTTAATGTTATATTACTGTTAACCTGCAATTATGTGATAATGCATCTCAGGCAGTGTTGCAGAATAATGCTAAAGTAATGTAATGAGTAGAGCCACAAATTGCTTTCTGCAGGGAGTAATTAAGTATCGGTAAGCAACTGACACAACCTCTTTGTGTCAGTTTTAATCTTTTTTTATTGGAGCTCTACATATTAACACTATGCTAAACTGTATGCTACAAATGCCAGCTGTGTGACGAGCTGCTGAGTGTCTCTTCTGTGCTTGGCATGGCACATTTGCCATTTTTTTACTGGTCTCCAAATGTTGACAGACATTCAACTTTGGGAAAAACCATGCAATTGCCCATCATCGTTACTTTTAACCCAACTGTCCAATCACAATCAGTGGAGAAATTGTGGGACAAAAATCACAAAGCCAAATAGTCACATAAAGGAACAGCATCAATGGAGAATAAATTGATACTGAACCCTCACAGACTGGAGGGTCTGTGTCCATCATCTCTCCCTATATGCTTCTGCCTTCCCCCTATCCCCTGCAAGAGCCAGAGAAAGTATATACTCTACCCCTCTGCCAACATCTTTACTTCCACACATACTGTGAATCATAACAACCAGTTGCAACTAAAGTGCCTCAAAAAAACAACAACGCTGGGTCCTTTATTGCACCTCATCACCCCTCTGTGTTCTTCAGTTAACAATAAAAAGTATTAACTTGTTTTAAAACTGTCATCTTTGTCTTTTAAAAAAAGGAACAATATACCTTTTAGTAGCCCAACATAATGCTTATTTTCAAAGCACTAAAATCAGGATAAATTCTGCAATTTGCAGAAACAACGAAAAATGGCAATAATATCACACTGTTAAGCCGACCTTAATCAGTGCAGGGGAAATTCCTTCACTGTGATAGCCCTATTTAGTAAAGAATTTTTTTCCGACCGTTCAACTGCTGCTAAAAACTATCTACCACTGATAAAGATGGAGGTGAAAAAAAAGGGTCACTAAATATCAGACAGTAAAGTTACCTCCTTGAGATAGTACAGGGTAAGACTGTACAAAAAATTTTATTTTATTTTTTAAATTTTATATACTTTATTAATCCACGAACAGAGTAATCTCTACAAACAGAGTAATATTGTAAAGTAACTTATTATCTTCAAATGAAGCTAACTAGTAATATGTCATACATTACATTTTAAGAGTAACTTTCCCAGCACTGGTCTTATCTTAAGCTGCTGACATGCAGACATGACCTACCAACAGTCTGCCATTATCAACACCAGTGGACCATTATACAGGTTTTGTCATTATATATGATATCACCGTTTAAAGGTCTAATTATTTTTTCATAAGTAATGAATGTTTAATACACCACTAATGCAAGATGCCACTGAATTGGATGGTTCTTTCTTTAACAGTTAAGGAAGTTTCCTTCATTACTGAGCGGTTTTCATGAAGAACTCTGGCAGGACATTTCTAACAAGGAAACTGCTGGTATGTGATTATTATATTGTGTTTAGCCCAGGAAAAGAAAGAGGTTAATGTTTGGGAGAATTACTGACAGGGAATACAATGAAAAGAGGGAAGTAAATGAAAGATAAAATGACTGTAGCAATGGACAGGCGTGTGTAGACACAAACAGAAATAATAGAGGAATTTAAAAAACAGTTATTTAGGCCTACCTCTCTGGGATGTGATGTCCACTTTGACCATCTCTTCTATTGCTTCCTCTTTCCTTCGCATCTTTTTCTTCTCTCTCTCTTTCCATCCATCCACTGCATCCAGAGCATGATCCACAGCCACAGCCTCACAACCTTCGCTCTGGAACATGCTACTGCTGTCATCAAGAGGGATGGCAGAGACAAGCCTCATGTCCAGTAATGACTGGGATGACTGGTATTCACCTGTTTCCACATTCGCAGGGGCAGTTACTTCATCTGGACTGGGATTGGCCACAGGAGTCAAGTCACGGGAGATAACAGAAAGCGTTGAGTCGCAAGTATGCGCCAAAGTAGGAATCTCCCCATCATATGGTGTTTTAACCTGACCATCCAGCTGTGGATCCCTCTCATGCTCTCCAGCTTGACGGTCTGAGTCTGACATGCTCTCAGGTTCCTTACACTTTGAACTGTGTAAACTGTCCTGCTCATGCATCTGACTCCCTACGTCACAGTCAGTTGTTATGGATTCTAAAGGGTGACTATTATCTTCATCATGTCTATGTTGTATCACACTCTCTTCCTGACAGACGGACTGATCCTGGGGGTTTCTATGATTCTCCTCAGAGTCATGGCAAAATATGTCAGACACCTCTGGATGTTGTCCTGGGTCTATAACAGGACAGGGGGGGATTTCTACCTGCATGTAACTTTGACTGTCCACCTCAGTTGTAATAATTTCATTTGCTTCTGGCAAAGGTTTCATATTAACTTGCAGTTTGCTCTCTTCTTCTTGAAGTTGTAAACACTTAGAGACTTGTGCAGTTTCTGACTGGACGTCCTCTTTGTCAAGTTGGTGTAAACTTGGAGCATCTCCATGTGCTGACAGGTCAAGGTTAGCCTGCAGAAACGCTGTTGATAGATTTTCTGTCTCAGTGGTAGAAGGCAACACTACAGAATCAGACTCCTCTGACATTTCAACATCAGCTTGTTCTTTAGAGGCAAACGGATTAGTAGGTACAATGTGTGAATGTTCTACAAGTTGGTGTCCTGTCTCAGCTGCTAACAGTTGACAGGATTCTCTATCTTTGTTAATCGGCTGTGTGGACTGATCATTGTTGAATAAATCATCTGTCAGTTGGTTTAATGACTCTTGATTCTCTGACCAATTGTTTGCTAATTGTTGGCTCAGTTCTATGCAAGCCATGGCAGATGCTACTGCTACTGCTACAACTGCTACTGCTGTGGCAACTAGGTCTTCACTATAGTTCTGCTCTTGTTCGCTGTCCATGGGAGATAACTCCTTAGCATGCACCATCCCACAGTCATAATCATCGCTCCTACTTCTTCCCTTACCTGCTTCTTCTTCACCCACCCACAACTCATTTCTTTTTTCCTCCTTGCTCTGCTGATCTCTCAGCATCTCACAGCCCAAACAATGCTCTACATTTTCCCTCCTAGTTGTCTCAGGGCTTCCCTCCCGTATTTGTGGTGGTGAAACATCCGCTTTACCTTTAAACAGCAGATCCCCAGCTTCTGTGGCACACAGAGGTTCCATAACTCCTACAGGTCTTGCCATGGGAATCACAGGTTTTACTTGTTTGTTTGACTCCACAGATTGTACATTTTGTGTATGCTTCTCAGGAAAATCCTCAAGAAACGAGTCCTTTGTGAATTCCGTACAATCTGGAAGTATGACAGGAAGTTCCTTTGCACAGTTAGATTCCACCAAACCTGTGTGGCCCACGAATGTAACAGCTTTACCAGTAACTGTCAGATCCTCAGTTTCTGACAATGCCTTTGACTCCACATTATCCACAGTAAGTTGGACCCGATTGGCAAGCCCCTTTAATTCCAGCTCTGTAAGGTCAAGTGTGTCCATTTTTATCTGTTGCACAGTTTTTATTTCCTCTATATCCACCTTTCTGGTGTCCATTTGACTAAGTTGTGAAGCAGTGACAGCAGAGTTCAGGTCAGAATGATCAAGCCCATGAAAATCTAGGTCATCATCCTCCAATAATTCCTTCGTTTCTGGTGTCTGTAAAGCTGTAACTTCAGTCAGATTTGTTCTTTCATCATCTGTTGGACTGAAGTCTGGAGTCATATAAGTTGGGTCCAAATTGGTGACATCACAGTCAGGTCCATGTGAATCCCTAGTCTGCCACTCTGTCTGGCTAGGTAGATGCATGGCATCCTCGTCAGCCTCCTCTCTTCGGGTTGGAGAACGGACGTCTGCCCTTTCTGTTTTATTCTTGGCTTCTGAATCAGTCCCTGACTGGGTGTTAAGATCTGTCACTTGTTCTCTCTGTGTCTTTATCTCTATCTGACTCTGAGACTCTATACTGGAGCTGGAGCTCAGCTTGGTCTGTGCGCCCCCTCTCTTCCCCCTTTTCTTCCTCCTCTTTTTTCTGCCCTTTGCTCCTCTTTCTTTGTTCCCTTGCTTCTCTCCCCTTCCGTCTTTGACGTCTGCCGTTTCAGGACTCTTTATGCAGTAAATTCTCTCTCTATTACTGACCTCCCCTCCATCTCCGTCCACTCCTCCCTCCTTCCAATCTGGCCTTACTTCCTCCTCACGCTGTGGTCCATGTACTTCCCTTCTTTGTGGACCAGGCCCATGTGACAGTGCTGGCTGTGTTCCAGCAGCATGTGGCTGACTAAGAGCTGCAGACAGTTGATAAGAAGTAAGATCCTGTTCTAACAGCTGTGGAGAACTAAGACCAGAAGCTTGGGCTAAGCTCAAATCACATGTTTTCTGCTTTCTCATTCCCTGCTCCGGCTGTTCCTGTTTTTTCTGATCTGTTGTTTCACTGTCATACCAAACTGACTGTGAGTTTACTTCCTTTCTGTTCCAGTCTTCATTGGCACCCTGGTCTACGCTTTCACCCTGATACCAAATGGTTTTGGCCACAGTTTCAGGTTCATGTGGGGCAGATCCCATTCTGCTTCCAATCCAGCCTCCATCCTGCCACAGCCCTTTCCAAGTTTTTCTTTCTGTGTCTGAAGACGTGGTCCTCCTGCCAGCCTGAGGAGTGTTGTTCATAGTGTCAAGTTGGCTCGGCTGCTCTTGGTCTTGCTGGCTTTCCTGGGGATCCTGGGATTGTTCCTGACCCATGGAACCTGAAGAAACACTAGTTTAGATTAGGGATTGTAAAAGAATCTTTCAACACAAACACTCAAAGGAATCACTGGGTTCATGTGTTTCTTTTAATGACAGCAGTCAATAACAACTGAACTGTGTGCGCATCAGGGCAGAACCTGCCATGCACGATACAGAGAGCAGAGGAGAATTGTTAACGGACAACCATTACGAGACAGAAATGACATGCAGCTGTGTAAATAAGATAAATAACAAGGCTATTTAGTTTGTTTAAAAAAAGGACAAGGTATAGACCTGTTTGGCAGACCGGGCGAGGCGGAGGCGCAGCGCACCTGCGCTTCACCAACTGGGTATGGCCAGGCGGAGTTTGGCACACAGTGCGCGCTGGCGCAGCTACTCCTCTTTCCCACCTCCGTCCCTCCTACCTGTGCAAGTCGGAAAGAGCGACAAGAGAAGGCGTGGAGTGGGTTTTACACACATCACACCAATCAAATGAGCCCCTCTCCTCGCCCTTAAATGCGCCGGGAGGAGGTCACCACAATCGTAAATCAATGTTGCGTTTCTCTCGTGCGCATGCTCTCTCTCTCTTCCTCTCTCGCAGTCTCACTCTGTTTCTTTTCTTTTGACTTTTCTAAGATGACAGATGCTGAATATATACTCCCTATCTGATGCTGTGGATGTTTGTGGTTGGCTGGGAGGGATGTGAACTCATTAGTTTGCAGCTGTGTTAATCAAATCAGGTTGGGTTTCCATTACGCATGCTAAACGTGCCAAACAGTGCCAATCCCCTTTGATCTAACATCAGATGTGACGGGACAGTCGATATAGAGATACATTTATGTGCTGATTGCAGATAGTTGCATTGAATAGTGGTTTTGTGGCTATTTATGTTATTCTTAATGTGCCTGACATTCTGGAAACCTGCCTGTGAGGTTTTGGTGACGTGTGCGCACTGTCCGCCGGTCAGCCAAACTTCCACTTACACCAACTGCACTCTGCCTGCGCTGACAGTAGACCTGGTTTCAGCTGGCGAGCTTTTAGCGCACCTTCGGCAAAGCCTTTTGGCACGAAACTGTAACTGCACCAAGCTGGATCTGTCGACACCTCCCCCTGCTGTGCCGCCATACCCATCTCAGCACACTTCGGTTTGCCAAACTACCAAACTGAGCGCATCTCAGGGTTCGCTGCTCGAAACTAGCTCTGCGCGGGGTTCGCCACCCTGCGCCACGCCGGGAAACTAGAGGCCGATATCTCAAGAACACCTTGAGGGAATTCTTTTTCTTCAAAGTTGTCCCAACATTCACTCACACTCAACAATGAACTGGTTAGATTTTGGTGGTCAAAAAGTCAAGGTCACTGTGACCTTGTCCATCTCATTCTCATGAATGCAATATCTCAAGTATGCCTCAAGAGAATTTCCTCAAATTTGGCACAAACATCCACTTGGACTCACCAATGAACATATAAGAATTGGGTGGTCAAAGCACAAAGGTCAAGATCACTGTGACCTCACAAAACATGTTTTTGACCAAAACTCAAGAATTCATAAACTAATTATGACAAAACTTCACACAAATGTCTAATAAGATAAAATGATGAAGTGATGACATTTTATTTCCAAAATGTCAAAGGTCAACTCCACTGTGACATCATAATGTTATGCCAAAACATTGCTCTGGCCCTTATTAAACATCTTTTCCCAGCAACAGAGGAGAGACATTTGGTCAGATACTGTACTGGTGATACTAATGAAACTGTGCTGATCATATACATCCTCTGTGCTGCCATGGGGTAGATGTGTGCGAAGCATCCATGTTTTCACACACATGGATGTAAATTACAAACTTGGTGTACAAAGACATTCAACTGAATTTTGGGCTAACTTTCACTTTCACTGGCAAGCACTTAAGGAGAAGAGTGATGCAGAGTTGGCCTGTGTCCTGCTGGACAGTTAGGTGCCAGTGGTTATCAAAGTAAGCTTGATAAAGTCTGGGCTTTTCCATCACAACAAATGTAACATTTCTACACTGGTGGCTTGTAGTGTGCTTACAAACAGCGTAAGGAGGAGAGATCAAGTTTGAACATTTTTACAAAAAGTAACTAACGATTCCGGCATAGTATACAGTTTACCTTTTTTCCTCTTTTAGTTCAACTGATACTGATCTTTATGATCACCTGACTGCTAGTGGGGGGTTTTTAGGGCCCGAGTCGCAGGCGGGTCTCTTGAAACTGAAGTACTATTATTTTTCTCAGAAAAGAAGCACATTTTTGAGGGGCTTAGGGGGCTCCAAAACTCATGAAACTTTGCACACACATGCAAACTGGTGAAAGTTTACATCTGATAGGGGTCTGGTTGACAGGTGTCAAAATGACTCAGTAGCGCCCCCCATAAAATTTTGACAGAGCAGCCCCCAGAGCTGGTTTCACCGACATATATACGAAAATTGGTGGGCACATGTAACACCCCAACACATAAAAAAAAGTCTTGTGGAGCCATACCGTAAACCCAACAGGAAGTCAGCCATTCTGAATGAAATGCTTAATGTTTGTGCATTTTAGGCCTTTTCAAGGGTCGTACTTTAACAAACTCCTCCTAGAGATTTACTCTGATCAACTTCAAGTATGGTCTGTCCCATCTAAAGACCTTAAAGATGAAAAGTTATTATAAGCTTGAGCTTTCGTCAAACCGTGTGACCTTGGCGAGGTGTCAAACTTCTATGTTTCACCACCAAACAGGAAGTGGTTTGTAACTTCAGCATACATGGTCCAATCTGCTCCAAACATGTTTGATGACTGTCCCGCCCTAAACACATCTACATGCCAATAATCAGCTAGTTACAGCACCACCTACTGGCAACAAAAAAAAGACATGTTTTATACATTGATGTACATCTCCTATAAAGTTGACCAGATTCACGTCAAATTCGGCCAAAACAGCCAAAAGACCTTGGTGACAGTTTAGCACCCCCGAGTTGTGCAGAGGTGAGAGGTCCTGTTCATCACTGATTGCAGCTTTATTTATTTATTTATTTTTTTTTTTTTTTTGATTCATGTGATGTTGACAGAATGAAAGAGCTGGAACTCAACCGCAACAGCAGTGCAGCATCTGGACAGTCTAAAGCGTAGACACATTTAAATTAACTTGTAATATATCTTTACAAAAGGCAGCGGTTGCAAGCATGTTTTAATATAATGTTTAAATAATTACATTTGCGAGGCAAATGTGAAGTATATTGAGGATATTTTACAAGCCATCACCCAGAAACTAATATTAACAGAGTGGAGCAGCAATCAGCAGTAATGTTAGTAAATGAGACCCACTGACTAACACACTGCAGCACTAAACAAGTTAAACCAACTCTGTAGTGGAGAAAATAACTCTCTGCTCAGTCAGTCTCACCTCAAAAACCCTGTGCCTGCTCTGCTTAGTGTCTTGGCTTTTCCCAGAGATAATATGCAGCAAAGAGGCTGCTCTCTACTGATCTTAAAATAACACAGCGGAGCATGCTGCTTCCCCGTCATTTTGTTATTTCCATACCGGCAGGAGACTGTAAGGTGCTTTCAAATTTATTTTTTAATTCGGTTAACTAAAATAAATAAATAAAAAAAAAAAATTGGATTATTATTCATTATTCAATAGCACATAGTAATTACAGACTACTTCCAGAAAAATATTACAACATGCATTATCCCACAATTCAGGGGAAAGTCGCTCAGATTGTCAGTTCAGCTCAGCGAACGAGGAGAGAAACACAAGTGAGTAAAGTAAAGAAAGAGCTAAAGTCAAGAGGGAGTGAGGTCAAAATAAACTTGTTATTGTTCACTGGTGCACGGTAAATAAACTCCCTTCCTTTAACATTGGATTCTGGCTAACTGGCTAACAAGCATCACAACGGTCTTCTGGTTTCCATTTTTGAATGACGATTACAGATGACTACCATCTGTTGGTATGGAGAATTATTTCCTCTCATGCAGGTGCAGAAGGTACATGCTGATTGGCTGTTGGCTGTAGTCTTTGGGGTGTGTTCATGTGCAAACTTTCTGGCCGAGACAAAGGCGATGTGACACAACACAACAGTCAGCTTTCACTGCTGCTAGTTTTTGAAGTCAGTTTGGTGGGTCTGTGCCTCAAAACTGTGAATCGAATAAAATACAACCTGTCGAATTTTAGATACATCCGAAATAACTTAACTCTTGACTCTGCAAAATTATACCTAAATGCAATGATCATGCCACATATCACCTACTGTACAACAACTTGGGCATCGGCATGCAAGTCCACATTAAAGCCTGTTGAAATTGCGTACAAGCAAGCTCTAAAAGTCTTAGACAAAAAACCCAACACACACCATCATTGTAACATCTTAAAGAAACATGAATTGCTGAGTTGGGAAAATATATTAAATTATGCAGACGCTTCCTTAGTGTACAAGATTCTCCATGGACTAGCTCCACCTCCACTAAATGAATTTATAAAGACGAATATAAATCGATTGACTAGATCAGGATCTAGAGGTGACTGTCAGGTCCCTTTCAGAAAAAGTGCTTTAGGGCAGTCAGTTTTTTCATATCGCGCAGCACACCTATGGAACACGATACCAAGTAACGTACGAGACCTACAAACTATTACCTCTTTCAACAAGCATTTAAAACTGTGGTTATTAGAAAATCAAAACTGCACTCATAATGAATCTTAAAATCCACTGGATATGTTGTATTATCACATGTAAGTGATGTAATTGATAATTATTTTTAATGTATAGGTTGTTTTTCTTGGGGGGGGGGGTTGCTGGTGACAAACCAGTCTTGTGACCCTGTCTGCTTACATACACTTAGTTATGTATGCAAATGTTGTGAAATAGTGCGTACATAATTACAACTACATATGCCACCCTGTGCAATAATACCTGCACACACACGTCCGTGTGTGCAAAATAAGTGCAATTGGGCAATGTGCAATGACACCAGCACTTTACAAACTTGTGAATTAGCACTTTGTAACGGGCAATGTGCAATTCTCGTTTTGTATACACTTAAGCACTTTAGCACTTGAACACTTTAGCACTTAAGCACTTTTACACTTAAATCCAATTTTTATGGTCATTTAATTGCTGGTCTGTCATTAGTAACAGGGTTTACTGTTTTCTTAGTCCTACTATACTTCCTATTATGATTGTCTTATTGATGTATATGGCCTTGTTGTCCTGCTGTTTGTTGCTGTCTTGTCTTTATGTGTTTGGCATTAAGTGCCGCAGGGACGAAAGATGGAAATTAGCCACTGGCTACAATCTTGCCTATTTACGCTTTTGTGTTCATCAATATGTACTGTCCCTGTTTTAAAAATAAAGTCAAAGTCAAAGTCAAAGTCAAAAAGCTCTGCTTTGTTCCCCACCCCCATCGTCCTAAAATAGCCTACTAGTGGCGCTCATAGTGACAAACTCACACAGATTAATTAACAATTTTGTTCCTCTAAGATGTAAGGAGTGTTTTTGTTTCATTCTGTTTGGTTTTAAAGCACGTTTACTGTTTTTATTCACTCTCAGAGCTCTTACAGTGTGGTTTGCTGCAGCTGCAGTAGCAGCTGTCCATGGTGAAAATGCTCTGATGAGCTCTACACTTCCTGCTCAGCAGCACACACACAGAGAATAGCTGATGAACGCAGTGGAGCATTTAGCAGATAAAGAGACAGATATTTCCCGTAGTTGATCATCGGGGTGAAAATCACCAGGGGATCCACAAAACAATATTATCACAATGCTTAACTCACAATTCAAGATTATTACGAAGTTAAATATGTTGCAATGTGCTGAGTTTTGTGATAGAATATATTGCGATATTGTGTGCAGCAAAATGTATCTAGTGGACTGAAAAAAGCAATGATATATTACCCTAGAAGGCTGCCTAAAGTTTAATTTGTATTTGTCATATTAATAATCTATATTATTAAAAAAATAGATTTTTGGCACTGTGTGATGATACAATATTACCACGCAAAGTCATTGCGATACTATGCCGTATTGATTTTTTCCCCCACCCCTAAAAAATAGTAGAGACCAGCAACAGAGTTAAAAGAGAGTGAATATCAGATTCATACATTTATGAGGTTAATACAAACAATTGAATGATCAAATTGCTTCATAACTCCTGCATGTTTAAAAGAAACTGTTTGATAATCTTGTCATATCAACCTTAAAAGTTGTGTCAAATGTGTTTAAAATTTGTGTGGCAAAAGTGGCAAAAAAATAAAAATTGCAGCTTTAAATTTACATTTAGTCTTTATAAAATATTACTGATCTGTTATGATTTAATTTTCTCCATATTACCCTTAAACCCATGCTAACATCTGTTTACTTCTCCTGTAGTCACTGTAGTTATTGCTCACTTCTGAATAAAGACTTTTGGTTGTTTGAAGATGAGACAGTAAAATGGTATTTTTGAGTGACAACCTCAGTCTCCTCTCTGATTGTTGTGAAATAAAGAGACTATGTTTGTGGGTGCAATAGTTCCTCAACAATCTACAGTGACCAGCTCAGTGTGACTCAGTGTTCCTACACTGTGTCTTTTCTCTGCTCAATCTGTTTCTCAAAACACAAATTGATTTTTATCAGTAAAAGAGCCTCCAGTATGATATATTATATTTCACAGTAGGTTTAGCTTCTAAAATCTGTGGTCTGAGATTTCAAATAAGCAAAAGAAACTTGTCATATTTGCACCACACCCCCATTTACTGAGTGATCTCTGTGACAAACTGATGAACTAACCTGTCCTCCCTGCAGCTGATTCCAGAGCAAAGTTCACTTTAGCTTCTTTTGCTGGAAGACTCTCAGCAGCTCCCTTTTCTGTCTGTGTCACTGCTGCTGTCAACTCACTCATGTGTCAGGAGGCCAGCTTCTCACTCCTCTCTCTCCTTCCTGTTTTTCCACGATGGTGGTGGCAGGCCACTGCCTTCCTGTGAGCACACTTCCCTTCACCAGACACTGGCTTTATGGGTAATGGAGTGTCTTCTGATCTGGCACTACGCTGATTTTTGTGGTTCCTCCATCACCAATCACAGATGCCACTGCTGACTGTCTGAATAAAACAGTTCCATCTGTCTCTGCTCTACTTCCTGTTGTTTTTGTGGGCCTCGCTGCACTCCCTCTACCAGCCTCCGGGGTGCCCCTGTTATTTCCTGGAGCTTCTGTTGATTGTCTCGTGGTTGTTGCAGTTCTCTTTTTGTTTTTCCTGTTACGTCCAGAAGGAGAGCTGGCAGCTGTACTATTCTGTTCTCCCCCAGTTTCCTGCCTCTGACAAAGACTTCCACTGGTATGGGATGTATGAGTGACAACAGCAGACTCCTCCCTTAGTGCTCTCTCCTTCAGTGACGGAGCACTTCCCCGTTCCTCTGTTGTCCTGCTACACTTCTCTATGGTTAGCACACACACACAGGCCTAAACTCTGCTTGCTCTCTTGTTGGCTGTTAGAGCAGCGCTGCCTCCCTCAGGCAGGGCTGAGCAGGGCATGTGTCACTGCAAAAGGATCAGCAAAGGCTGAATTTCCCTGCAAGAAAGAAGACAAGAAAGACCAATGAAATGTTGCTGGAAAGATGCCAATTCACACACTGCCTCACTAGCATTTCAAAAACAACAAAGTTGAATTCTAGCTGAAACAAAGTCTATTGGTTTGGTTAGGCTGGTGTGAAAGCTGTCAATCAAACTCTGATGTGGCCTTAACAACCAGGGCCCCGTTTCCCAGAGCCTTCGTAGCGCTACGTGCATTGTGAGTTGAATCTTAAGGTCTCTCATAAGCTCATGGGATGTTTCCCAGAGTCTCCTTAGTGAAGATATATCTTCTGAAAGGTATATCTTAAGAAGGGTGGTCTGAACCACTCGTAAGCTTCATCCTGTCACAGTTTTAGCTTTATTAGGACAAAATTATGCTTTTTTTTTTTTTTTAAAGATTATTTTTTGTGGGCTTTTGCCTTTAATGGATAGGACAGTGTGTGGGATGGAGAGACAGGGAGAGGGAGAGAGGGAGGGGATAGGGATTGACGCGCGGCAGGGGGTCGCAGGCCGGACTCGAGCCCGCGACCGCTGCATGGAGGTGGTGCCTCTGTACGCGGGGCACCGGCACTATCCACTATGCTACCAACGCCCCTAAAATTATGCTTTTTAAATGGACGGTTGCAGTAGCCTATAATTCACCTTCTTAGAGCGCTGAGGTACATTGAAACTGGGAAATGGGGCCCTGGAGGTTTAAACTCATGTCTCACAGAGTTGGTGATAAAAACTAAACTTTCATGCCTGTCAGAGAAAAATGACATTCACAGATAACTGAGCCTCCTACCTGCCTGTCAAACATCGTTTCCCAGTTTTGATTAGCGCTCTACAAAGGTCTCTAAGCTACTACCTAAGCTAAGGAACTTCTTTTCCTATGAGTGTTTCCCAAACTGTCCCTTAATGGGTGCTGGTAAGAAGAGCTGCTAAGCTATATCGTAAGTTGGAGCTGTCTGTCACCATGATGTTGAAAGTACATTAAACGATGCTGCACACATCAATTGATCTCATAAAAGGTAAATAGCTAAATTATGCTGTAATATATAGGCTAAAGTATTGCCATAATAATTTTACCTCCATCAAATATTATAGCCTATCATAAATGAAACTATGCCTTTTACACAGTGCTTTAAGTGGGCCGGTACGCACCGGTACGGAGTACCGGCACTTCTAGATTTCAGCCCTTGGCGTACCGGGACTTTCTACGGAGTACTAGGACTTCTCATGAGCTCATAGTACCCTGTCCTGTTTTCTTTCTATGGCTATACTACATTACCCAGTGTGCACCACGTTATGTACAAGTACACGCCACACTCCTGTCCCTTCTTGCGAGACCTTGCGTCGCGTTAGTACAGTTGTTGTTGCACACGAGGCGCTACATCCCATGGCTTTAGTCGCGGCAAAAAGTTTTGTTTTATACAACGGGCGATTTCAGCCTGTTGTAAATGCTGGCGTGGCTCCAAAAGAGCACAAAAAGAACCCGGACCGAGCCAGAATCGTGTTCTAGTATTTGAATGTATCACTTAATGATCTGCTGGTATCGACCGCCTACCGCCTAATTTACCTGCTAACAGTTGAATAAGGGGAGTACCGGCACTTATTTTTTTCCACTTAAAGCACTGCCTTTACAGAACATCTGCTCATCTATTTGAAGCCTACTCCACACATCCATGGGTATTTTTAAAGGCAGCGCTCTAAAACTAAATTTCCGTCCAGACGAGCGTTTTGGCACAGTTTCAGGAAAAATCCCCATCCTAATACACCTGAAGCATATCACATTATAAAATGACTTACATGCACATCCCGTTACAACAGGGAGACTAATGATGAAGCAGTAGAACGTGATTATTGCTCACCGATAATGCATGTTATTGAAATATTCATAACAGCATACGTATTTGTCTCCCTTTTTCCATCATTGCAGTTCAATGCCAGTTTGTGTCTTACATATAAGTTTTCCAACATCAGTTCTGTCAATGTACAGACTGCAAATCTGTTGTTGTCGCATAGTAGGCACCTGTAGCAGCAGCATATCCACGTTTCATTGCTCTGTGTGTGTCAGGGGGTGTCCAGTCAATATGGATGTTTACTTTTTGGGCAATGGGGATATATAACTTTTACTGCCAAAATCAAGGAAAAACAAAGAGATCGTTAGTTTTATTACTATATTTGAAAAAAAATTCTTGATGGTGGTTTAATAATTTTGTATTAATTTTTACCTATTTTGGGGGCCCTGTCAGTCAGGGGCCCTCAGAATTGTCCTAACTTTTTCCCCCTATAGGCCCCTTATACAGTCTATGGCCCCTTCACAGATTGTAAACATCCGGGTGGGCGGGGCGATCACTGGAGGCAGAAGCAGCATGAACACAGTGGCGCGGCTAGCTAGCTTGTATTGTTTAGGCTTGTTTGGCTATCATTATCTTACACAAAATGGCTAAAAATGACAGTTTATCACAGTATCAGACACTCACTGTACGGGATCGGGAGTGTTATTTTAAAAAACTGACGTTATCAGATGGGACCATCTTGACGGACCCCTATGCGCTCACTCAATGGAAGGACGACGTAACAGGGTAACCCTCTGTTGAATGGCCGGAGATTTACGCTTACTTAATAGAGAAACCAAGCGTCTACAGTAAAGAGAAACTAAGGGCATATAAATCGCTAGATGCCTATAACTATGTCCTAAATGGTCATGTCCAAGACTTCCAATACAAAGATGTATCAGATGAGTTTTGTGTTGTGCGAGCTTGGTTGGGCTGGTTAACTTTAGCTACTAAGTTAGTTGGTAACTAATTTCTGAAAAGGTAATGTTAGGCATGACAAGATACACCAGAAAATGATTTATTTAGCTAGTTACCTAGCTATTAACGGTAGTAGAAATTACCTGATATGAATTGCACGCTGCAAACACGAGCATTTTTGATGGTTGCCTCAGTCCAGTCCTTTCTTCTGATCGCATTTAGCCATAGTTGTCTTCGTTTTTTTTGACTGGCAGCTGGTATCCGATAATATTTTAGATTTAAGCCATTGCTCTTTCGGTTCTGGCACCCGACAGCACAGCAGGATGACACCATAACAGCAGAGATGGCAAAGTCCTGGGGCCTGTTGTTCGAAACCTAAATAAGGGATTAAGCCGGGATATGTTGGTTATCCTGGCTTAACTTAGCGTTGATTCGGTTGTTCGAAAGCAGAGGCACATATGTTGCCATGGATATTTATTCTGTGCACTTAGCCTGGTCCCGACCAGGCTAACAACCAGGCTTAGTTTAGCCTGGTGCCTTATTTGTCCATTCAGCTGTCACTGCGATCGGAAATCAATGTGTTTTACCGTCATTTCATGTTCTTATGTACGTCTTTGCCTCATTTTTGAACAAAATACATTAAGCTGACAATAAAAATTAAAAAAAAAAACATTTCAAACATTATTTTTGTCATAGCCCAAACATACTTTGACATGCACATATCTTTACCAATAAAAGGATTAATTGTCAGAATAAACATACAAGTAGGTGTATTTGGCATTAACACAATTAGTGGTTATTAGGTTTCATAACTGTATGACCTTCCCAAATTATATTCCCAGTTAACTGGACCAATAACTCCTGTGTCCTTTACATCAATGAATGAAAACATGAAGATGAAACCACAATATTCTTTGACCTCATTTTATTTAAATGAAAAATACTAAAATCAGTCACTGTCTTCTTAGAGCTGTGGAGAGAAAGAAAAATAATATTGATTAGTACGTTGCATCACAGTCATGCTTACAATGTGCATTACAATCACTTCTTTCTCTAGTTTCTTAATTTCTGATCCCAATTTCCTTAAGCTTTTTCTTTTAATTTGTCAATTTGTCTTACACTGCAAGACAATCCAAAGTCAGACAGTCCACAGAACACCACTGGTTGATTAATGAATGAATAAAATGACTGATTCCTTGTACAGTATACTGCAATAATGTACCTTGTATGAAGAGAGTGGTTTCTGTGGGTGGGACAGAGTCTGTAGCCGGTTCTGATCTAGGGCGAGCTGTTCCGCTGGTGTGAAATCAGCAATTGGTTCCCGAGTAATATTATATCCACTGCTCACCTTTAAGGTGAAGTGTACAACTGTTAATTTGTGAAAGGAACTTTACTTGTAATTATGACAGATTCATTTGCGCAGCAAGTGTATATTTTTAGATTACTTACGCATTCAGTCGGTCCGCAATTGTTTGCCACGCACTCTCTCTCTGCTTTATTATCGCTGCAGTGTTTCCTTTCTTTTTGATTATATGTTTTACCTCTTCAGTGTCCATGGTGAGACGCTACTCACTGGGTGAGAAGTATGGGCACGCGTCCTCTCCATTGCTGCATCGGTGAATCTGTGATCGATCTCGGGGTCTATTTAAGAAAGCCGTGGACGCGCACTCACCTGAATAAGGTACACCTGGCTTCAGTGGCGGCGCCAGGCAATTTTCAGTAGGGGTGCTTCGGGGGTGCTTGGTTATTCAATGGGGGTGCTAGCGCAACGTCCGCCGGGCGGGGGCGGTGATTATACAAACCCAAACACAAAACCATGCACATTATGTAGTTAGAAAAGGGACCACTAACGGCATCTTTAAACAACAACTTTATTTTATTTTTGTCTTATTAACCCCCTGCCCGCCCGTCCCACATTGTTCCACAAGCGGTAGGCTACAACTGAACTGTCCATCAAATTTCAAATTATCAGTTTGGAACCCGAAAGCCACCACAAGTCCACTCCATATTCTTCCATTCATCGATTTGTATCGGCTCTCTCGCGCAGCTCAGAAGCACTCGGCCCTTAAAGTGAAAGAGAGCGAGAGAGGGATAGATCGAGAGAGCAGCCTGCAGCCTGCCAGAATGTGTGTGTGTGTGAGAGTGAGAGAGAGAGAGAGAGAGAGAGAGAACGCGTGTGAAAATATTAAACGGGCCGCTAATCATGCTAAGCATTACAAAACAACAGAATACGACTTAAAAAAAAATAATGTGAATAATGTGAAAATGTGAAAATGTGAATTTATATTTAAGTCTGCTGTGCCCACCCAAACTGCGCATATGGTAATAAAACAAATCACTCACCATTAGACGTCTTCACAGCAGAACGATGCGTCTGTTGTTATGATTGGCTGCAAATGCATTGATGATGTCATTTACATCCAGTTGTTTTGTCCTCCTGGTGTTGATCGTTAAGAATGCCAGGTTACTGTTGCGTGTATCTCCGCTGGTGTTCCTCAGGTACGTTTTTAGGCGCCGGAGGCAGGAGAAACTCCGTTCACAACTTGCTGAAGACACGGGAAGTGTCACTGCTATACACAACAATTTATAGATGTCCTCAAAGGCATCCTTGTATGGGTCCATAAGTGAGAGGAACTCCATGGTACTGTCGATGTTGTGTCCCTTCTCCTTTTTTTTGCCCAGCAGCCGCTTGACCTGGTGTAATTCTGCGATCAAATTCTCCTCACTGATGCTATAATATTGAGCCATTGGCAGTATATGCTCCTTATTAAGGAAGGTTGTGTGCTTAGGGCTGAGGGCTGTCACACCCATAAGTACATTGTTTGCTTCTGGTGAAAAGCGCCTCTTCATTTCACTTAAGAGTCTGTCAATGACAGGATAGAACGAGTGCTGCACGTCATCCATGTTGTCACCTCTCTCTACTGGAGCCTCGACTATGAAAGCATCCAAGTGTCGAGGTGGATGGGTGTGTCTTTTCTGGCGTGGTGGCAGGTCAGGTACCCCCTCTGGCTCTGCTCCACTGGGTTGTGTGATGCCAGCCTTAAGGCTCAGCTCCTTTGCTCGCTCCCTAATATTTTCCCATGCAGCCTCAGTGCGTTTTGCGGAGATGGCACTGATTACAGACTGGGCCAGGTCTCCTGCTGAAGCTAGATCAAGATTTGGGGACTGCAAGTGATCCGCCATGAATTTGGTCAGTTTGAACAGATCTTCAAAAAGAGTTAGGTGCAAGACAAACGTCTCGTCTATGATAGCAGATAGAGCCCTTGCCTCAGCATTCCTACGTCCGTTTGGCTGGCTGATAATGTCTTGCAGGGTAGCTCGGATGGATGGCAACGTCTTCCGGATGGCACACAGTGCAGAATACTGGCATGACCAGCGTGTGTCAGACAATCTCTTTAACTCTACGCGCTGCGCTGTTGGTTCAAACTCTTTCTGCTTCTTTAAAAACAGATCATGAACAACGGACCCAGAGAAAAAGTTATACAGCATTTGCACCGTTTCGAAAAACTCAGCTGCAGTTTTCACGTTGTGTACACAGTCCACCAACACCAGATTAAGTCTGTGAGCATGGCAGTGAATGTACAGTGCTTGTGGCACCTCTTCACGGAGCCTCTGTTGTACACCGTGGTGACATCCCGACATGACAGCTGCGCCGTCATAACACTGCCCAATACATGCATTGACATCAATGTTGCACAGACGGAGCGTACTTTTGATACTGTTTAGCAGGGAATCTGCATCCAATCCATCAGCAGCCGCAAAATGTAGGAATTCCTCGTGCACAGTCCTGCCGTTCAGATAGCGAACCACGATTGAAATCTGCTCTTTTTTACTGACATCTTTACTCTCATCTACCATAAGTGCGAAATACTCCGCCTCCTTCACTTCGTCACTTATTTCTTTTCTCAGCATATTTGCCATCACAGAAAAAATCTCATTCTGAATGTCGTGGTGTGTATATTTGGCATTGGATGGGTTGCTGACAATTTTTTTGGCAACTGTACTGTCAAACATGCTTATTAAATGCAGCAATTCAACAAAGTTCCCCCTGTTGGTTGACTCCTCATCCTCAGCGTGGCCCCTCTGTGCAATGCCCTGACAGGCTGTGTAGCGCAGACTCTCCACCACTGCCTTCATGTATTGGCGATTTTCTTGCACAAGTTTTGCATGCCCTACATCAAGCAAGTTTGATATTTTTGAGCCACTGTCCTGCTTCGTTCTGAATTCGCACCATGCCTCCATTGAAAACTTGTGCCCCCCACTTTCAGTATGCCCCTTGAACTTGCCTGTAGCTTTTCTCCAATTCCTGAAGCCGTTGATGGTGAATGCTGGCTCAGAATGATGTCCATGACCGGGTCGTAAAAAATGCCTGCAGGCAAAACAAAAGGCTGCGTCTCTGGCGACACTGTACTCCAGCCAGACATAATCCTCGTACCAGCGTTGGTGGAAGCTCCTTTTCTGATTTCCAAACGTTTCCAATGGGTATGATTTCAGAATTGGACGCCTCGGCCCTTCATTGGGTTGCTGGCTGACATCCAGGGTATCGACAACACTGACAGCCGCCGTGTTGTTGTTAATGTCGTCCTCGTCATCGTTGATAACAACTCCACCACCAAGCTCGTCTTCGATAACGATGTCCCCCGGGCCGTCTTCTTCCTCCGGCTCCGAGTCCGACTGTGTCTGAGACTCCAGATTGGCATTGTCATCCACATTCATATTTTGTTGATCCTTATCCTCCTGTACGACACGAGGCCACCTGACCAAGAAACGGTCCATGTTTTTCCTGTCACTCAAACAAACCGCCCGGCGCCGCCACTAAAGCCATCCGTTCAAAGCATGTGATGTCAGGTGCTGCGTTCAGGTACCATAAGTAAGGTGACAAGTCAGTCGACAATACGCTCGCTAAATATGATATTAATGAAATGATCACCAAATAATGACACAGATTTGAACTAAAATAATTTTAATATTTAACTGTTTAAAAATACATTTTGGTTGAGCATTTCTTGGGGGTGCTATGGGGGTGCTATGGACTTTCTTGGGGGTGCTGAAGCACCCCCATGCCCCCCCCTGGCGCCGCCCATGCCTGGCTTGACAAAGCCGCGCCTCCTCAGCCTGGCTTGGTGTTCGAACAACCAATTAAGCCAGGATGGATTTAGGGGAATTTGTCCAGCCTCGCTTTTCCACTTATCCTGGATTGGTTCATTCTACTTTCGAACAACGGGCCTCTGGCGCCAGCTAGCGACTGACATTAGTAGCTGCCTGTTTGTTTTGCCTCCAGCTGAACACGTGACCTAATCGTGACGTAGGCTCAGAAAGGGCCTATATGGCGCCACTGTGTGTGTGTGTGTGTGTGTGTGCGCGCGCGCGCGCCGTAATTAATTGCAGGTGTATGCAATTACCAATATAATGCATTGCGCACTGGGATTGGTTCACGTAGCCTATAAGCTCATGGGTAGCTGCACATTTGTGCAACATTGTGACATATATCTATACACTGTGCGATTTTAGCAATCTTATAAGACCATTGCATGACACACTGTGAGACGTGGATCTAATAAACTTTGGAACGACGTCAAGTTTGATGTGTGCAGATTTACCATGGCCGTTTACTACTCAATCGCAGGTTACGACCATAGACTGTATAAAATAATGGACGTAGTCACCGTGACGTCACCCATCCGTTTCTGAAGAGTGGATTTGAAGCTCAAAATACTCCGCTCTGGATGTCGCCATCTTGGCAGTGCCTGACTCCGCCCAACTCTCTGACAATCAAAAATGGGCAAAGAGGCGGGCCGAAGCAAGCCTGGTTGCTTAAACATGCCCACCTCGCTCGGCGCTGCTAAGTTAGCTAAGGCTAACAAGCTAGGCTAAGAAGCTACGGGGCTAAGAAGCTACCTACTTTGGCTAGCCCTGTGGCAGCTCCCTCACGAAACTTGAGGTAAATTGAGTTTAGCTTAAATTAACGTTATACAACAAACATTGAAACTATGATTCAGCTGTTATCTTAAAAAAAACGCTTCAACTTTTTTTTTTTTTAATATGTACTGCTAATTATTTATTACACTCATTTTACTTTAATATGCGTGGTGTCCAGAGAGCTGCAGAGACCTTGGGAAGCATCCTCAGCATACCGGGCTTCCATGTCTGCTGGTTTGGCTGGGGTACGAGGCTGAAGTTGGCATCCGATTCACAGCTTCTGATTGGAATTTTCCGGTCCACCTTAAAAGTGTCATAACGCCTGTAGATGGCGGTATTCAGTCGTTTTCCTAATTCATGAACTGAGAGCATGAAACATTGTGGGAGGATGAAAAGAGAATCAACCCTTCATTGCAACGGTATTTAATTCATCTAAAAACCAGGATTTTATTTATTTTAGTTGTAGATCTACTCTCTAATATGTGTAACTCACAGTAAAATGTAAATGATGTATTTCTATGTCTTTTTCTGATCTACATCACATTAGACCTGTTCCTGATATAAAACCACAAGACTTAGACTCCTCAAATCTGGACTAGATTATTAAACAGAGTCAATACATTCATAAAAACACTGTCTCTGATTTGTGAAACCTTTATTCTATTTGTGAAAATGGAAAAAATTTGCATTTCATGGCTTTTTTCTCATCTAGACCACAATAGACCAGGTCCAGGTCTACAACCGCTACACTTAGACTCCGCAAATCTGGACTGAATTATTCTACAGGGTCTATACATTCATAAAAACACTGTCTCTGATTTGTGAAACCTTTATTTTATTTGTGAAAATGCAAAAAAGGCGCATTTCACGTCTTTTTTCTCATCTAGACCACATTAGACCAGGTCCAGGTCTACAACCGCTACACTTAGACTCCTCAAATCTGGACTGAATTATTCTACAGGGTCTATACATTCATAAAAACACTGTCTCTGATTTGTGAAACCTTTATTTTATTTGTGAAAATGCAAAAAAGGCGCATTTCACGGCTTTTTTCTCATCTAGACCACAATAGACCAGGTCCAGGTCTACAACCGCTACACTTAGACTCCTCAAATCTGGACTGAATTATTCTACAGGGTCTATACATTCATAAAAACACAGTCTCTGATTTGTGAAACCTTTATTCTATTTGTGAAAATGCAACGAAGGTGCATTTCACTGCTTCTTTTTCATCTAGACCACATTAGACCAGGTCCAGGTCTACAACCGCTACACTTAGACTCCTCAAATCTGGACTGAATTATTCTACAGGGTCTATACATTCATAACAACACAGTCTCTGATTTGTGAAACCTTTATTCTATTTGTGAAAATGCAAAAAGGCTCATTTCACGTTTTTTTTCTCATCTAGACTACAATAGACCAGGTCCAGGTCTACAACAGCTACACTTAGAGTCCTCAAATCTGGACTGAATTATTCTACAGGGTCTATACATTCATAAAAACACAGTCTCTGATTTGTGAAACCTTTATTCTATTTGTGAAAATGCAAAAAAGGCGCATTTCACGTTTTTTTTCTCATCTAGACCACAATAGACCAGGTCCAGGTCTACAACCGCTACACTTAGACTCCTCAAATCTGGACTGAATTATTCTACAGGGTCTATACATTCATAAAAACACTGTCTCTGATTTGTGAAACCTTTATTTTATTTGTGAAAATGCAAAAAAGGTGCATTTCACTGCTTCTTTTTCATCTAGACCACAATAGACCAGGTCCAGGTCTACAACCGCTACACTTAGACTCCTCAAATCTGGACTGAATTATTCTACAGGGTCTATACATTCATAAAAACACTGTCTCTGATTTGTGAAACCTTTATTCTATTTGTGAAAATGCAAAAAAAGGCACAGTTCAGTATTTCTTAACATCTTTATTTTCATTTTTATTATTTTCTTTTTTATTATTGGTGAGATTTGAGGAGTCTAAGTGTAGCGGTTGTAGACCTGGACCTGGTCTAATGTGGTCTAGATGAAAAAGAAGCAGTGAATGCACCTTTGTTGCATTTTCACAAATAGAATAAAGGTTTCACAAATCAGAGACAGTGTTGTTATGAATGTATAGACCCTGTAGAATAATTCAGTCCAGATTTGAGGAGTCTAAGTGTAGTGGTTGTAGACCTGGACCTGGTCTAATGTGGTCTAGATGAAAAAGAAGCCGTGAAATGCGCCTTTTTTGCATTTTCACAAATAGAATAAAGGTTTCACAAATCAGAGACTGTGTTTTTATGAATGTATAGACCCTGTAGAATAATTCAGTCCAGATTTGAGGAGTCTAAGTGTAGCGGTTGTAGACCTGGACCTGGTCTATTGTGGTCTAGATGAGAAAAAAAACGTGAAATGCGCCTTTTTTGCATTTTTACAAATAGAATAAAGGTTTCACAAATCAGAGACTGTGTTTTTATGAATGTATAGACCCTGTAGAATAATTCAGTCCAGATTTGAGGAGTCTAAGTGTAGCGGTTGTAGACCTGGACCTGGTCTATTGTGGTCTAGATGAGAAAAAAACCGTGAAATGCGCCTTTTTGCATTTTCACAAATAGAATAAAGGTTTCACAAATCAGAGACTGTGTTGTTATGAATGTATAGACCCTGTAGAATAATTCAGTCCAGATTTGAGGAGTCTAAGTGTCGCGGTTGTAGACCTGGACCTGGTCTATTATGGTCTAGATGAGAAAAAAGCCGTGAAATGCGCCTTTTTTTGCATTTTCACAAATAGAATAAAGGTTTCACAAATCAGAGACAGTGTTTTTATGAATGTATAGACCCTGTAGAATAATTCAGTCCAGATTTGAGGAGTCTAAGTGTAGCGGTTGTAGACCTGGACCTGGTCTAATGTGGTCTAGATGAAAAAGAAGCAGTGAAATGCACCTTCGTTGCATTTTCACAAATAGAATAAAGGTTTCACAAATCAGAGACAGTGTTTTTATGAATGTATAGACCCTGTAGAATAATTCAGTCCAGATTTGAGGAGTCTAAGTGTAGCGGTTGTAGACCTGGACCTGGTCTATTGTGGTCTAGATGAGAAAAAAGCAGTGAAATGCGCCTTTTTTGCATTTTCACAAATAAAATAAAGGTTTCACAAATCAGAGACAGTGTTTTTATGAATGTATAGACCCTGTTTAATAATCTAGTCCAGATTTGAGGAGTCTAAGTCTTGTGGTTTTATATCAGGAACAGGTCTAATGTGATGTAGATCAGAAAAAGACATAGAAATACATCATTTACATTTTACTGTGAGTTACACATATTAGAGAGTAGATCTACAACTAAAATAAATAAAATCCTGGTTTTTAGATGAATTAAATACCGTTGCAATGTAGGGTTGATTCTCTTTTCATCCTCCCACAATGTTTCATGCTCTCAGTTCATGAATTAGGAAAACGACTGAATACCGCCATCTACAGGCGTTATGACACTTTTAAGGTGGACCGGAAAATTCCAATCAGAAGCTGTGAATCGGATGCCAACTTCAGCCTCGTTCTGGGACAGGTCCTTCCGAATGCAACATTTTGAGGTTTTTGCCAGTTTTCAGAGTTTCCTCTCGTAAATCTGTTGAGTCAAGTTCTGAAATCCTGCTGGTGATGTGGTGAACTAGGCTTTCTAACCATGCCTTTAATCTTTTTTAAATAGTTCTCAAATGGAAATCCAGGTATCAGGTCCAAGTTCTCATGTACCCTTACATCTTCACTGAGGTGAATCAAGCCATGTATGTTGTATACTACAAATTCCTGACCATACGTGTCGTCTTGATGTGTCGTTTGACAACGTCGTTATGCCTGGCTACCGCGGTGGCACTGGGCGCCCCTTTCCCGGCTTAGCCTTTGCGGTTGGCGGAGGAATCAGGATCTGCACATTAATTTCACCTATAGGAGTGGTGAGGGACACAGTCAGTACAAACACACACAGGCTGCCAGGCACTTTCTCAGTCTCCAGCGCCAAAGCATCCCAACTTTTTGCCGGGCAGGTAGAGCTACGTCACTATTACATTGTTGTGTACCATTAATTAAAGTCCCCCCCGCTGCAACAGGTGACACGGAACCATAAGAATACTTAATTCGATTTAACACTGGTTTTACAAAAATATGAACATACATGGATAATATTACACATAGGTTTTGATAATGTTCACAAAAATAAAAGATTTAAAATAAAATACATGATAATATGTGTAACACATTGGCACAGCTACACAATAAACATTAGTCAGAGTGATAAGAATTTATTTAAATGTTACAATACAGTAATGCAGTAAAATAATAATCAAGGGGCATAATTGTTAATCACTGCTTTCACACAAAATTACACTGGAAACACAGGGCAAACGGTCACCAGTGTCCACTTAACTTCAAAGTTTACTGAGCACCTAAATGTAGTTGGGTTTAAAGATACCATTTCATTTCAAAAGTAACACAACAAAAATATTGATTAGACTGTATTTCATTCCAAATAAATCTGAACTGTCGTCTTCTTTTGTATAATGTTCTTTGGTATAACAAGAAAGTAAGCAACAATCTCACACGCGGTGAAAAATCTTCTAAAATACTGTATGTTTTTATTTCCACCAACAGTCAGATGCACAATTTTTCCATGTCTCTCTTGGGTTCCTCCTCACGGACTGAAGGATGAACTGAACTGGCGTGGCCCAAGGATGGCGCGCACACCAAAGTGGTGATGTCACAGTTACCCACAGCCACCCTGTGGTGAACAAACAAACCATTAACAGCAGTGTTTAAGACAAATTACACATTTCCAAATGGAGTTTCATGATCAATTGACGCACTCTGTATCAAAAGACAGGAAAGGACATAGAAACAAAGGTAGCACACATCACAGGACCCATCAGTCTTGTGGTCGCACTCAACTTGGCCCTGAACAGACACTCCACGGCAAAACCTGTAGAGGGAAAAACCTATATAGCAAAATCAGTCTCCAAAACACATGTACCATACGTACATGTGCAACCAGTGTAGTGTAACAGGTTGAACTTCAACCAGTGGTTCCACTTTCAAAGTAAAAGCTTATAGTTGTCAGATGAACACATTTCAACATTCAATGCACATGCAATAAGTATTAGCGACAGAATGAGTGACACAATTACCGCTGAAAAATAATGACACAAATATGAAGTACAGGGCATTACCCTGTGGCTGACAGTTTAGGCGTGGTGGTATGGTACTGTATACAGTGCCTTGCAAAAGTATTCACCCCCCTTGAACTTTTCCACATTTTGTCATGTTTTAAGCACAAATCTATATGTATTTTATTGTGATTTTATGTGATAGACCAACACAAAGTGGTGCATAATTGTGAAGTGGAAGGAAAATGATACATGGTTTTATTTTTTTTATAAATAAAAAAAAAACAGAGAAGTGTGGTGTGCAAAAGTATTCACCCCCCTTTACTCTGATACCCTTAAATAAAATCCAGTGCAACCAGTTGCCTTCAGAAGTCACCTAATTAGGAAATGGAGTCCACCTGTGTGTAATCTAATCTCAGTGTAAATTTACAGCTGTTCTGTGAAGGCCTCAGAGGTTTGCTAGAGAACGTTAGTGAACAAACAGCATCATGAAGCCCAAGGAACACATCAGACATGTCAGGGATAAAGTTGTGGAGAAGTTTAAAGCATGGTTAGGATATGAAAAAATATCCCAAGCTTTGAAAATCTCACAGAGCACGGTTCAATCCATCACCTGAAAATGGAAAGAGTATGGCACAACTGCAAACCTACCAAGATAATGGCCGTCCACCTAAACTGACAGGCAGGGCAAGGACAGCACTGATCAGAGAAACAGCAAAGAGGCCCATGGTAACTCTGGAGGAGCTGCAGAGATCCACAGATCAGGTGGGAGAATCTGTCCACAGGACAACTATTCGTCATGTACTCCACAAATCGGGCCTTTATGGAAGAGTGGCAAGAAGAGTGGCAAGAAGAGAGCCATTGTTGAAACAAAGCCATGCAGTTTGCCACAAGCCATGTGGGGGGCACAACAAACATGTGGAGGAAGGTGCTCTGGTCAGATGAGACCAAAATTGAAGTTTTAGGCCTAAATGCAAAACACTATGTGTGGCAGAAAACTAACACTGCACATCACCCTGAACACACCATACCCACCATGAAACATGGTGGTGGCAGCATCATGCTGTGGGGATGCTTTTCTTCAGCAGGGACAGGGAAGCCAGTCCGAGTTGATGGGAAGATGGATGGAGCCTAATACAGGACAATCTTGGAAGAAAACGTGTTAGAGTCTGCAAAAGACTTGAGACTGGGGCAAAGGAAGAATGGGCAAATATTTCAGTCTCTATATGTGTATCGCTGGTAGAGACTTACCCCGAAAGACTTGCAGCTGTCATTGCAGTAAAAGGTGGTTCTACAAAGTACAAGTAGACATATACAAAGGACATATTCAAAATCTTTATCTCCTACAGCTTTGCTCTCGTGTGGCTCCTCGAGATTTGCTGTAAACAATGATGCACCTTAGAATCACAGATATTTTGCAACCAACACAGATGGAAAAACTGTTAAACTATATTCTTACAGAAACTCTGACACTTAACTCCTGCCAGCACTTGATGTCTCTTGATGAAGACTCTCGGTGTCCGCTCTTGCAGTTGGTGATCTTTCTCAATGGCTGAGTCGATGGGCATTCTGTGCAGAGGCAGAGTGATAAACTGACACAAAGTCATCTCTGTGTGTAATGACATTATGACAGTATTAGACTCCAACATTGTGACCACAGATACAGCCAACAATAACACAGTAACAAACAACACAACTACAACTGCCCAGAAACTAAATGAATTATTAATACACAAAATAACATGTAATAAGGCTACTCACAAACGGCTTACTGTATATGACCTACTTATATCACATCAGCCACTGAACATAATACTGTATGTATACACATGGTAACTATATGATTGTACCATAAGATCACTAACGTTACTGTGTGACGTCATTAACGTTAAGCCTCGTTTCTGCTGGCACGAGACTCATCCACAGCTAACGTGCATGACGTGCCCTGATTAGCTACCGAAGCTAGCGCTACTCAGCCGTTTAATTTTCTCTCGTTTATAACCTTGTTAACATCAAAGCATGCCACTGACTGATCACCCAGTGTGCGATCTGGTTTCCTCTCGCTGGTTGTAAGGGCTGATGGCCTCCAGTGGGGTGATTATGGAAAGCCGAAAGTGCCATATATCGCCACTATTTCCACGCTACCTGTCTGAAGACGCCGCTTTTTACGGCTGTTTTTAATTATAAATAATTATAATTATAATTATAATTAATTAATAAGCTTATTAATTAAGCTTTACTTGTCTAAAGCGCCGCCTTTTCCAGCGCTTTTGCAGGGAGCCTTAAAACCATATGTCTATGCTTAAAATGCCGCTTTTAACGCGACAAAGTGCCGTAAAACGCGCCGCCGCTTTTTACGCCATAATAACGGTCCGAAGAACGCCGTAAATAACGACGTACTGATCCTCTATCAGCGCAATGCTAAATGCTGAGACCCAGCCACTGGATGTACAGACACAAAAAAGATATTGATCATGTTGTCTCAAAATGAAAATGATAGAGAAAGGGCATAACTCCCAAATTGTCATAGTATTCTTTTATGTGAAGATAACAGTGAAGACAAAACATAATCCTAACACAGCAAAAAGAACCAATCAGCTAACTAAAGAAAAACGAGTGGCCATCATTACTTTAAGAAATGAAGGTCAGTCAGTCCGGAAAATTGCAAAAACTTTAAATGTGTCCCCAAGTGGAGTCGCAAAAACCATCAAGCGCTACAACGAAACTGGCACACATGAGGACCGACCCAGGAAAGGAAGACCAAGAGTCACCTCTGCTCCTGAGGATAAGTTCATCCGAGTCACCAGCCTCAGAAATCGCAAGTTAACAGCAGCTCAGATCAGAGACCAGATGAATGCCACACAGAGTTCTAGCAGCAGACCCATCTCTAGAACAACTGTTAAGAGGAGACTGCGCGAATCAGGCCTTCATGGTCAAATAGCTGCTAGGAAACCACTGCTAAGGAGAGGCAACAAGCAGAAGAGATTTGTTTGGGCCAAGAAACACAAGGAATGGACATTAGACCAGTGGAAATCTGTGCTTTGGTCTGATGAGTCCAAATTTGAGATCTTTGGTTCCAACCGCCGTGTCTTTGTGAGACACAGAAAAGGTGAACGGATGGATTCCACATGCCTGGTTCCCACTGTGAAGCATGGAGGAGGAGGTGTGATGGTGTGGGGGTGTTTTGCTGGTGACACTGTTGGGGATTTATTCAAAATTGAAGGCACACTGAACCAGCATGGCTACCACAGCATCCTGCAGCGACATGCCATCCCATCCGGTTTGCGTTTAGTTGGACGATCATTTATTTTTCAACAGGACAATGACCCCAAACACACCTCCAGGCTGTGTAAGGGCTATTTGACCAAGAAGGAGAGTGATGGAGTGCTGCGGCAGATGACCTGGCCTCCACAGTCACCGGCCTGAACCCAATGGAGATGGTTTGGGGTGAGCTGGACTGCAGAGTGAAGGCAAAGGGGCCAACAAGTGCTAAACACCTCTGGGAACTCCTTCAAGACTGTTGGAGAACCATTTCAGGTGACTACCTCTTGAAGCTCATCGAGAGAATGCCAAGAGTGTGCAAAGCAGTAATCAGAGCAAAGGGTGGCTATTTTGAAGAAACTAGAATATAAAACTTGTTTTCAGTTATTTCACCTTTTTTTGTTAAGTACATAACTCCACATGTGTTCATTCATAGTTTTGATGCCTTCAGTGAGAATCTACAATGTAAATAGTCATGAAAATAAAGAAAACACATTGAATGAGGTGTGTCCAAACTTTTGGCCTGTACTGTATATATAGATAGATAGATAGATAAGATAGATAGATATACATATATATAGATATACACACATATATATATACATATATATATATATTTATATACATACATATGTGTGTATATATATATATACATATACACATTCATATATCTATTCATATATATATATATACATATATCTATTCATATATATTCATGAATGAGCATCCAGTATCATATCTCCGTGTGCCGTTTGTAACAAACCAAACCGCGTGAAAATCAGTTGAAAATTCAGTGAGTTATTCTATTTTACTTATGCATACAGCTCCTTCCCCAATAGAAGTGAATGCACTGTGGAGGCGAAGCGAGACCCATCCAAGATGGCGGGTTAGGGTTAGGGTTAGGGTTCAGGCAGTCAATGCGGCGTCTATGTATATATGTCTATGGTCTCATGTCTCTTAAACTGACAATGCTCGCTCATCGCTCCTAGCGCTAGCTCCTCACATTTTTTCCTAGGTGGGAGGGGCTAAACAGCTAGCAAAGTCAGCTAGCAGTAGCACTAGCAGTAATTTAAGAGACTTGGGACGGACCCCTACAAACTTGAATTTGTGCTCACAGTGAGGACTTCGTAGTCGTAGAAACTAGAGTTGTATTCACAAGACTTTGCACTCACAGCTTTTAGATTCATACTCACATAAAAACAATCCTAACCCAAACAGACTCACGTATATGACAGCAGAATTTTGTGTACAACAATTTTATTGACATACAAATGTTTAACATTACGAATACGAATGGTTAAAATTATGCACACATCTTTTTGATAGTTGTCTTACACCATATTTTATTTTTGTCTGTACATAGGCTAACTAATATCAGAAGGTAGAGCAGCTCGTCCATAACGAAGATCAGCAGTTTGATCTCCAGCTCCTCCAGTCTGCATGTTGAGGTATCCTTGGGCAAGATACTGAACCCCAAATTGCTCCCGTTTATTCAGTGTGTGTGTGAATGGTTACTGAGTAGCAGGTGGCACCTTGTATGTGATCAGAATCCTAGAAAAGTGCTATATAAGTACAGCCCATTTAGATTTCTAAAATTAATCCTGATCTCAAAGTTTTATTCCCATATTTGGATCATATCTGTTTTGTTTTTTGATGTTTGATTTAATACTTTGTGATCACCATTACCTGGATTTTGACTTCAGTGTTTAGATATTTTCATATTTGGATTGTATCTAAATTTTAGGACAATCATCGGTAGTGGACCCCAGGATCTTAAAATATATATATATATATTTTGAGGTCTTACCCTCACATTGTGGTCAACTAGAAAAAATATTTTATTAAGCTACAAACCCCATGTAATACTGGCAGGACCTCCACAGAATGTTATAGCATTAAATCCAAAAATCTGTCTTCATTTTAATTGTTTTTGAATACCTGAGCATTTCTTACACAACATCATTTTGATAAGCTAACTTGCATGTTTCAGTGTAGGATAGTGAGCCATCCTTACCGACAGCCCCCAAGATGTTGATCTTGTAATATCTTGTAATATAATACCTTATCCGTCATGCAGGGTCACTATGCACTTTAGTTACCCTTGTTCACTTCAGATGCTGCTAATCATTCAATTTGCTTGGTAATTTATTTATTATCAGTAGTAGTATTTTTTTTACATTGTAATGGCTGGATTCCACTGTGCAATGTTGTTTCAGCTCACTGCATTTGGCTCCCCACACCTCCCCCGACTGTTATATATGTACATTCTTAAGTGTTCACTTGTGCCTTTTATGTGTTTTTACTTGCTGTACAACCAGGGACAAAAATAAAGTTGAAGTTGAATGACGATAAGAATTTCAAGGTGTTAATCACAAAGTAATTTTTATTCTTTTGATTTTTATTTTGTTTAACTCAAAAATACAAAATGTTGTTGACACCTGTAACAATGTAATACAAAACGAAAAATCTATTTGTACCACAACATACATACATACGTATACACATTCCACATTGCTAATGTGCTCATACAGGCTATAAGAGAAAGAATATCCATGGGTAATTATTTAAATGTGAAATGAACCCACACAGACGCACTCTTTGCGATTAGATTCTGTGACAGACACAATGTCACTGTTTGCTTTTAAAAAATGTTCTGAGTATATAATAAGTCAATGAGGCCAACCATCTGGCAGATCAAAAACCTCATATGTAGTGTCTGACAGGGTGCACAAATGTGCAGTCTGTAACTGTGACCACAATAAACCACGAGGTATGCACATTTACAAATTCTTTTGACTTACTATTTCACCATAAAGAAGAAAAGCAACCACAGTAAAAGCATATTCCATCTGATTAGGACTTGTTGGTTTATATTAACATGTAGCGGGTGATGCCCCCCCCTCGAAGCTCCCGAAGGCGCTGGCAGTGTCGCAGCATGTTCAAAATCCCTTGAAAGCGTTTGTCCACCTTCATCTGAGTGAATTCACGAATGTCATCCTCCACCACAAAATACTGACCTTAAAGACATTTCAACACAACAGTGAGACAAGTGTTTCAGTGTCACTTTGATGAACTCGTGGCTATTAAGGGTGTGCTAAAAAAAATTGATCCAGCATAGTATTGCGATATTTTGTGTGGCGAGATTGTATCAATATACAGAGACTAAGTATCATTTTTTGTGATATACATTACTAATTTTTGCAAATATACATACTAGAATAAAAACAAAAACTTTTTCAGTCCACTAGATGGTGCTGATGGTTTTCCCTAGTGAGGTCGGCAGAGGTCTCAGTCAGTGGCATTTGGCAGGAAGTTCATCAAAACAAACATGAAGACACCGGGAAAGAAATCAGAAACACACCGTCAGCTTTTAAATCAAATGTCTGGACCTATTTTGTTTTGTTTTTTTAACATGGAAGGCAAGAAGGACTTGGATATGACACGTGACTTGCAAGCAGTGTCATGTGAGAATAAAATACTCGGGGAATACTAAGAACATGAGGGCTCAGTTAGACTAAAGTTAAAACAGACTAAATACTGACAGCTTTCATTTTAGTTTGTTTTTAACATTTTACTTTTAGCCGTGCTACGTGATGCGCTTGTGTAAACTGTGACTGTAAACCATAACGGCAGTAAATGAGACTGTGGACAGATTGAAATATCTCTTTCTACATGCTGAACACATGTATTGATAAAGTATTGGCTTTTTACTGGCAAAGGTTTATTGCACTTACTTACAGTAACAAGCATAGCTGTCAGCTACAGTAACCTTGAATTTATATTCCCTTCATCTGCACTGTGGCCTTTCTGCTATTGTCTGACTTCACTCTATCATGTTTGTGTGTGTCTGTGTATGTGTGCTGTGTGGAAGAGGTCAGGGGTCCGTTTCACAAAAGTAGGATTCAGACATCCAGGATAAGTAAGTAAGCCTGGCTCAACCAATCCAAAACAACAGAGTTCAGGCTTAATTGGTTCCACAAACGCCAAGCCAGGATAAGTAGACACAGATTCATCAAGCCAGGTGAAACCAATCCTGGATCAGTGCGCGCACGCGGCTTCCTCAAATAGACCCCGACATCGATCACAGATTCACCGATTCACCATGGAAACAAGAGCGGCGTACTTTTCCCCGTCGGAGGCAGAAATCCTCGTGGAGGCTTACTAAGAGGTAAAGGATCAAATCAAAAAGAAAGGCAGCACCGCCACAGCTATAAAACAACGAGAGAAAGCGTGGCAAAGTATTGCAGACCGCCTGAATGCGTAAGTAGTGCACAAATACACACTCACTGCTCCGCTGAAACCATCACAATTACAATCCAAATAGTTAATTAACATCTCCGAAAACGTATTGTACTCTGATTATGAATCAGTTGAAATTGTAAGTGAAACTGACTGTTGATGTGAGTGAAATTGTGTAAATGTAACTCCATCAGACTGTATAACTCTTTGATAAATAGATGAGCTCACTGACTTAATTGAATTTCCCAAATAAAGTTCCTCTTAGCTTATCTTAGCTTATCTTAGCTCCTCGCTCCTCTGCTGTTTCATTGTATGTATGCAATTTTGTGTGTGTGTATTTGTGTGCGTGCGTGTGTATGCTGATTGATCCTAAGAGAATACATATATCTATTTATATATATAATCCCCCTCAGGTGCCCATGAGTCTTTCAGACCTCTGGAATCTATCAGCACCTATCACAAGGTGAGCCACACAACCTCTATTCATAACCACTTTTTACATCATGGCTGTGTCAAGAATGTCACTCTATTTATGAGGTTGTGATGATGAGCTTTTGTATTGACAGGTGAATTCTCTGGTGTGTTGCTGGGGGCCTTTTCTCCTCACACCATACACAGACCCTCAGGAAGCACAGCAGGCCTATAATCATGCCCATGCCAGGACAAGGGCCAGGATCAAAATGACCTTTGGCCTCCTGAAGGCACGCTTTCACTGTCTTCACCACTTAAGGGTCAGCCCTTTGAGGGCATGTGACATCACTGTGGCTTGTGCTGTCCTCCACAATGTGGCCTGCCTGAGGAAGGAGAGGGCCCCCAGAGTGCCATCACACATGGACTCGGACAATCCTGCCATCTTCCCTGATGACGACAGTAGTCGGCTGGTCAGGGACCAATATGTGTTAAATTATTTTAGTTAACATGCATGCTTTAAATTTAAGTTAAATATGTCCTGCAGTGGCAGAGACGCATGCTGTGAATTTCAGTTAAATATGTCCTGCACTGGCAGAGGACTTTGTGTTTTTTTTATTCAGTTTAAATTGATTTGGCCTCTTATGATGTTTGTGCTGTATACTGTGTGTATACAAGCTTGCAGGGAGGCTACTGCATCCATTCATTTGTCTCTTCATTTGTTGCGTATGGATTTGTCCTGCATTTATTACAGTGTGCAGACATGCAGGGTGTATCATATACAGACCTTTGAATGTGTATTTATTCTTGTGTTGTATAATATGCTTTGATTCCGTGCTTTCTATCTTGTAGAGTCACTGTGTGACTTCAGTTTTGAAAGGAGCTGATGGTTTACTTGCTTTGATTTATCCTTATTCAATAAAGGAACATCATGTTACTCTTTGATGTGTATTTATATTTATATGGGATGTGTATTTTATATAGTCTACGGGAAACTATAAATTATCTAATGATTGCAAAATCATCATTTATCTAAAATGATTATAATTAATGTTCACAAATGTTTAAATAATGACAGTGGGTCTGGTTGAATGTGATAATGTGCAGTGGGCAGTGGAATAACTATTGGTTTCCGTTTCTGGTGACTGCTGACTGAGATAAGGGATGAGATTAAATAGATCCTGGAACTTAGCCTGGTCTGGAGCAGGCTAGCTCCACAGAATAAATCTCCATGGTAACTTATGTCAAAACATATCCCACTTCCCCCTATCCTGCTTTTGTGAAACTGGATCAAGGATAAATTGATCCAGGATAACCAAGATATCCCGGCTTAATCCCTTATCCTGGTTTTGTGAAACAGGCCCCAGCTCTGAAATGTGGACGGCAGGAGAGAGGCTGCAGCATGACGATAAATGAAACCAAAAAAGTAACAATAAAAGATCCGATAATGTCGGAGCTTATTAATACTACAGTTTTGATTAATTTCGCTCCAGGCCATTTAATACCGAGTCTCAGTAGCCATCCCTAGCCGGGCCACTTGGAGGTTGCTTCTGGGCCGCATTTGGCCCGTGGGCTGCCAATTAAATAGACCTGGCCTTTATGAACTCCAAATGACGGATATCCATCATAGCAATTTAGAACTTTAATCCCTGTGTATTTGCTTATGTTTTTTCTTTCTTATTCATCAGTTTGATAAATGTGTTTTATTTTTTTGCAGCTTTCTTTACAAAGTGATATATGTGTTGTCAAAGTGAAAATTATTATACCTCCTTGTGTTTTCTCAAGTTGCAGTATACTGTAGGGGTGGAAATCATCCGAGGCCCGACCATAGGATATTAACGATACATAAGTCATTATACAATATTATTACAATTGTAAAAGTGTTGCGATATTGCTGAGTATTCCGATAAAATATATTGTGATTTATTACCTTTTTTTCCCCCAACTACAAATAATGTCCCCATGGGAAAATTTTTGTCAGCATCTGTTTTATCTAATAAGATTAAATTTTCAGTCTGGTTATCTCACTTCAATCATTTTAATTGCAGCAAAATGTATAGTGGACTGAAGAGCTATTGACTATATTATTCTAGTAGGATACCAGAGGTTTATTTTGTGTTAAAATAAAAAAATGAATACGTCCCTGTAACAATACGATATTGCCACACAATGAAATACTGATGCAATGCTGTATCAATTTTTTCCCCATCCCCGGTATAATGAGCTTTTCTTTCTATCAGATAAACACGGATCAATTCACTGAAAACACTGAGCTCTGTCTTTACACTATGAAACATTAAACATCATTTCCAATATGGTAAAAGAAATATGGTAATAAGAGCGCACTGATGGATGGGATCAGATAAAAATGTCACATCAGAATTCACTCTTAGGTTAGAGCATTGATCAGACAACATACATGCAATGTTTCATCTGCTAGCTTCAGTTTTGCTGTCAGCATACCTTTTGTATCTGATGTCTCCTGCTCCTTAAAGCGCTGGTGCAGCTTGCGTGCATGATTGTTGAGAGTTTTCACTGACTGATGGAGGATCTTGTACTTTGCTGTTACAGCTGTGTTAATGCTCTGCACCACAGCATTAAGTTGCTGATATGAAACACGTCCTCTCATGTACCTGAGTGGAACACAACAGTCTGATTTAGAGGAGATAAAGCTTAAAAAGACACACAAAAACAATGTTTAATCTCTTAGCAATACAACTGCAATTACCACCTTGCAGTTGTATGCCTCCGCAAAACTGTCAAGTTTCTCTTACAGTTTACATATGTCTGTGAAAACGTTGACCTATGATTGCCCCCTCCAACTTCACACTGGCAATATAAAATGTTTAGCATCCACGTTTAGAAAAACATGGATCCTTCACACACATCTTCCCCTGGCAGCACAGAAAGATCTATACAATCAGCACAGTTTCAGGGTGGACACCCAAAATTGGTATCACCGATTAAGTATCTGACCAAATATTTTCCTTCCTACTCCTTGATGAGTATGATGTTGAGTAATGGCCAGAAAAGTTTTACTGCATAATATTATGATGTCACAGTGAAGCTGACCTTTGACCTTTTGGACATAAAATGTCATCACTTGATATTTTATCCTATTAGACATTTGTGTGAAATTTTGTAATAATTAGCATAAGAATTCTTGAGTTATGGCCAAAAACGTGTTTTGTGAGGTCACAGTAAACTTGACCTTTGACCACCAAATTCTAATCAGTTTCCTACTGGATGTTTGTGCCAAATTTCTCTTAAGTTGTTCTTGAGATATCGCGTTCATGAGAATAAGATGACTGCAAGGTCATGGTGACCTTTGACCATCAAAATCTAATTAGTTCATTATTGAGTCCAGGGCTGCATCCCAAGTCTCTTGATTGTCAATTCCTTGCTCCTCGATCCTTGATTGAACCACAAGTTGTTCTGATGCGCCATTTTTAAGACTGTCTCAAAGCTGTTATTCCTGGGATCTCTGAATAGCGATGAGCAAGGATACACGACAGTAGCTTTCAGGGAAGTCTTTTATCGGCTCACGCCCCCACATTGTATTGACTGGACGCTGCAGCAGATTGGGCTGATCTGATACATCAGAATATACAGGAGTTTTGTACTGGAGTGAAGACAGATAAGAGAGTAAACTCTCTTATTATGGAGACAGTTAAAGTTACAGAGTTTATCTGTCAGCAAGAAACACTTTTTACACAGGGATTAAAGCAAAAAAAAAAATTTTGACTGAAATTTTTTTTCAGGCCAGTTCATATTCCCCCACAATAGGCTGCACCACACTTTAAGAATGACTCCTTTTCTGCCGTGCAATAGTTTCCCAAAGCTTTCAAGTAAAAAGGTTAAATGCTGTATTAGCCCTTCAGTTTCTCTAATACAGCATTTAAGTTGTAAGAACACTTAAACCTACACTTTTTAAATATTCAAGACCAATAGCATAGGATCAAGGTGATTTTGAGCAGTTTATTTATTGTTGTTGTTTGCTTTTAATTTAAATGTTTTGATCTATTCAATTAAACTGACACTTTTTGCAGGGCTTGACTCAGTTTGTAATGTAGTCAAACAAATAATTAACCATCTACAAATCTTTTCTGTGCAGGTTTTATTCCTCTTAGAATAACAGAATAATTATAAACAGAACAATTAACGATTGCTAACGATGGCGACTGCGCCGTGGGAATGCGGGCTGCGAGTTGAGTGTCTCGCCACTGTTGGAGCGAAGTAGCCGACGTGTCTCGGGACCCGAGCCACACCACGGGACAGACAGCAGAAGCGGGTGGTGGTGGACGCCACCGCCGGTACGGGCCAGCCCGGAGCGCCTACCGGACCGCCGCCGCCGCGTCATGACGCGAGGGGACGTTTCTTCACTCATCTGTGCGCCGTCGCAGCGAGAGGCACCAAAACCCCGCTTCTCCTCCAGCCAGCTGAGGAGGGGGTGCTTTTTTTATTTTATTTTTTATTTTCTGGTTACATTGTCCCCTCATACCAGTGGACCCGTTCGTACTTTTTTTTTTTTTTTTTTTTTTTAAACACCAGAGCGGAATGGCTGAGAGAACCTCCAGCGGGCTGCTGCCCATGATGCTGGAGCTCATGCCTGCACCGGCGGTGGCGATGTTGCTGCCGGCGGAGGTCTGAGAAGTTACTACAGATCCTTCCCTGGGGGACAGTGGTAAAGCCGCCCTCCTCTGTTTCTGATTGACTAATAGCAAGGCTCTGGCTGGCTTTATTGGTTTACAACAGCGTCATTAATTGGATAGTCAAAAGTGAATCACAACAAATGCACGTGCAACTTTTTTTTAGAGACGGAGAACTTTAATCCCTGTTTTTACATCACTGATCATCATTTCCAATCAGTCACATGTGAAACTGAGCACTCCTGAGCGTCTCTGTTCTGTCAGAGAGCAAGATAATTGCAGTAGTAGCAGTACAGAGCACTGTCTCTTTAAGACACTTTGGTAGTTAATCTTGCAAAGTCCTGCGAGATCTCGCGATAGTTCAGTTCCTGGAGAGAATGGCAGATCATCCCTTCATGCTGTCAGCATCCATTGTCAACTGCTGCATTTCAGCCTTTTCGGGAAGATTGTCGTTTTATCCTACTCTGCCATTAAAGAAGCTGAACTGAGTTTCGCCTCGTCATCTGGGGAAGGAGTTATCTGACAATGCAGATGCTCTGCTGCTTGCGCTCCGCTTTGCTTACATTCTTTTGTGGATATATTTGTTTTTTCCTGCTAAAAGCTACAGAAAGTAGATCCTGGATACTTATAAAGCACTGGGACTTTAATTTGTGAAAGATTCAGAGGACTACAGCCATATTTTCACCACTTTTTCACCACTTTAGTACTGTGTGAGCAGGGCTGAGGCACAGTGCAAGCCTTTTGCTGTGTCTGTGACTGGAAACCTGTGATTAGGACGAGGACAAGATGGCAAAACCTGTGAGCTGCACAGAGTGTGAGCGACTAATCGAGACGATAAGGCAGCTTCAAAAGAAGACTGAAACGCTACAACAAATTCGTGAGAGTGAGCAATTCATTGACTCTGTGGCAGCTAACACACAAGGTGCTGATGGACAGACTTTTATATATGGAAATACAACAAATGTGGAGCACAATCCCATGGATATGTCCTAACACCACTGGATCAGCTGCAGAGGCTCCCAAACTGGCCTTCCCTAACAACCCTTCCTACTGGCACAGGACTGGTGCTCGACCAAAGGCATCAACTCCAGCCAGGACCTGGGCTGACGTTGTTAGATGCAAAGGCAAATCCAGCAGGAAATCAGTCAAAAGAGCCCCAACGCTCACCCCTTCACTTGATCTCTCTCTACAGAACAGGTATGATGCACTGGCTCCACATGAAATGTGTGAAGGCTATCCAAAATGCAAACAATAGCCCCAAAACCACTGCTAGACCCAGGGCCAGGCCCACATCTGATCAACCAGACACCATCCTGATCGGGGACTCAACAACCAAGCATGTAAGAATGGCAAAGACTGAAAATCTAACAGTGTCTGACACATCTGTCAGGGAGCTAACTGAGCTGTTGCCAGTGATCCTCTCTACACACCCAAGTAACAAGAGGATTACCATCCATGCAGGGTCTTTGGACATTCTACGAAGAAAAATTGGCTCTGAGATCCTGAAAAAAAAAGACTTTTCTGGAGAAACTGAGTGACTGTCAGTCACAAAATGTGTTAATTTCTGGTCCCATTCCAACCCTGGGGAAAGGAATCGAGTCTTTTACCAGACTTCTTGCCCTGAATGCATGATGGGATTCATCCGAACATCACTGGATGCAGACTACTCGGGGCCAACCTATGTCATGCTCTTGGAATGCCATACCAAAACAAGAATGAACAGATAAGAACCAAGGACAAGTGCAGGGCACAGAGACAGACAGCCTGCATCTCTCCCCCTTCACCTGACCCTTTGCTCCACATCATGCAAGGCATTCAGAGGATGTCCCTGTCCCAGTCAGGAATCCAACAGCCCCCCTCCTGCCCTTCACCACAACCACCAAGGAGCCAACGTCAACCCTCCCCACCACCACCACAATCACAATCACCACGGAGCCAGGGTCAACCCCCCCTCCCCTCCACCACGCTCACCAATCAAGGAGTTAGTTAAAGCTGCCACACTAAAGCTTAGTCAAATTGATGAACTCTTAAATAGTAGCCCTAGACGTCATCACTCAGGTGCCTGTCAGAGATGAGACAGACCCCATGCCGCTTCCTTAAACGTACCAGTGATTTTAAATAGCCGGTGGCATGGTCAAACACATCTTGAAATTGAAAAGTATCAGCCAGAGTCATCTCCAAGGTCTGTCATTCCTGTTTTGACTAGCATCAGGAAAAACAATGTGTGCTCGAAGGGCACAGCTACTCTATCTAATCTGACTCCAGTTATGCGTCCGCCACCGACTGTGTCAGACAATGTTAGTACACTACACTTAGCTTTATTAAATATCAGATCTCTGGATGGCAAGTCACTATTAATCAGTGTTGGGACTAACACGTTACAAAGTACGCATTACTGTAACGGCGTTATTTTTGGCAATAACGAGTACTCTAACGCGTTATTTTTTAAATTCAGTAACTCCGTTACTATTACTACATGATGCGTTACTGCGTTATTTGACGTTATTTTACAGTCTCAGCTAGAGACTGAGAGAGCTGCAGTGCAGTGTTGTGTAGTCCTGAATCTTCCTGTGTCAGAGAGGGGGAGAGAGGAAACGCGCTGTGGGGGCGTGTTTGTGTTTACCAACAACAAGACTAATATCATCATGGCGGCGGCGGAGCCCAAGTTGAGTTTCTTCACTTGGAGATATTCTCACTACTTCAGAGGAAAAAGAAAAGAACGTTTTAGTTAAATGTAACTTGTGCCTTGGATCAAAGATCCTATCTACGGCCCAAAACAGCAATTCTAATCTGTTGAAACACCTACAGAAGCAACATGCTGCGACGAGGCTAGTAGCTAAAAGTACCGGCACAGAAACAGACTCATCATCCGATGCCACTTCACCTCTTCCACCACCTAAGCAGCAGCGGCTGGATTTTAACCGTGGGACTGCTAGCCAGGACAAAGTTGATAAAGCCATTGCAGGGTATGTTGTAGAAGACATGCAGGCTATTTCTACAGTGGAGTCGCCCGCTTTCAGGTGGCTAGTTAGCATGATACCGGGCGTGACACGGCAAATGGGACGGAAAACCTTTTCCAAGTATCTGGAGAGAGAATATACAAAAATGGAAAGCGAGCTTAAGAAAACTTTTGAGGGGCTGAACTACATCTCGACCACCGCAGACATCTGGTCTGCCCACAACAGAAGCTTCATTGGGGATAACATCTCACTGGATAAACCCCACCACTTTACAACGCCAGAAAGCTGCGTTAGCCTGTAAAAGGATAAAGGTTAGGCACACCTACGATGTAGTTGCTAGTGAGATTGACCACATTCACTCTTTGTATGGAGTGTCAACAAAAGTTACTTCCACAGTTACAGATAACGGCTCCAACTTTGTGAAAGCCTTTGCCATGTATCAACCGGAATCGTTCTCTGACGACGACGATGATGATCATGATGATCATGATGAAGAGGTTACCTTTACTGATGTTGCAGACGTTCTCAACACCGCTGCAGAGGAAGGGATTGTTTTACCTCCGCACCAGCGATGTGCATCTCACACACTAAACTTAATTTCATGCAATGACGTAGACAAGTGGCTCGTTTCAAATCCTGGGACTAAGGCATTGTACAGAAGCTCTACCGCTAAATGCACAGCATTGTGGAATAAGACAAGGAGGTCCACATTGGCTGCAGAGGTAGTGAGCGACGTGGTCACCAAAAAGCTGCTTGTGCCATGCACTACAAGATGGAATTCATTTTATGATGCTGTGGCCAGAATTGTTGAAATACCTATGACTGACTTGAGTGCCATCTCTGATCGTTTACAGCTAAAATTTATTAGCGACAGGGAACTTCATTTTCTGAAGGAATATTGTGCCACAGTGAAGCCACTCACAGTTGCTCTGGACATCCTGCAAGGAGAGGAGAACTGTTACTTTGGCACCCTCCTGCCCACTCTAGAAACATTAATGTCAAAGACCCTGGAGGTAATGACTGTGGCAACGGGCCTACCTGAAGCCATCGTTCAGGTAAGAAACACTCAGCAACACTTTTGTAATTAACTGGTTTTCCCTCTTGATTGTACAGAAAGACTGCATTTAATCAGTGGACACACACCATTCATTATTTTAACTATAGAGTAGATGTCATTAATATTGTTAGTTGAGAGAGCACTAATATAGCCAAAGAAATTGGTTGAAATGTGCAAAAAGTTATTTTCAATGTATTCTGTTTAAGGGAATAATTAGTCTCGAACATATTGATAAACTGAATGATATTTATAAATTGTACTGCAGGGTGCAACAGAAATAAATAGCAATACTTTTTTGGCTAAATAAAGTTTTAGTTTAAATGATTCATAATAACTATAGTTCAATATCACCTGGTGGTGTGCTGCTTTCATGGAAATGTACACAAAATAAATAAATAAAAGGGAATCTCACTTATTCTAATGTCTGTGTCACTGTGTGTGTGTGTGTTTTACAGGCTATCAAAAGACGATTTGCATCCGTCTTGGAAAGCAACAATGCAATGCTGGCAGCAGTCACTCTTCCCAAGTTCAAGTTGCGGTGGGTGAGAGACCAGAGGAAGAAAGAGATGATCAAGGGAATCCTGGTAGCAGAGTGTCACAAGTTTGTCCCTGGCCCTGAGCAGCAACCAGCCAGGAATCCTGTGTCTCCGACAACTCCACCAGACTCAGGCTCCTCCAGAGACAAAGAGCAGGACTTCTTTTCCTTTGAGGACGACAATGAAAACTTTGCCACTGTGGAGACAGAGGTAATGTCCTACTTGAAAACCGCCGAAACAGGCATGGAGATTCTCAAACAATTTCCCACAATAAAGGAAATTTGTCTGAAGCAAAATGCAGCTACCCCATCCAGTGCACCTGTTGAGAGACTCTTCAGTCTGGGAAGCCTGGTACTGTCTCCAAAGAGGAACAGGCTTTCTGACCAAAGGTTTGAGAAGCTGCTTCTCATGAGGTACAACCACTGGGTCGAAGGCTAAACCTCCACTCAAACATTAATCAGGTCTTTGCCAATAAGCACCTTTTTTGTTTTACATTCTGTTAAATTTCACAACACTTATTTTATGGTAACTTAAGGAAAAACGTTGTGACTTTATTTTTATTTTTATATATATACTTATTTTGATGGACTATACACAACAGCAGTTGCCTACCTCATACATATTTCGTGCTGAAAGCACTTTAATTTTTGCACTTTGATTCTGAATAATATATTCAGCTTGCATTTATGGTTGTCTATACCAGCAGTTACTTGGTGCTGAGTGAATGTTCATTTTTCCAACTTGATTCTGAATAATATATTCCAATTGTATGCAGTTATTTGTTTCAGAATGCGTTGAGGAAAATAAGATAATTTATTTTGTGTTTATGTTGTTTGCTAGATTCCTGTTCCAGGACGGACAGACGTGCAATAGATGTCGTATAGAACAGATCAACATGATAAATTAACAATAATCCGTATGACACAATGAGACAGAAAGAGAGACAGAGGGAGAGATGCAGGACAGATGGTAATGACAATAGCTTACAACAGCATTAATTAAAGTAATAATATTAATTAATATTAATATTAACAATTAATATTACCTACAGGCTATGAAACATTATTCCACTCACATGACATGCAGGACGATTAATGACGGGCAAATGTGGTTCTGGACATGAGCAGCTGCACATTTAACAGCCACACATCACCTACAGTCCGCTGAACGAAATATCATTAAAGTTACTCTTTGTAGTCACGTAGGCATGTGAATTACAGTGTTTCATTGCAAAGAATGCATGTAACAGGTACACTTGCGCTTTTTCTCCGCCATCTCGTTCAAATGAGCCAGATGAAGGGGGCGGGTATTTATACGTCATGGCCTAAAGCTGAAAAAGACTTCCTGTTAGGAACCTCTCGTGTTACCTTACTCATCGCACTTAACAGATCCCTCCTAACTCCTAACGCTAACTCCTTACTGGCAGGAATAAGACACATGAGACGGCCTTAAAGATGGCGGACCCCGAACGACTTCCGGTTCAAGTCAGTAGTTAGGAGTTAGCAGTATACAAATAAGAGACTTGGGATGCAGCCAGTGGCTCTATGTGTGTAGTGAGCAGAACCCAGCAGACCATGCAACAAGTTCTGTCCCAGCAGCTCGTTTAAAGGAGACAACATGGCTCACGGGACCGACATTTCCATCTCCTCCAATACTGACATCTTCGACCTTGTGGATCCAACCAGCGATTTGGAGATTCGTCTCCAGGTGTCAACTCTCAGCACTGCTGCTTATGATTACAGTTTTAAGTCACAGCGTTTTGAGTGCTTCTCTAGTTGGAAGTCACTGTCTCAAGCTATTGCACGTCTCATAAACATTGCTCGTTGCTTCAAGAAAAAAAAAAGCTGAAGAGTTGAAACTCTGCAAAGGATGGCATTGGTGTGAAAAGGCTTACACTGTGGATGCGCTAACACAAGCCAAGAATGTCATAATCCAAGCAGTGCGGAGGAAGTGTATGCAAAGGAAGTTCATTGCATCAGAAACCATAAGGATGTTCCAAGAGACAGTCCCCTACACACTGAACTCACTGAAATCATAGATGAGACCGGCCTTCTGAGGGTAGAGTGGGCGCCTATCCCAAGCAAAGATTGGATTTGAAGAGAAGAATCCTATCATAGTTCCAGGACTATCACATCACCTCGCAACACTGTTGGTAAGGCATTACCACGAACAACCACAACATCAAGGCCGACTCTTCACAGAGGGTGCTGTTCGGACAGCAGGGTTTTGGGTAGTAGGTGCCAGGAGGTGTGTGTTCATCTCTCATCTATAAGTGCGTTATTTGCCACAGACTCTGTGGAAGCTTTCAGGTACAGAAAATGGCTGATCTGCCTGCGGACAAGTGTTGATCCCTCATTCTCTAATGTTGGCATTGATATTTGGGCCATGGACAGTCTCCACTCACAAAAGCAGAGGTGGCCATACTAACAACAAGAGATGGGCTGTTATATTTACCTGTCTCAGCATCCAGGCTATTCATGTGGAAATCATCGAGTCCATGGACACTTCCTCCTTCATTAACGCCCTGAGGCATTTTATGGCCATCTGTGGACTAGTCAAGCAAATACGGTCGGGCAGGGATATCAACTTCGTTGGAGCCTGTCATGAACTGAATATGCCCTCCAACCTTGACAAAGCCAAAGTGAGGAGATTTCTCACAGATCAAGGATGCGTCTGGATTTTCAATCCACCCCATGCATCACATATGGCGGGAATCATGGGAATGCATGATCGGAATCACCCGGAAAATCTTGGATTCTATGATCTTTCAGTTGGGAACTTTAAGGCTTACACATGAGGTCCTTTCCACATTTAAGGCTGAGGATCCAAAAGAGCCCTTCATACTTAACCCAGCAACACTACTCGCTCAAACAGTACTTGTCAACGCTTGAACCAAGATCAAAGTGCCAGGCTGATAAGCAGAACATTACTGAGGGAAGCATAGTCCTCATGAAGGATAGACTAAACAAAATGAATGGCCCTTGGGATGTGTTAATAGGGTTTTCCTTTGCAGTGACAGCAAAGTTTGTAAAGTCAAAATCAAAACAGCAAACAGAGATGGGGCAGAGCTGTTCCTTAGACCTATATCTGAAGTGGTCCTACTTCTGCCCTCTGACAAACATTTGAGCTGAAGTTTCCCCCAGTCATATGGTTGAGTGAAATAATGGTATCCTTAGGGATGGGAACCGAAAGCCAGTTCTTGTTGAGAACCAGCTCCCAGTGTTTCGATTCCTTGGAATCGTTTGCCAATTTTGCAAACAATTCCCTTAACAATTCCAGTGGGCGCGAATGACGTCATAACGCAACTTGCATAAGCTACGCAGCGCGGCATTGTTGTGATTCTACAGGCAACATGGCGCCCAGGCGACTGAAATGTCAGAGAGTTTGATTGTATTTCACGAAAAAAGATGACAACAGAGCAACTTGCAATGCTTACAAAGCGTCTATTTCATCCAAGGGGGGAAATACTAGCAATATGCAGTACACACCACAGGCGATTACTTTGCATGAATGTCATGTTTTCAATCTGCTCAGGAGTGCCCATAACGTGAGTGAATCTCAACCCAGTAGCAGCGGCAGATGACCATGATGAGAGACAGAGTATGACTGGCTGAGAAGCTGGCAGTATCGTTCTGGCTCATGTCCACCTCTAGCTTCTCCTTTCACCGAGGCAGGGAAGAGTAAAATGACCCAGGCCAGGATATACGAATGTCACCGTGCAGTGACTAGGTTTGTGGTGAAAGGCTTGCTCCCATTTTGTAGATGTAGATGCCCCTGATTTTCGGTAGGTGAATTTGTTCAATTGTAAGTCAGAGAATGTCAAAGTTGCATGTTTTCCTCTAACCAGAATAGTTAAATTTCGTTCATTCCCATTATATATTTTAGATATATAGATTTTAAGATATAAAGATAGGATAGATAAGATATAAAACAAAGTTGATGCTAATCAACCTGTTCGTTCTCCTTACTTCCCAAATGAGAATCGATAACAGAATCGTTAAAGAACCGAATCGTTAAGCAGAATCGAAAATGGAATGTGAATTGTAAAAATCTTATCAATTCCCATCCCTAGGTATCCTAGGATACCAGGCGGGGGAGTGTTCTGTCAGAGAGCAAGATAATTGTAGTAGTAGCAGTACAGAGCACTGTCTCTAAGAGATTTTGGTAGTTAATCTCGCAAAGTCCTGCAAGATCTCGCGATAGTTCAGTTCCTGGAGAGAATGGCAGATCATCCCTTCATGCTGTCAGCATCCATTGTCATCTGCTGCATTTCAGCCTTTTCGGGAAGATTGTCATTTTACCCTACCCTAGTTCGCCATTGAAGAAGTTGAACTGAGTTTGGCCTTTGTGGTGATTTGGGGAAGGAATTATCTGCCTATTGGCTCATGCAGGGCGCATGAGGGCAACAGGACAGTCGGGTTGATAAGTTTCATAATTTAAATTTTCCATGAAACATTTCTCCTTAAAATAATTTCCAGTGATTAAGTTCAAATAAACACAAGAAATGCGTGCTCTAGATAAAGGATCAGCACCAAAGCATGTGAGTGGAGCAGAGCTGGTGAAAATGTCCACTCCTCGCTCACAGACCTGTCACTTTGCGCCGCTCGTCCGCTCCACTCGGTTCTGCGCATTCTTCGCTCTGCTCCACTCCATTGTAAATTTTATCCCGCTGCACTCGCTCACCACTCCGCTCAAAAAAACTGCGTCGTACTACCCTAACCTGTAATCTTCTATTCACAAATAAAACGGGGTCTGCCCATTTTTCCGACAGCCCATTGGTCCAACATCCCACACAGCACATATGTGTGTTAATCTTAACTAAGTACTGCTAGTACACTCAATTATTTATTGCCATTTGAGACTGTGGTGTAAATGGAGCCATAGAGCCACAGAGTCATAAATATGGGAGGAAAAACAAGTATAAGAAGTGCAACCTGGCCCCCTGGCCAACACTGCAGGTGACTTTGCGTGTGTGGGTATAGGTGTGTGTGTGTGTGACTGTGAGACTGTGTGTTTGTTTGGCTTCCCCTGCAGACAATAAATGCACCCTGCAGTCAGACGGACAAACACACACACACACACACACACACACACACACACACACACACACACACACACACACACACACACATGGTCATTGCAATACCTGGTCAAATTACCTCCTGGGGGGGGCAGGTAAAATACTTTGTATCTAAGCTGTGTGTGAGGTGCATGCATGTCCTAAAAATCTAAATTTGTTTGGACTAAATACTGTTTTTCTTTATTCTTTGTTACAGTGAATGGTGTGAAAGTTGAAAAGATTGACCGTGCCATTGGATTATGCAGAAGGGCAGTTTCTGCTTTTTCCTACAGCTGGAAGAAAAGAAGGGACATGGCAGAGGTTCAGACTGAGCTGGGGCTTCCTCCTCATCAACTGGTGACAGAGTCCCTGACAAGATGGGGCTCACGCCAAAAGATGATTGAACGATTTCTAAACAGGAGAGGGCCATAGCCCGTATTCTGGGAGCTGACAAGAAAACCCGCCATCTTGTTCCCACTTGGCAGGATTTGGAGGTTTTAGAGGCCACAAATAAAGCTGTGAAACCACTTCAGGAATTCACAGATGCTCTATCTGGGGAATCTTACGTGAGCGTTTCATGCATTAAGCCTGTGCTTCATCTGTTCAAAACCAGTCTCCTTCAGCCACAGGAGGATGATCTCCATCTGACCGCTACAATAAAAACAAACATCATAAGCTACCTTGAAGAGAAATACAGCAACCCAGAGAATGACGAGCTCTTGGACATGCCTTTGCTAATGGACCCAAGATTTCGTACCACTTACATTACACCGGGCAAACTGGACATTATCAAGGAAAGAGCCATCAATGAGCTTGCTGCCCTCAGGAAGAACGTCCTGCTGAAGAACGGTGCGAAAAGAGCCCACCTAAGAAGAAAACTTTAGCTGCCTTCTTCAAGAAAGCAGCACCTGCTGCTGCTGCATCATTGTCCTACCAGTCAAAGAAGGACAAAATTGCAGCAGAGCTCACCTCCGACTTACTGGGTCCTGAGGTGGACCCTGACACCGACCCACTCGAGTGGTGGAAACGACATGAGCCCAATTTCACAAGACTCAGTCGCCTCACAAGAAAATACCTGGCCATTCCAGCAACCAGTGCCCCGTCGGAGAGGGTTTTTAGTGTGGGTGGGGGTATTGTCACATGTCACCGAGCTTGTCTGAAGCCTGCTGTTGTTGATAGGCTCATTTTCCTTGCGAAGAATGTTTGAAAAGAACTTAAACTGTAAGTTCTGTATGCAGCTACTTACTGTAAGTTACAGTATGCACTTGAGACATACACAGTATGTAACAGTATGCACTTGAGACATATAATTCGCATTTTCCAGCTGTCACTGACACTTGAGTTGAGTTTTCTATTCCATACTGTGAGTTACCTGTAACCAGTGTGTTACTTGTTGAGTTTCTGTTACCTCAGGCATTTTGTTGCTTGCACTTTGAGGCACTTTTCTCATTACTTTGTACACTTTTGCATTTTTTACAGCAAGAGTTGAGTTTTCTATTAAGATTTTTATTTTTTTACAACAAGCATTACCTCAGGCATTTTGTTATCTTCATCAAGTGTAAAACACTACAGTGCACAGGCACTTTGTGTCGATTTCTGTGTTGATTTTTTGACCTGGAGGCACTTTAAATGTATATTTTAAGTATTAATAAATGTATATTTTGGAAATAAATTTACAGTGAGTAGTTATTTCATTTTAAATGGGGCGGGGGCGAATCGTGAATCGAGTTTTTTTTTTTAAAAATCAAAGAATTTTTTGTTGGGGGGGGGGGGGGGATCGCCCAGCTCTAAACTGGAGGTTATGGCGTTTCATTCTCTCCTCTCTATGAAACTTGTATCTCGACCAGTAGCCTACTTTTGTTGCGTTGCTGATCCTCTATTGTACACAAATAGCCTACAGTAATAATCACATATCAGTACAACAGGACATCGGATTAATGAGAGGTCGGAACAATGCTACTGCACCAATAAAAAATGAGCTTCGTAGATTCTCCGAGGAAGCCCTCTCCCTGCAGTTAGGGACCGTTCTACACAGTACCGCTGGCAGGGGGGACATAAATCAAAGTGTAGAGGAGACGGACCGGGTTAAGCGGCTGACTTGCGGCGAAGCCCTCTCACCTCTCCCCGCAGTTAGGGACCGTTCTCCAAGGTACTGCTGCTTCTCTTCTCAGTTTCTTTTCTGAAGTAAACTCCATAGTTTTGAAAGAAAATAGTGTGGGTGTGCGCAGGTGCAAAGATGCATTCTGGGTGGGACATGAGCGACCGGAGCGAAATTGGAGCGAGAGATAAGGCTTCGCTCCACCTTTTAAAAAAATAGCCGCTCCTCGCTCAACACAAAATCCTCCCACTCTCCGCTCCGCTCACATGCTCTGGTTTCTGCCATGATAGGCTAATTAGCTATTTGTGTTAAACAGTTGAACAGATGTAACTTATAAAGTGGCGGGTAGCAAATTGTTACTGCACTATAACAGTATGTCCCAAAATCATAGTGTCAGTCAGTATCTATGTTGGATATTAGTGAGGGATAGTACTTACTGAGGAATGTTCTCAAACTCTGACACAGTGATGAACTCCATATCTCTGATGAAGTTCTTGTTGGTCTTTTTGACATTTTCCAGCTGGGCTGGCTTGACATCGGCTGCTTCATTCTGGTTCATTACAGGTTCACTTCCACTGAGAGATGAGAGGAACATTAAACATGTCAGTCAGTCAGACCTGAAGATTGTTTCCTATTAGCACAGTATTTTACATTAGAATTAGCACAGTATTGTGCATTAGGATTGGCACGGTATTAAAAATTAGAACACGTGAATTGTCAAAAACAAAATAAAACAAGCAAAAAAAAAAAAAAAACCACACTATGTCCATCCTCCCGTCTCCCCCCATATAGCCCCAGTGAGTAAACAGCTTCATTTTGAACCGCAAAATTTCTTTAGTATATTTAACTGTTGGCACCACTGGCTGTGCTGATGCTGCTTATGGTGCTAACAGTGTTGGCACCTCTGGCTTTGCTGATGCCGCTTATGGTGCTAACAGTGATATATTCAATGCTAAAGAGGTTTTGCAGCTCAGATTAAGGTGCTCAGAGACCAGAGGTTGGGCATGGTGTTTCCAGAGCAACGCTGTTGGGTAGGGATGGCGTTATGGTGGGAATCACCAAATAAGTGTCGCCACTAGCTCGCTCCACCAGACCCAGGTGATGCGCAGTGCAGTTAAGTGAAGAGCAGCAAAATTAACCTTAAGACTGACATGCTATATATGCAGTATAGTCGGCTGTTAAAATACAAAAAGGCCACTAGGCCAGTGTTCAATTGGAAAGCATCAAGCAAATAAAGTATCATATTTGTGTCCTTACTTTACTGGGCCTTTCTTCCTGAGCATGTGAGCAGGAATGTTTTCCTTAATGTGCTGGATGTCCTTCAAATCCTTCTGGAATGAATCCTCAAGTCCCTGAAATACAAACAAGGTTCTCACTGTCATTAAGTATGTTTGGTGTCATTCAGAGGCATTACAGATTCTGTCTAGCACAGAGCAAAGACAAGTCCAGTTCACTCCATACTTTGTCACTATTCTTTAATAAGAACAGTTTAAAGGCAAAATTTTGTTTTCCCTGAAACATGTCTTTATAGTTTCTTGCTAAAAATCCACTCCATCCCTGGATTTCAGCATGCCTATAAATCCCTCTGTTTCAACCCTGCTCAGAAAATGCTGTTTCTGTGTCTATAGCTTTAAATGCAAATGAGCTGTGTCTGAGCACGCCCATCTCTGGAAGAGGGTATGGCTTGAGCTTAGCCTTCTGGGCCAGCAGCGGGTTATGATATTTGCGTGGCTGCATAGATACGGCTGATGTTAGAGGAGCTATAGTTAAACCATACAAATTTGCTCATTATAACAGCTTCCTGTATATAGTCATCTATTTTGTATATAACAATGGACTTACACCATTGTAATTCAGCATAACATGCCTGTCAGCATTATTAATCTTGAGTCAGTTTTCAAAGGACGAGGCTGTCTGCAGTGTTTTGTACACTGCACTGTTCTCCATTACCGCATTATATGCAATAAGTTACTTTGTATTAATTACCTATATTATATGCACTTGATATTTTGCTAAGCTCACTTTTTATCCACCTCAGCATGTCCACTGACTGTCAGTTTCTGAATTTCACAAGCTTTATCTTTTGGTGAAATGTTCCCATTTTTCTCTATATTTTGGATATGTGCTCCTGTGGAAACTGAGAATATCTTGGAGATACCACAGCTAGCATTCTCAATAGCAAAACTAATACAACTAATTTGTCTTGATTACATGTTGCACTTATAAGATATCATAGTATTTAGCATTTGTAATTCACTGTAGGTTACCAGACAGCTACGGGGGGTCGAGGAAGAGCTACCATGTATGGCAGCTCATCGTGGGTTGGAGCCTCTCCCTGATTGTGTTCTCTCTACAGAACGCCTGCAACGGCCCTCACAAAGATTCAAGATGGCGGATGCTGACACATTCTGGCTACCGCTCCGTCTCTGATCTGAAACGTTTTGCCGTTTATTTTTTCAAACGGTTTTATGGCTTGGCCGGTTAACTGTCCTGTGATTCCGTGAATTCAAGCTATCTGTCATCCTCCTATCCAGACAAGCACTTTAACTGGACTTGCATCTAAAGATCAGCTGAAAGTTTTACCTCCCAAGGAGCTCCCACCTGGGAGTTATTCACAGCGTGGCTTTATCATCCTGCTACTGGAGCGGTAATTTCTCCAGCTTCTGCCTAACTGCATTGCTGGCCAGCACGAGCCCTCCAGCTTTTCCCGCCGGAACCTTTCCGTCCCAGTGTGGCTAGCCCAGTCGTACTCTGGATGCTCCCCTCTGCTAGCCACCACAACACCAGTTTGGCCGCCACTTTTCAAGCAGGATCACAAGGCTAACAGACCGGTAGCCCCTCGGTGCACATCGCTTCTCCTTTCCTGGACATCCGGCCCTTGGCTGCAAGTTAATGCAAGCCTTGTGCTAGCGTTCCCTGACTGGACCATGCCGCCAGAGTACTCCGCCACAGAGCTCCAAGTCTATCAAGTCTATAACAACCACCAGCGTCCTGACTGCATGGACTTTCCAATAAAAGCTGGAATACATCGCAGAAGCCGTCTTCCACACAGAGGCTCTGGCCATGTGTTTACATATAACTTCACGTCCCCTTACTTCATTCCATATCTGTGGTCCTGGCGCACACCAACTTCCTCATTACATCATCACAACAAACAACAACAACTGAATCTGTCCAATCTACGTCCCCTTCCTCAGTCCTCACAAACTATCACAAAGCAACGTCACCTGAAACTGGCTTTCCTAACACCTGCTCACTTAACAACAAAAGCCTCATTCTGAATGAATGTATCACTGATAATAACCTGGATTTCCCATCTCACTGAAACCTGGCTCAAACCCCTAGAATATTTCTCACTTAATCAGACCACTCCCACAGGATACACATGCATTGATCAACCTTGCCTTGAGGGGCAAGGCGGTGGTGTTGCCACTGTTTATAGAAAGGACATGAAAAAAAAAACACCCTCCCTATTCCTGCCACTAATTGATCTGAACACATCGCCTTCAAACTCTCTAGTCCTACTCCCTTAGTCACAACCATTATCTACAATGACATACTCTCCACCTGTCTCAACTAGCTCCCCTCAGAACTAAAACAGTTGAATTCACACACTCAGTCCTCCTGGTATACTCCTGAACTCCACCAAATGAAGTCCTGTACGCTCCAGCTCAAAAGACTCCAAAAAAAAAAAAAAAAAAAAAAAAAAAAAGAGAACGGTTTAACATTGCATCTCAAAGCCTATACAGACTATCTTCAGAAATACAAAACTACTCTCACAGCCCAGTCCACCCGCTACTCACAGCTCATACACTCTGGCTCCACCAATCCCAAGTCTTTCTTCTCCACCATAAACAAATTTCACAAACCCTATGACAACACCTCCACATCCTTCCAGTTGACAAGTGTAACAATTTCCTTTAATCTTTCCAGACAAAAATTGACTCCATCTACAGCAACCTGTCCTCAGCTGTCATCCCTGTCCTCAAAAAACCTGGACTTGATCCTGATGACATGAGTAATTTCTGACCCATCTCAAATCTCCCCTTTCTGTCAAAAATACTGGAATGTGCTGTTGCTTCTCAACTTAAAACCCACCTCTCCACCAACAACCTGTTTGAACCATTGCAATCTGGCTTCCGCTCACAGCACAGCACAGAACCCACTCTCCTCAAAGTCACCAATGATCTCCTCCTTGCCTCAGACTCCGGTCACCTCTCAATTCTCATCCTTCTCGACCTTACAACAGCCTCTGACACAATCAACCACACAATTCTCATTTACTGTCTCGAACCTTCCCTCACCAGTACTGCCCTCTCCTGACTAAGGTCATACCTCACAAACTGACATCTGTTCATAAATATTAACTGCACTTTCTCCCTTGCTCCGCTGTCTCAAGGTGTCCCCCAAGGTTGGGTGCTTGGTCCCCCCTCCTATTCATCCTTTACATGCTCCCCCTTGGCAACATCATTCGCAGCCATGGTCTCAACTTCCACTGCTACGCTGATGACAGTCAGCTCTACATCTCCACTGACCACCTGCCTCAATGGCATCAAGTCCTGGATGCAAGCCAACTTCCTCAAACTGAACTGTGAAAAATCTGACATGATCATCGGTCCCAAATTCCTCACCAATACCTCTCAACTTCTGCCTCACCACTGACAATTCCACTCTGCATTTCTCCCCAAACATTTGCAACCTCAGAGTCATTTTCAAATACCAACTTCTCATTTGAAAGACACGTCAATCACATCACCAGTACTGCCCTCTTTCCACATTAAAAAGCATAGCTCGTCTCTGCCCATCACTCTCCCCCACTGCTACCGAAACTCTCATCCATGCCTTCATCACATCCAGAATTGACTACTGTAACTTGCCCGTCTGCTCACCACTTCCCGATGTCGCAATGTCCATAAGGACCTCTACTGGCTCCCTTCCCCACAACGCATCCAATTCAAAGTCCTTCTCCTCATTAACAAGGCCCTCCATAACCAGGCCCCCTCCTACCTCACTATATTCCACCGCCACACTCCTTCCCACGGTCTCTGCCCCTCTGATGCCAACCTCTGGAGAAGGCGACAGGGCCTTCTCCAGAGCTTTAAATGTGTGAATGATGTGTGTATTTTATTGTAGTCATTTTTATGATTAATTTAACCAATGTAAAGCATCTTTGAGTACCTTGAAAAGCGCTCTATAAATAAAACATATTATTATTGTTATTATTATTATTATTAACATATACCATGCTCATTATGGTCCTCTACAGCTGAGAGGAATACATCAGTAAATTATGCTCTGTTGTACAATGTTACAGTTTCAATCTAAATCAAAGATGTTATGCAGTCTTCCTTTACTTCAGTGGGCATAATGTTACAATGGTAACAACACACCACAAATGTAGTAACACCCCCACCCCCAAATACATTTGTTTAAATGTTTTTTGATTTGCATCAGCAGACAGTGTGCATGTTATATATGAATTTACAGGAGTAATTTCTTTAGAAATGGTCATGCATTTATTGAAATAATGCACTTATAATCAGCGATAATAACAAACTGTAGGATACACCGAATCTTTAAAACAAAGTATGACACACACCAGAGATAAATGTTTTCAACACTAAATTTCCTGTCCAATTGTTACAATTGTTACACGTATCTAGCCTACAGGAGCTTTGTGAACTGGTGCTGGAGCTTCCTTGGTCACAGAGTCCGGGTAGTCATTCCAGCCGGTGTGGTCCTACGCATCTGCATAGTGGTTCCTGACACCCAAAGCCACTACATGGGTTTTAGAACTGTGCAGTGAAGTCCTCTGGAATGGGGATGGCCAACACAGCATCTGTGTACAGCATCAGGTCAGGTGAGACCTTTTTGGTCCACCATCTCAGCCGCATACCCTGTTTGATAAAACACATTTAGTTTACACTTTTTAATTTCTTAATACCTAGTTTCTTAATACCTCCTGACATTGGACACTTTATCTAATTTATTAATTTTGGTTTGGTTTAGGTTGATGGTTTTACTGGAATTTATTTTGTTTAAGATTTTGTTTACATTATTTTTGTTTACAAAACAATGACTTAAAGTCTTTTTCAAAATACCCTCCAACATAGGACACTTTATTTAATTCATTATTTTTATGAAGTCGATTTTTTCTTTTTTTGTAGTGTTGCCTCCTTTTAACTTAACACATCAAACACCTGTAAATTGTCATAGAGACTATAATGTTCAAGTCGTCATTTGCGGTGCAGCTAACTATACTGCACTTTCCAGGGAGGTTGATCTTTTACAAAAACAATCCCGCCGGTGAAAAAAACAAAAATGAACAAGTCAGTATAAATTAACAAAATTTTGCATGAGCCTGAACTACAACAGAAGATCAACATGCATGTCTAAAAATTCTTTCAATATACTGTAACTGAACTTAAAAAACAAAAAAACGTCATGAACATAGAATTTATAACAGGACTGTTTTACACTATTATACTACGCTAGTTTCAGCTGGTTAACTATCATCAGTACACACACACGCACAGTAACAAAACTGTTGACTCTACTCTGTGACAGAGTCTGCAGGGTCATAGGTAGCTCCTCCTCCTCCTCCTCCTCCTCCTCCTCCTCCTCCTCCTCCTCAAAGTCTCTTTATTGGTGTTGATCAAAAAGAGAGGATCTGCAGAGGTAGCAACGCCAAAATCCTCGAGGACACAGCAACCTGGACACCTGTAACCAAATCTAACTTTTATTAAGGAAACTAACAATGTGACACATAAACACACAGTAATATTAAATGAATGATTCATGTTGTCAGCTCATACATTGAATAACATTAGACATTTTGGGTTTTTTTCAGACTACAGCTGCTTCAAGAGGCAGCAAAACATCCTTTTATTTTATAGTCATAATTTATTGATTATATGTAAAACCTGCCACAGTATGAGCAGTGGTTACATAAGCCTAAAAAAACAGCCGCAACTCAGCCCTGAGCAGCGTGACCATCTGCTACTGACCAATCAACTGACTGCAGTGTTCGCAGCTCCTCCTTTTTAAGAGATCTGAGTGCTAATTATCCCAACAGAAGGGGCATCAAAAATGGGGGTGATAGTTCAGTACCATCCACAACTTTTCACAGCAGAAATGGAAAAAAAGTGTACCAAACTGAACTGAACCGTACTGTACTGCTCAGTAAAAATGGGGCTTTACATTCTAAGTGAAAGTATTAAAGCCTGGCAACAGGTAGATGTACTATAGGTGACTACACATCTGTATTTCTGATGTGAGGCTGCATAGTCCTGTGCCTACAGTACATGACTCCAGTGGGTCAGTCTGGCATGCAACATCCCCTGTTGCAGCAAACTGTATGGATGCACTTGATGTGCTGGCCTGTATAGAGCAAACTGGTTACACCAACATCTTCTCAAATGCATAATTATGGCAACAGTTACAAGCAGTGCAAATTTGACAGCAACAAATGTATTAAATTACATAAAGACATGGATTACATACAACATTTCACTTACAGTGTAAACAGTGTTGTGACATTAATTTTGCATGTGCAAAATACAAAAATAAAAATAAAAATGCATTTCCTTCCCCATTTCACATATTCCCTGTAACTCTGCACTTATCTAGACATTCCCTGCAAGGTACTGCGTGTGAACATAAATGTTGATATCAACGCTAAAACAGCATCATAAAGGATGAGTCTTAGGCCTCATTTACACCGCAAGCGATGCATTCGCATAGCACTCGCGAAGCGGTCCACAAGCATAGCGGCAGCACGCGTGTATTCACACCAAAACCGAACAGACATGTCGCGCAGCAGTCGCTGCTGTCCCGTCAAAATACAATCCACACCTGAACAGTTGGTGGCAGTAGTGCACCGTGTTTGCAAATCTCCAATAAACCTCAAAGAAGAAGAAGTGAGTTTTGAGCCAAAGCCCAGGGTGGACAGGTTTGCGTGCCAGTGATTATTCCAACGTTTGGAGAACTAATATTTAGCACTACAAATGGGTAAGTAAGGCAAGGCAAGGCAAGTTTATTTGTATAGCACAATTCAACACAAGGTATTTCAAAGTGCTTTACAGAGACATTAAAAGCAACAAGACACAATTTAAAACAATAAAAACAGTTGATTAAAAAGGCAAATAGAAATTGAGAATAATAGTGAAAATAATAAAATACAGTAACATAAAATAAAAACAGGCTCAATACATTGAACAGTCAGGATAAGAAAAGAAGTAGAATAATAAAAGACATAAATCAGCAGTGTGTAGTTAAAATGTACGGGCAGTAGAATACAGCAGGTAAGTATTTAATCTAAGAGTACGCTTCAGTAAACAACAGTGTTTTTAGCCCTGATTTAAAGAAGCTGACAGTTTGAGCAGACCTCAGATCTACGGGAAGTTTGTTCCACAGGTGAGGAGCATAATAACTGAAAGCTGCCTCACCTTGCTTGGTTCTTGTTCTTGGAACACACAACAAACCTGTTCCAGATGACCTAAGGGGTCTGGATGCTTTGTAGGGAACCAGTAGGTCAAGCATGTATATTGGTCCGAGACCATTTAGGGCTTTGTAGACCAGCAGTAAGATTTTAAAATCTATTCTTTGACTCACAGGAAGCCAGTGTAGCGATTTAATGATCGGTGTAATATGGTCCAGTTTCCTGGTGTTTGTAAGGACTCTGGCGGCAGCGTTCTGAATCAGCTGCAGCTGTCTGATTGATTTTTTGTTAAGGCCTGTAAATAAGCCATTGCAATAATCCAACCTACTAAAAATGAATGCATGAATGAGTTTTTCCATGTCTTGTTTAGACAGAAACCCCTTAATTTTAGCTATATTTTTCAGGTGGTAATAGGCAGATTTAGTAATAAACTTTAAATGGCTGTTGAAGTTCAGGTCTGAGCCAATAATAACACCAAGATTTCTGGCTTGATTTGTAGCTGTCAATGACATAGAGCCAAGGTGGGCACTGATCTTTGCCCTTTCATTTCTAGGGCCAAAAATTAATACCTCTGTCTTTTCTGGATTTAGCTGGAGAAAATTCTGGCACATCCAGTCATTGATTTGACTCAGTGACTCAGTGAGAGTAAGGGACTATAGTCGTGTGATGACACTGAGATATAGAGTTGTGTGTCATCGGCATATGTATGATAGGAGATGTTGTGATGTTCCATAATCTGGGCTAGGGGTAGCATATAGATGTTGAATCAAAGTGGTCCGAGAATGGACCCTTGAGGAACCCCACATTACCAACTGACACAAAAAAGTCCCTATCTTGTAAGTAAGATTTGAACCATACATGAAAGTACATGAAACATGTGCCTGTCAGGTCTCGCTTGGTCAAGGGGGAGAGAGAGAGGTCACAACACACGCACAAACTTGTGTTTTTTGTTGAATACCGCGACTTGCGCAAAAAAAAAAAAAAAAAATCGGGGTCCAGGGCTCCAGACTGCGCCTAATTGGTCGCATTTTGCGACCTTTTTTGGAGGCCGTGCAACCTATTTTATTTAACTAGGAGCACCAGCGCGACTTACAAATCCACTCCTCTCCCCCTTTTCTTTCTTTTTTTCTTCTTTTTATAATTGCATTTCATGGAGGAGCGGAAGAAAGTGTCTGTGTGTATGTCTGGATGCGCACTGCGAGGGGGGCGCCAGTAACCATAACAACATGCAGCAGTTAGTAGCGTACCTACGTGTGTACTGTATGCGGGGTTAGACAGAGAGGGGTCACAGAGCCGGTGTCGAGTAGAAAGTGCTGTGTCGTTTGACCATAAAGTGACGCTATGAAACGAACTATAGATTCGTTTTTCACAAGAAAAATGTATCCAGAAACTCCTGTCGGTCCTGTGCCAGTTTCCCAAACTTCAGATAGTTCAGAGGACGAGTCAGCAATGTCCTGCCCACAGTGCCCCATTGATATTATTTTGCGCGACGGACGCTTCATATAATAACCTAACAAAATACTATTTATGGTGTTATGTTATTGTGTCATTTCTGTCTCTACATGGTCACACGTTAACATTTATCCTCTGCTCTCTGTATTGCGCACGGCGGAGTTCCGCCACACACACACACAGGTGAGCACGCTAGAGCGGCTCGGGCCGCATTTTCCTGACCAAACCTGACCCAAACAGACTGTTGTTACACACAGACAAACACGCTGCTTGCACAGCAGCGCAGCACGGCACTCAGTGCTGAGCTTGTGTTGCGTTCAGGCGTTGTCACGTAATTAACCACTTCCAGCACTTAAATAGGTCATAGCACAAAACAGTAGCATGTCAAGTGACTTTTTAATTTTATTATGTTCAATAAAATTGTATGTTCCTAAATCTTGAGACACCTCCTATGTAAGCTAGACAGACATTTCACCTGCTCATTACTGTGCACATGTACTGTATGTACTTAGTCCTAAAGAGCCCTTCTGGTGCCAGGAGATACATAGAAACATCCCAGCAGGCTGTGCTTTGCAAGCATACGAAAGAGTTTCACACATGTGAAAATTATTTTTCATGTGTGTGCTTCACCTCTGCTGCTACAACTCCATCCTAGGGGAAACACTGCTGTGTGCGTTTTGTGCAGCAGGTGGATGTGGTCGTCTACTGGTAGAGTAGAGAGAGAGAGCTAAGTAGCGTTGAAGTAGAGTAGAGCAGGGCAGAGAGATGGAGGCAAAATATATTAAACCCGGTGTTAATACAGCAGAACTGGAGAGAGGGGGGAAAAATAAATAGAGGTGGGCATGGCTCAAGGCGCATTAGTGATACAATGAGTGGGGGCAGGGAGCAGCGGAAGCGACAAACCATTGAATCAGAGAGATAAAACATTATTTTCTGAAAGCACTAATAAACAAGCCCAAACACCTACACTACACTGTCCAAAGTCTATGTTTGGTCCGAATGCAGCCTCATCGTCTTGACGTTGCAGACAGGTAACATTACATCTATCAGGTATGACATACTCAGCAGCGTGGTGCTAATCACAGTTACACAACAATGCCAAGCAGAAGAATTACATACAATCTGACTTCATGAATGTATCATGGAGCATATCTATCAAGTAGACTAACATGCAGCAGTAACAGACAGACACACGTTAGTGGGGACTGCGACGACGGAGCGTCCATAACAACAGCTGAGCTTAATGTTCCTTAGCAATACAAAGTTACACAGAAAGCACCCTAAAAGTAGTTATAGGCATCCTACTCACAGTTTCTCTAGAATGTCCCCTATTATTATTTACTCCAGCACATTAAGTCTATACTGGAAACTAATGTTAGCCACATTAGCTGCCATGCTAACAACACATTCAACAGGGCGTCACGCTATATACATTAAAGCAACATAAAATGGTGAAACTTACAGCTTCCTCGTTGGGTCACGAGCAGTCGATACAGATCCATACTTTATTTTCATAAATGTAGCATATTCTGCTTTGTACTGGCTCTCGGTGAGAAAACAGTCTGAAGTAAAATGGTGAGCACACACATGCAACACTTAAGCAGTTGTTGTAAGTACAATCCATCAAAAATAAAATTAATCTATTGGGTCCTCCGATCCTCAGATGAAAGGAGTCAAAAATAAAAATGCATCTGTGCACGTTTATGGAGCCAACAACAGAGCAACTGGCGTGTTTTGCTCGTACCTTCCAAAAAATACGAATAAATAACGGTCATAGCCTCAGTGACATCATCCACTGCTTTGTGGGCTGCCGTTTTGAAGCAGGAGTTTGGCATTTTGGCCATTGCCATGTTGGACATCTGGAGCCAGACTTGCAATTTTTTGGACGAGAGAGGGTAGAGCTGGAAGGGAGCCAGAGGACACTATGTATGCCAACCTACACCGGCAATCTGACTAAATATCGCATCCTGTTTGCCACGCTAAATTGCCACTAACAAAGTTAGCTTGAATAATGTGAGGTAAATTTTAGAGATAAATATTAAAGTAATCTTAGTGACGGCAGCTAATTAAATACATTTCAATATTTGGCAAATAGTACATATAAGAGGAGTAATGTTAACCTTGTAACTAGGGATGTCCTGATCCGTATTGGTGCAGATCACGTTATTTTTACAAAATCGGAAATAAAAGATCGGAAGAATCAAAACAACATTGGCCAGGGGCCTGTATCACGAAAAACAAGATCAACCTTTCCTGGGTTACCCAGACCTATCCTGGGTTGACTAACCCCAAGAATGGCAATCAGGATAATCGGTATCACAACGCTGGATATCAACTTGGTAACTCAACCCAGGGTTGCTTTATCAAGAGCCGTGAGCGCACATGCAGCAGACCAATCACAATCATGAGAGAAGCACAGTGTCACTGAGCGTCCTCACAGAGTGTCCTCACAGGGCGTCCTCACAGAGCGCCATATGTGAGGGGGAAAAAAAGTATTTCTCGTGAGGATTAGAGATTAATTCTACTAAAATATGAGGAGGAGAAAGTGTGTCCGCAAATTATCAGTTTCTTTCTTATGAAGGGGTGGGATGAAATTTCGACTTCTCTCCACTCCTTTCTGAACAGTCTTTTCATTGTATGTTGTTATTGCTTTCTTTTCTTTTTTAATGTTCAAAATAAACTTTCAAATCAAAATCAATCAAATTAATTAAACTTCCCGTCATGACTGGGCTGCATTTCTGTCAGCGGAGTCATTTTTTTCCGAACAGCTGATTGGCCAGTGGGTGGGGCTTTTTATAGGATCAGATTCAACCCTAAACTTACCCTGCTCCGGAGCAGGATAGCCGTTCAGAGTAAGTTACCATGGTGATCTATTCCAATAAGTACTGAACCGGCTTCGCGAGACCGAAAACCCAGGGCTTTCCCTGAAGTTACCTCGCGAAGACATTAATCCTGCTTCGTGATACAGGCCCCAGGTTTTTCATCTATGTTGTTCACTGTTGCCTCCGCTTTCCAATATATAAAGTGTGGCCATCCTGTATATTTTATAAATATATTTTTTTTATAAGACAGTCAGCTGATGGCTTGCTCACTTCCAGACACACCCATCGGTGCTATCGGCCAGTGGGATGGCTCGATCAGCTGAGCCCTGGTAGACCGGCCCCTACATTCTGCCGCTCCTGGCAGTATGGCAAAGGGTCACCGGCGAGTGAGAAGCCAGAAGTCCTCTGCGTATTCGGCCTACCCTGGCACTGTACACCGCTCAAAGTCCCTGTGGAAAATCCTCCATGCGGCCACCAGCCTCACCTCAGAGATTCCACCACGGATATCAAGGGATCCTATGGAGCCTCCACGCCCGAAAAAACGCTGGAGCGTTACGGCATTCACACACAGTCCCGTGAGTTAGCAAAAGCCGGGGGTTACTTTCCGTTTCATTATTCCTTATTTGGAACCTTTAGGCCAGGTTGATTTACTGTTTTGAAACTGAACTGAGTCAGAGCGAACAGTGGATTTTCTTTACTTCCTTGTTTACGGGAAAACCTGGGGTGGAGTTTTCTTTTGTTTAGCGAACTGTGTGGATTGAACTGAATTTAACTGTGATATGTTATTTGGAAATCCCGGAGTGGAGTTTTATTTATTTGAACTGGATTGAACTGACTGAACAGAACAGCATTTCTTTTCTTTGTTGAAAAAAATATATACTTTCTTGAAACTGATTACAGTTGTATTTGAATTGAAGGACCTGTTTTATGGGTTTTATGGTTTCTTTGTGGCGTTTGAATGAGCAAAAGAAAAATATTTGTTTCATGTGTCAAACCGCTACAGAAGATATAGGCCTATTTTGTTTGTTGAAGACAAGAGGAAGATATTGAATTTGTTTACATTTTGTGCTGCTGAACCACCGATATGCTTTTGGATACTATTTAATTAAAAAACAAACTTTATGGGACAACTTGTAATTGCAACGTTAGCTGAAGTTCACGCTACCATGTGTAAGTTAATGTTAAAGTATGCAGTTGGCATAACTGCAATAATGCGGTGGTTAACACGTTAGTCATCTTGGTGTGCTGATGGCTCAAAAGCAACCATCTGAAATGTAGTTTTTTCAACTTAGTTAATGTTACACCACGCAAACCTGTTACTGATTAAGTTTAGTATTCTCCCAGCTAAACAGGCATGAAAATGGGTCAGGGGTGAAAAAGGTGAGAAGGATACGAGACCTGGCACCTGCTAGGGGGTCCCGGGGTTATGCTCCTTGATTGTTTTTTTGGTGGAAAAATGAGCTTCCAAATGCTCACATCTGATTTCTTTTAGATTTACTCTAGTGGTGGTAACATGCAGAATTATAAGATTGCACAAAAACAAAAGTATGAATGTATAATTAAGTGCCAATAAAGTATCTTTACATGTTCACATATGTGGTATAAGAGACAAGACCAGGGGCGGACTGGGAAACAAATTAAAGCCCGGGACATTCAGGCGCACCGGCCCACACATTTCTACCTATAATCCTCTATATGCTTGTACACACTACACAAACGCTGTCCTCAGAATCAACTCCATAAGAAAATCAGCAGTTATTGTTTAATTCCAGACTATACAACAAATGCAATAATGAATTAGCCACAAATGGCTATGTGCTTATTATTTAACTTAAAATAAGAGCATATGACTCTATCCTAATGCATCTAATTTTATGCACAATATAATTGTCTGCCCTGTCCTTCCCAGCTCTGCTCTTGTATTACATAACCCCAGTTTATATCTCAATGGCTCACAGCCATGAACTAAGGAGGTATAAATTGGGCCATAGGCCCTATAGTCAACTTTTTGTCAACTTATTACTACAAAAAAAAAATCCCACTTAGTACTACTAAAAAGGTTTCCCTCTGGCTAAAATGTAATGCATAGTAGGCTATGCCTTCACATTGCACCTGTCATATTTCTGGTCTCATCCTCTTCCTCACCACGACTGGGGTTAGTCTGTCCCTCAGCTTCATTGTCCTTGGGACTGGGAGTACCACTTAATGTTAATTACATGCATTCACAGGAAAAAAGCAAGCACATATTTTCTTTTAGTACAGGTTTAAATTATAATGACTTACAATACCTAGTAGGCTAGTTGGCCTCTTGACACCTAAAAGAAATATGCAATTTGCCAAAGCCAACCTTGCACATTACACACTTTACTGCAACAGATAGAGTGTAACGCCAAGCTGCTTTAATGCTGAACCACATTATTATTGATAAAGCTTCTGAACATCAAACAACACAAGATACAGAGCTTCCACTCAAACAACTTCCTGTTACCAACCTTTCAAAATAAAAGCATGGTGCAATGTATTCAATACACCACAAAAGTCGTGGACATTCACACACAATTTATTCAGGGACTGTTGCGTAAGGAGATGGTGATTAGACCCCGTTTGGTTGTCTCATTAACCCCTTTTACACTGCCAGATTTTCCGCGAATGTTGGGTCGTTTCACGGCCAGCTGCGAGTGTTTAGACACACAGAGATGGAATGGCGACTTGTTCCGAAGCGCCCAATTTTCCACCTCATAGGGTAGTCAGATTGGCGGAACCCTTTTTTTTTTTAAAAAAAGACAGAGGCAGCCTTCCACAATGGGAGGGGCTGTTGAAGACTTGTGGGAGGAGATGTCGATGATGCCGCATGTGCGAGCCACTGGCGGTAGACAAACAGGAAACAGGTGATAGCAGGGATTAATGAGCAGCTAGTAGCGAGAGGCAAACGCAAACCTGACAAACCTGATGAACAACTGATGAACAACTGGGGAGACAAGGAATTGCGCACCCTCCTTGCCCTCGCAAACGAAGAGGGAATTAACTGTCAGATGACGGGGACGGTGAAGACCGGGTCGACTTATGAGAGAATTGTCTCCTGACTATCGCCGCCTGACTATCCGTGGCTTCCCTCACACGTCACTGTTTACATCACACGCTGAGCTACACGTGTTGTTACTTGCTCAAGCCCCCCATTGCCCCGAAAAAGGCACATTCTGTATAAACAAAAGTAGGTAGGCGGCATTTTGCCACACTCCCCGATTTTGTTTTTATACTGCCAATGCTGAAAAAAAGACTGATTAGGCTTTCCTGCAAATTTGCACAAATCTAAGAAGGGCTATTGTTACGGGAGGAGTGTCTATATGAAAGATATAATGTCACCTCACACTCAAACAACAATCTGTTCCACCCAGATATATCAAATATTACACATCATGGATTTACTTGATCATAGGAACAAATTTGCATTGCCCTTTAATTCTTTGGCAGCGGCAGTTTTCTTCATAACATCAGAGACACTGAACACATCAGAGAGATAACAGTCTGTCAGGCCGTAAGAAAAGTAACTCTGGCTCTGAAAAGACTTGTCCCAGTTTTTGTGGTTTTCCCTGGGCATAAATCAGAAAGGATCATCAAAGAGGAATTCCACAGAACTGTAGGGATGTCAGTAGAGCCCTGCACTGGAGTCCGAGGCCCGAAAGGCCCGACAGCCTGAGGGCCAGGCTTCGGGCCGATTACCACATCATTACCTCGGACACGGGCCGGGCTCAGGCTTTTGTTTTTTTTTGACCTGCCAATTAGAGAGGTGTGTGTTTGTGTTTAACCAATTTAAATGGCAACACTTTAACGCAGCAGCCGCTGTGCCTCTCCCTCTCCGCTGCAAGTCACTCATCATATTTTACTGATCCCATTCGCTGTCCAGCCGCCTACAATTGTTGCGATATCAGGTCATATATGTGCAGTTATAGACCTCTGACCTTATCTGGGTATATTTCGTTTCCTTTCAATATTAAGATTATTTAGAAACGTGTTTGAAGCATTTTTGGGGTTGTTAAATTGATTTTTTTTTTTGTTGAAGTGACTGTGCGCGATGTAACTGCAACAATGTGTAGCAACAGTTGACAATTCAGTTGCTATTCACTGAACAGAGCATGCAGAGTACCGTCTACGAAGATGTCGAAGCTGGCATATCCCTCAGAAAAAGGGGAAGGAAAAAAAAGGTTGAAGAGACAAACAAACAAGCTCAAGGTAAGGTTAAGTAAAGCAACGTTTATCACTTACAAGAATGGGTGATTAGGTTAGTATGTGCAATATGTGATTTTGCACTGTCTGTTTGAAATTTAGAGACCAGCTTATTGTAATGCACTCACACAGTGTAGAGTTTCACATGATTATGGTGAAACCTATCATTCAGGAAGGTTGTTACGTCCTTCACTTTAAATACAATTCATGGAAAAAATTAAAAGCAGCGTTGGTCAGGATGCACAACATGTGGTTCATATTTCTTGATAGTGTCTAACAATAAAGGGTCAAAAACTACCTGCTCCATACTGTGAAGGTCAGAATATGTACAGTATGAAAGGATCTTTTAGAGGTTTTCGCAAAGGCCCAGTTGGGGTAGCCACAGGTTTGTCCTCATAGGCATGTTTTCTGCCTGATGATTCAGTGTCCTGATAACTCCCAGCTTGTGCTCCAGTGGGTGGTGAGCTCAAACAGCAGGTATTGGTCCATGTGTGTAGTTTTTCTATATACCCCAATGTTAAGGTTTCTGTCCTCTTTAATGTGTACTGCACAGTCTAAGAAGGGTGGACAGTCTCCTCTGAATAAAATGTTAGGGTCCACTGCATAATTGTGTTCCGTGAAGGTTTCCACTTCCTTGTTTTGATTTTGACCCAGGTGCCGTCAGCATACCTGAACCAGTGGCTAGGAGCAGTTCCTGTAAAGGTGGTCAGAGCTCTCTTCTCCACATCTTCCATGTAAGGATTGGCCACTATAGGGGACACCAGTGAGCCCATAGCACAGCCGTGCTTTTGTTGGCAGAAAACCTTGTTGTCCTTGAAGCAGGTGGTGGTCAAACAAAGATCCAGCAGGTCACAAATGTGGTCTGGGGTGAAGTTGGTCCTGTCTGGAAGGGAGCTGTCTTGTAGCAGACGTTTCCTCACTGTCTTAACTACTTCTTTGGTGGGAATGCAAGTGAAAAGTATAGTGACGTTGTATGATACCATAGTTTCGTCAGGGTCTAGAGTTATCTCTCTGGTCTTGTTGGTAAAATCCTGAGAGTTCCTTACATGGTGTGGAGTGTTGCCAACCAGGGGAGCTAGGATCATAGCTAGGTGTTTGGAGATGTTGTACATGACCGAGTTGATGCTGCTGATGATGGGTCTTAGTGGTGCTCCTTCCTTGTGTATCTTGGGGAGTCCATGGATGCATGGGATGGCCTCACCAGGGTACAGTCAATAATACAGTGGTCTGTCAATGATTTTGTCCTTTTCCAGTTTTTGTAGATAATCTATGACCTTCCTTTTGTAGCCACTGGTGGGATCACGCCTCAGTGTTTCGTATGTGGCTGTGTCGCTGAGCAGAGCAGTGATTTTGGCACAGTAATCCGCTGTCTTCAGCACCACTGTGCATCTTCCTTTGTCTACAGACAAGATGGTGATGTTCCCAGTGTTGCCGCTACATTCATTCAGCAGCCGCTGCTGCTGCTCCTTCAAAACATGATAACAGCGACGGCGACGGAGAAGTCCGGCTCCAGGTGAATAACTTGTTGTCATGACTGCCCAAAAGTACCCAAGAGTAGGACAGCCGAGCCATGGCGGCACACAGTATGTGGCGTATCAGAGGAGAAACGAGCCGTTCACATTTCTCTCTCGTGGCAGGTAACGGTCCACAAACCTCACCGCACTTTAGTGCCTGTTCTTTACTTATGAAGGGACTTGTCAGGGGAGGAGGGTGGCTGGTTGATTTTTATTTTATTTATTTATTTTATTTTGATCCCCCCTATGTTAATCACTTATTGATGCTGTTTTTGAAGTACGAATAAGTCAAAAAGTAATTTATTCCATTGAAATATCAGTGATGTATTATAGAAAAGTGATTTATCTATTTGTAAATGACAAAAGGCACATCTGCCTCATTTTAGCGGTGTTATCCTGATACTACTCAGAAGGATGGTGTTCATTTGCAAAAACTAAAAAACGGCAATCGGTATTCTCTCACCCCCGCTGCTGAAAAAAATCCTAGAGGAAACACTGTGTTCCAGTCTTTCCTCAGTGATGCCAGGGCCTTCCTTTCTTCAATGGTGAGGTTGGAGTCGGTGTTTTTGCTCCAGAGAGCAGCTGATACCTTTAGTCTCAGTTGTTCTGCCTCTGTGTCTGCCAGCTTATTTCTGATGGCCGACTCGGTTACTGTGATAAGATCTACCACCGGTATCTGTTCTGGTGTTACAGCAAAGTTCAGTCCCTTGGCCAGTACATCCTTTTCCGGTTGGGTGAGTTCTCTGTCCGATATGTGTTTCACCCACTTCTCATGTCCAGATGTGCTGTGTTGTGATCCTCGTTTCTCCAGGTCAGTACGTCTGTTCTATTGGAGAAGTTATGACGGGACTGTAGTGTCAGGAACTTTCTTGTCTGTCATTCCTTGCCTTTGGAGTTTCGCAAAGTCTTTAGCCTGATTTATGGTCGTGCGTTGAGTCGACGACGTCGCTACGTGGTTGCCGTGACGCCGTCGTGAACCCTTCGAACTTCTCCGTCACTCCGTTTCGTCGCGGTGCAATTCACCGCCAGAGCAGTAGGAGGCTTCGTTCCTTTGCTGAGTGGTTATCGTCGTCTCTAGTTGATTCTTTGTTTAGCTTCCGGCTTTTTCGGTCACAGAGAAATGAACGCGGAGCACGGACAGACGGCTCCGGCCGTATCCGTATTGAACGTTGTGCATAATGGCATATATATAATGAGCCTTAACAACATCTACATCGCAATAGAAGATGTTTAAAGACGGCGGGGATGGCGGTGGAAATACGGAACCGGAAATGCGTTGCTACCAAGCAAACCAATCACAGCCGTGCCGGTCTGCAGTGGGTCTGCGTCGCCTCGACGCGTAGTTACATTTTTGGGGAGGTGCACGTCAGGCTACGCCGGGGGCTACGGCGAGCCCTCGGCGTAGCCCCGTAGCCTACAACGTAGCGACGTCGTCGATTCAACGCACGACCATAAATCAGGCTTTTGCCTTCTCAACAAACTTGGAGACATCTTTCAGGTGCTCTCAGTTCTTCCAACATCTGTTCTGTCTTGGATTTAAGTGCATCGATGTTGAAGTGACTCTGTCTCTCTCTGTCATTGAGTAGCTGGTTTTGAGCCCTCTGAAGGATTGTCGCAGCCCTGTGTCCTTTCATGGTGGAACCCAAGCGTAGACTGTCAGGGATGATCCTGTGTTGTCTGCATCTCAGATTGAAACGCAGGTGGTTCCTATAATCAGGAACATTAGTCCTATTTATTTTTTTTACAGGGTAGCATACTTTAGAGTTTGAACTTTTGTTTTAAGGATTCTTTTCAACATTTAAGTTGTTTCCACCTTACATGGCTTGTTACAAATTATTATTTAAAGAATAAATATAAAATCTTACTATAATCTTTTGTTGCATTTCTTTTTCTTCCATTAGATGGGCATTAAATATTTTATGTAATACTTTACATTTGGAGTTGTCTAGTGGTCAAGCAGGGTGTCGTTTTAAAATTTTCAACACTAAGCAGCATTCAGACAGATAGTAATGGTAAAAAAGGCAAGTGTAGTTAGTTACAGGGGTTAGAGCAAGAAAAAATTTTGTGCCTGAAATGTGGAGCACAGAAGATTTGTGTGCCTGAAATCTGAAATATTTTCTGGAGCGGGGGGCTTGGTGTTGGGGTCACAAAATAAAGAAACAGAAATGTATGTGTTGCAAAGGAACGCGTTTCTTATCAAAACAAACAAAAAGATTATAGCTTTAGTAGTTACTTTTCAGATTAAACTTTTATAGCATAATGAGTTTATAAATAAAGATTAAACTTTCAGTGGTTACCAGACTTTTTGACTTGTAACTCCTACATCTCTTTTTTGCCTTGGTGCTATTTATTTTTAGAAGCTAAATCATTTAGGCTGTTTGCAAAATTGTATCGCGCTTGATGTGAATTAAACAGGCAGTTACGTCGAAATTTCGCCTCTGGGCAAGCATGTCATCATTGAAATGGATCATATAATGTTGTGGTGGTGACTTTAAAACTTTAGCATAGAGGATTTTTATTGCAACTTTAGTTTCTGTCTGGTTTCTGTTACCTTACCTTCAAAATTAGCGCTGGCTTACCAGAGCCTCTCCCGCTCCGTCTGAGCTCTGTGTCTCAATGTGACATCATGTGAAAGCATGCACAGGCGTCAGTGTTGATTGGCTATCACTTGTGCCGTGTAACTAATCAGAGGGGGCTGTAGGCGGGACATTGTTACAAAGCCCAGTGTAGTGGGGACTGCAGGAAGGGAGGGAGACGACTGTATCAGAGCCAAAGGAGCGAGTTTTAAAATACATTTATAGCTAGCTTTAATGAATTCAATGCCTTTTAAGACTTTTTAAGGATCCGCGGGAACCCTGTAGAGTTTTGTTATTTCTATGTAGTACTTTTACTTTGCATTTGTATTGCGCTGCTTTCTATCAGTCATCTGCCTCTTCGTCACAATACACATCCTGTGTTTTGCTGCTGAGGTAAGGTACAACAGATGGAGCACATATTGAACGCACTCAAAAAACACCTTTTGTAACAGAAATAAACACTTCTACATATATATAAGTGTGTGCGTGTCTGAGTTTGAAGTTTATATCAGAACAAAAAAATTAAAGTAATAATATACATACATCCTCATAAGTGATCCGCTCTGCTTGGAGAGCCTTTATCCGCTGCAGGTCCTCCGGTTCCAGCTGTAGTTCTGTCAGTAAACCGTGGCTGGATCCTCGTCCTCTACCTCTTCCCCCTCTCACACCTCGACCCCCTTGTCAGCGGCCTCGAGCACGACCTCGGCCCATGGACGTGCTCAGAGCCGGGGACCCTGACGTGCTGTCATGTGAACTCTAAAAATAAAATAAGTCATTCACAAAAACAACGTTTATCTAACAAGTGATAGACATCATTGTTATTGTTAGCTTTTCCTTGTTATCCCAGCGATAAAAGAGCTAACGTTAGCTCTTTACTCATAGCATTACATTGTTATGACATGACACTTAACTAACTTAACTAACGTAACTTTACCTATATAACGTGCTAAAATGCTAGCTTGGTAACGTTAGTTATGGACATTGAAGTGAGTAATAAGAGCGACGTTTGTTTTAACATGCCCTGTAATAACTTTACAAATTGTCATAGTTACCTGTGAGTCTGACGTTGAAATTTGTAGCTAAGTGATAGCGTTGCTCTTGGTGTCGGTCCTCTCTCTCCTCTCAAAACTCACGCTGTGCCGTCAGCGGAAAGGGGAGCAGCTCAGAGGGGAGGACGCATGACGGGACCATTTTATCTCCCTTTCTTTTTAATATTTACATGGACAAGTTATCCAACCAGTTAAACAGCTGTAGAACAGGCTGTATGGTTGGTGACACCATTATCAGCCACCTGATGTACGCAAATGATCTGGTTATCCTGTGTCAATATAGCGCTGGCCTTCAACAGTTACTGAGAGTATGCTCTCAATATGGCTCTGACTTTGATATTAAATATAATGGGAAAAAAAGAGTAATATTATGATAGTCAGAAGCAAGGAAGACAATAAATCGTCATTTCCTGCCTTCTCCCTCTCTGGTACTGTCCTCAAAATATGTGAAGAGGTTAAATACTAAAGACTAACTGATGACCTGTCTAATGATAGGGACATTCAAAGACAATACCGTATGCACAGGCTGATATGTTGAAATGCAAATTTAGTATGTGCTCATTGTCTGTGAAGACCACTCTTTTTAAAACTTTTTGCACCCCAATGTATACTGCCCACTTGTGACGGCGCTACAAAAGTAGCAGTATGCAGAAACTTAAGGTGGCATATAATGATGGCATGAGGATGCTGCTTAAAGTGCCAAGAAGGAGCAGTGCAAGCCAAATGTTTGTCAGTATTGGTGTCCTGCTGTACTCAGGAATCTCATGTACAGTTGTATGTGTACGATATCTGAGTCACCAAACAGCATAATTTCAGCGCTTGCAAATCCTACCATGAGTACAGTTAGGTTCACCTCAAGGCTTTGGAACCATTGGCGTTTTAGTTTATATGCAAATATTTGATATTTTTGTATCTGTCTGACCTTTTATTGTGTCTTGTATTTTTATTGTACAGTACTATGGACCGTCTCTATGTCCGGAATAAAGTGTGGAAATTGAAATAGGATCATTATAAAAAGAAGCAAGATCAAGATTCAAGCAAGATATAGATTTAGACAATACCATTTATATCGATATAGGGTCAAGTTGTGCCACACAACTCATACCAGTGTTCATCCCTCCTCTCTCACACTCTCCGCACAGCTCCACTCCACTCACTCAGTTTCTCCATCAACACTCAGAGAGACACAGGTCTGCTCTGTTTCTGTGTCTCTGTTTAATCCGTCTGTTAATTAGTCTACAGTGCAACATCTGTCTATATGTTGCACAAGCTATGCTAAATCAGTCTGTGAGATGAATGAAGTTACTGCAATAGCACATGTAAAATATTATGGGCCTTTCCCCCTGTAACTTTTAGCCGCGTACAGGCAAACCATGCTGTGCCGGTTTGTCTTTCTGTTATTAGTTTAGATGTGCAGTGCCACGCTGAGCTGTGCACCTACTCCTTCTCTAGAGTAGGTCCAAAAGCTGGGCCACCTGCACTCAAGCAGGTAGCAGTGGCGTCTAGCTGACAGCAGTGAACGCCAGACCACCCCTTCTCTCCCCTTCAAACAAGCTGTGTGTTGTGAGACTCTCCTCACCTCTGTCTGCCGGAGACCAAAGAGAAAAGTGTAAGAGGTGTTGCTTTGTTGCCAGCCATTTTCTCCAGTGTGCTAAACACATTTTAGAAAGGAGAGTCCCCAGACTATCAGAAGGCAGAGATCTCTGAGATCTCTGATGGTCTGGTGGCGAGACTACTGTGTGTTCAGCTCTCAGTACTTTTGTAGCTTCTAACTCAATCTCTGGTTTGGAGTTTGGAGTTTCTCTCCTGCGTCCTCCGTTTGTACTTTAGATATCCGCTTTATTCTACGGTTTCATGTTCACCATCAGCCATATTAGAAGTTGTGTGAAGTTGCTGCTCAAAAACTCAACATTTCCTTATTTTTGCTGCTTCACAATTACAGTTTTTACATAAAACGATAAGGGGGGACTTTTATTTTTAAAACTCTATAGGAATTAAAATATGTTTATTACCAAATTAGCTTTTCTTCAATTAAAACAAGTCTAAAATTACATCAGAGAGGAAGAGTACAAGCAGAATCAGCCACAGTGAAATGTTAAATGAAGAGCTGCAGACAACAGGCTCTTACTGCACCTCTGCAAACAGCTCAACTCCAACAGGTAAACTTCTTTTACCTGCCCTGCTGCGGAAAAACACATGCAGTCAAAATAACAGGAGATGTTAGCCATGGATCAGCTTGCAACTGAACATGTAGTCCACTTCGTAGAAAATAACGAGATATATATCGTGTATCGCAATTCAGCCTGAAAATACCTAGATATGAATCTTTGTCCTTTGAACGATGAAATAAGCCAGAGATCAAAACTGTTTTTTTGTACCAGGCTGTAACTATGTTTATTTTAGCTGTAAAGTTGGGCATTTTAACATGGTAGTCTATGGGGATTTGCTGTTCTGAAGTCAGCCTTAAGAGGCCAGTCGATGAATTGCAATTTTTGGCACTTCTGCGTTGGCTTGTCAGCCCTGAAGGTTGCTGCTTGGTATAAGCGCATGTTTTCTGAAAGGAGGAGCAAGCAAAAGAAGGAGAGGATGGACTTTTCTAATTTTTGTAGACAGGCTTGGAACACATATTTCTGTTAGAAACCCATGGTTAAGTGCATTTTGCATAATATGTGCCCTTTAATAGATACTTATCCATAATGCTTATGTAAACTGTTGAAATAAATCATTTAAAAAAAAGAATGTTAAGCCTTTGGTTAAATATCAACATAAGCCTCAAAAATCCAGTACTGTTTAGGGTCTTATTTAATTTTTGCAGCTATGGACACAAACTAATTATGCCTGGTGCAAAACTCGGTGAATTTTACTGTAAAGCAGCTACATGATGTGCTGATTTCACGACCAGCATTAGCTGCAAAAAATACAGGCTAGGGCTGTAGTCTCCTGGTCGACTAGTTGATTATTTGGTCGCTAAGCTCTCGTCCGACCAAATTCTCATTGGTCAAATAATCGCTGTGCTACTTTCATAAGGAGAAAAGTGCTACATCAACAGCTTTCCAGGATTAATCCATTATTTCCAGTGGCGGGGGGACAGGCTAAGTTACCTGTGAACATGGGGTGTTTTCAAAACACCCCCATTGTTGACAGAAAGTTGGACTCGCCCACCCTACATTCAGTGTCGCAGGTCTCCTGTCCGTTTCTGTAAACTGACACCATTTCACTCAGTGAAAAGGAAGCTTGTATTTACTTGTATTTCACAGATAAGAAACAATAAATTGTGAAGACAGTAAAGCATCCACTAAAATAGCATTTTAAGTTGTGTGTGTGATTTATCCTTCAGGGATTTATACTTCGGGATTTATCCTGGCTTCATATGAGCAGAGGAAATCTCCGCTTGTCGCTAGGCTAATGTATACCATGTAAAATGCCATAGGCTGGCGCTAATAACGTTAGAATGTTGTATTTGTTTAGTATAAGACAGTTGTTTTGTCAGTGAATGTTGTGAGCTGTAATGGAGTCAAATTATGTACCGTTACCTTTGTTACATGTTGCTGTTGTCCCTGGCTTTATATGAGAAGAGGAAAAGATCGCTAAGCACTAGGCTAATTTATACAATGTAAAATGCCATAGGCTTGTGCTAATAACGTTAGCATGTTGTATTTGTGGGGAAAATGTGTCCAGATAAAGACAAGTGTTTGTCTGTGATTGCTGCGAGTTATAGTGAAGCTGATTTGAGTACTTGTGTTTGAAACTGTCTCTATTAAGCCATGTTTAATGTGTGTTTTGAATCAACTATATAAAGTTTGATTTGAACTAAACTTTACAGCACTTAACAGAGTCCTCCACCGCCGACTAGTGTTTTGGACGTGTAACTGCAGAGTGACACAGACACCACCGCAGAAGTAAAAATAACGTGCAGATCTTTTTTTTCCCACGACTAATCGATTAGTTGAAGATTATGTGCGACTTTAGTCGACCAAGATTTTCTTTGGTTGACTACAGCCCTACTACAGGCCAGTTTACCTTAAGATGCCTCAGTTGCTCTTTCTGTTGATCAACACATTTTTCAAACTCCTCCAGAAGTCTCTCGAGGGCAAAGAGCTCTTGTCCAAGTTTCTTGATCTTATTTTGAGGAAATTCTCAATGCAGAGAGAGAAAAAAACGACACACTATAAGACACCCAAATTTTGCTCTGCACAGTAATAAAACAGAAAAAACGAATGTTACCAGACTTGTCTGATAAAAAAAAAAAAAAATCAGTGTGTCATACCAACTACTGACAGATCCAGCAGGCGCTGTAAGGATGATATTCTGTCATGAATGTGGTGGCTGATGTCCTCCAACTCACTCATGGTGCTGAAAAAGGGACACACTCATTCATTAAAGCTTTTTTACACAACATTAACACTTACATGGATAAAGTAGATGGTGAGAACTTTAACATTAGAAAATACAAGCTACTTCATACCTCCAGTTCATATGGTAATATGAAACGGTACAGCTAAAACAAAGCCAAATGGTTAAATAATATAAATTAATCATTCAAAATATAACACAACATTGTCTATATAAACCACCAGACTAGAGAAGTGAACTGAACTGAAACTGTGTCTTTAACAGTCTTTAGCTTCTCTGGCTACTGTGCTTTAAGACCTGCTCCAGTGTAGTCTGAATGAGGAAAAAGAGGTGAAATCAGTCTTTTTGTGTTTTCCTAATAGAATAAAAAGCCCCTTTAACACTGCCAGATTTTACGTGAACGTTGGGCCGTTGGGCCGTTTTGCCGGCAAGCTGCAAGCATGTAGACACAAAAAGCCGGATGGGCGAGTTGATCCGAGGTACCCACTTTTCCGCCTCATAGGGTAGTCATATTGGCGGAACCCTTTTAGTTTAAAAAGACCGAGGCGGCCTTCCGCAATGGGAGGGGTTGTTGATGACGCTGCACATGCGACTCACTGGCGGTGGATAAACAGGAAACAGCTGATAGCAGGAATTAGTGAATAGCTAGTAGCAAGTAGTGTTGTCACGGTACCAAAAAATAATTGGTAGAAATTATTGGACCTGGAGCTGGACTTCTCGGTCGCCGGTAAGCCGTTACCTTGCACCGCGGAGCACTATGGCCGCCGTATTTGACAGGAATACCGCGGAGCCTCCACTGTATTTCTGTCTGTGACCCCCAGTCAACCCACAACTGTCAGGATTCGCCTTTCGTTTCTGCTGCTGGTTGAAATCTGTACTCGCACTCGCTCCTGAATGATTTCTTTTGCTCGCACAAAACTATTTGTAAGTTAGTCGCATACGCTAGTAAAATGCTCGCACCGTAGAGCTCTTTGGAAAACAAATCACTGTAACATACATACATACAAACAAATCTAGCCTACAAGTAAAAAGAAATAAATAATAACTTTCACTGCTTAAAGATACTCAGTAGCTCAGCTAATACCTGAAATGTCACTGGAAAACAAACCACTGCAGCAGCTGAGTGCCAGGTGGCCAGCGTGCCCCGTTATTGGACAGCTCATGGACACTCACCCTTTTGCGATTGGACTTTGAACTTATCCCACAGTAGTGGTACCGTGAGGTACCGTAGTACTACGGTACTCCAACATTATGGTATCATATGTACTGTGGTGTTTTAGTACCACGGTCTACCGTTGGTACCAGTATACCGTGCAACACTAGTAGCAAGAGGGAAATGCAAACCTGACTGACACTGTAAAGATGAGCAACTGAGGAGACAAGGAATTGCGCGCCCTCCTTATCCTCGCAAACGAAGAGGCCATTAACCGTCAGATGGCGGGAGCGGTGAAGAACGGGCCAACTTACAAGACAATCGGCTAAGGACTGACTAGCCACGGCTTCCCTCCCATGTCACTGTTTACGTCACACGCTGAGCTAGACATTTTGTTACTTGCTCACACCCCCCATTGCCCCAAAAAAGGCGCATTCTGTATAAACAAAAAGTAGGAAGGCGGCATTTTGCCACACTCCCCGATTTTGTTTTTATACTGCCAATGCTGAAAAAAGACTGATTGGGCTTTCCTGCAAATTTGCACAATTCCTGTCTAAAAAGGGCTTAAGTTTCATCAGTTGCTCAGTATTTAAGCAACATCACACCAGAGGGCATACTGTTGTATTGTATATCAGCACGGCTAAGGTCATAGGCATGCCAATATTCTGTACATCAGCACGACATTAAGTGTGATATTGCTTTTATACAGCAGTTCTACAAGCGCAATTTATTAACTGGAAAAAGTGAGAACAGCTTATGATTTGTTTGGCGCTTTGCTGGCATATGTGTGATGCTGATGAGTAACAGTTTAATCAGTATGTTGCATAGTATAATGCTGTCATATGAGTATACCTGGGTCCTACTTCAGAATGCAGGATTAGTGAAAACTCCGAGTATGTTAAGCCTGAGATGAGGGAAACTCTGAGTTTTCCATTTCACAAAAGCCAGTTCAGCGTAACCCTGAGTCAGTTACTATAGCAATAGCCATAGTAGCCCCAAGCTCACACGCGATAAAAAGCACCATTCACTCCCCAAACTCCTGCTATTTCACTCCACATCTTCTCCTTTCCGTTTGTATTCTTGTAGAAAGGATGTGTGGTGTCATACAAAATACTATGGTTTTCCACTTAAACTATGAGTTTCTCCTCATCCATCTTTGCTCGGACCCTTGCACTGATTGACAACTTATGCCACAAGATGTGACGTGATTTTTTAAAAAGTTGAGAGTTTACAATCTGTAGTCCATGCATTGTGTTGTATTTTGAAATTCACTGGATGCTGTGTGTGTTCCGTTTTCCATTTGGTGCGATCTGAGTTACATGGCTTGACGTGCTATGGACGCGCAGTCGCTGAAAAATAGACCTGTGGCGCTTCTGGGACGCTCCAGACACACTGCACGGCACGCGCTGTGGAAATTAAGCTTTTCACTAGAATGGGAGCAATCTGCTACGCAGTGCACGGCGCTGCACAGCGCAGACGGAGTATGTGGGGCGCTGCTGGTTTGAAGTTGGGACAGAGAGTTGCTGAGATTTACTTGAAAAAAAAAAAAAAAAAAAGTCTTTAGAAAGTCTTTAGAAACCCCTGACCAAGAATAATAAGAGACTAAGCAGCTCGGAGTGTAAATGAACCTCTGGTGTAATAATAAAAAAAAAAAGCTCATTTGTATGAGGAAGTGGTGGTGAGATGGCGTCTATGTCGCATGGTAAAATGACTGGCTCTAACCCAAGAAGCAACCTGAACCCGAGAGAACCTAATAAGCAGGGCTTGAAGCTAACTTTTTTCCCAAGGAGCACCTGTGCTCCTAAGTTGAAAAAGTAAGGAGCGCACAAAGAACTTTAGGGGCACAACGTAAACTGATTAAATAATGTGTTTTCCGTAATAAACGTGATGCAAATAGACATTTACAAGCAAAATTATTTAATGAATTTGTATACAAAATGTGCAGAAAGGTAAAATCATCAAGTTTTGAAAAAGTATTGCAATTTAATTTTGTCTTTAATGTTATTATCTTATATATATTATCTTTGCAATATAATTATCTTATATAATGTTATTACTATCCTAAAACATTCTCCAGGTCCTCTGAAACTCTGCAGGACTCATTTCCACCCAGCCGACAGCCTGGCCATGGAGAACGGTCCCCAACTGCGGGGAGAACGGAGCAGGTTTCCCCGGAGGTCCACCGCTTAACCCGGTCTGTCTCCTCCACACTTTGACTTATTTCCACGCTGCAGACAGTGGGACTTATATTCATTGTGCCGACAGTTGCTTGGAAAACCACCCATAACCGTGTCACACGGGGAAGAGGGAAGGCTGCTGGAGTTCCTCTAACATTTGCGGTTAGATTATCATATTTTTTTATTGACAAAAATATGCTTCGGCTGATTTTTTTATGCGCACGTGCCCCTAAATATTTTTTTTACAGTTCGCACACACCTATTTTTAGTCGCAAATGCGAGTGAAACGTTCGCACTGTCGAGTGCTGATAAGGCACCAACGGTGAAAGGTGCTGTGGAGGAGAAGTATGAGGCCGATGGTAAAGAAAGTTTGGGCAAGGGGCACCAGTCTGGTACGCGAACAAAGGACAACGCCATAAAGACTGGCGCCGGTTACAGAAGTGGAACTGAGAAGTCTTCACTGAGGTGGAAGAAGTCCAAGGCCGCGAAACATGGAGCGTTTCTTTTTAACAGGGTTGAGACAAGTGAGGAGGAGGAGGAGGCTGTGATAGACATAGTGGCCACAATCAAAGCCGAATCCGACTCAGTTTTGACTAATTTTGGCACTGAAGACTTGGCTAAAGTCGTGTTTATTACCATTAAAGCACAGTACCAGCAATAGTCAAATAAGTGCAGAAGCAACTTAGTGCATCAGTGGACTGTTACAAGCTTGACAAAAGCATACTGGAAAGCAGATATAAAGAGGATGAACTTGAGCAGTACAGTCGGAAAGAAAATGTCTGCATCAATGGGATTGAAGAAACTGATGAAGAAACCGAGGACCAACTCATGGAGAAGGTCTGTCATCTTGCTGCAACGGCAGGTGTAACTATCACCGAGAACGAAATCTCCGCGATGCACCATTTGGGGGGCGCAAAAAAGCAAGGCAAAACCAGATCTACAATTGTTCGATTCCTGAGCAGGAGGGAAAAAACGGAACTGATGAGGAATAAATCAACGCTGAGGGAGAAAAAAAGAGCACAAGGCTATCTTCATTAGTGATGACCTTACACGTCTGAGGTATAAGCTCTTCTGGTATGTCAAGGAGAAATGCCAAAACGCATTCATAAGAGAAAGCAGAGTTACCTGCAAGATCGATGGTCAGTATGTTACAATTAACACCCCTGATGACCTGTTCATGATCGGATATGACGATGTGGATTATAAAGACTTTGGTATCGACGTGTAGGCCAGATATGGAGCGCAGGCAGAAGAAAATGTGTCTGTACCCGGTGTGAGGAGGGCGGCTCACACTGGGCTGCATATTCTCACCCTGAACATGTGAGGGATATGAAGTAAGTTAGAAACTCCTGACTTTGTTGAAAGATGCAAAAACTATGATGTACTGTGCTTCAGCGAGACAAAAACTTATGATGCTGATACAACGGAGTTGCTGGACAAGTTTAAAGAGATGAGTTTCCAAATGTTTGTTAATAATAGACAAAAGTAGGGCTGCACGATTCTGGAAAAAATGAGAATCACAAGTTTTTGGCTTATAACTGAGATCACGATTCTCGCACGATTTTTTTCAACATAAAGATATATTGTGCTTATTTTCTGATACAAAAGGAAAAGTAACAAAAATTATAAATAAATAATTAAAAAAATATCATTAAATAACAAAACCTATAATTGCGTCTGATACACGAGACACAAGGCACATAAACTGTGGTCAGCAGAGAGGGAACACTCCTCTTTTTAGCTTAAATGCAACAGCTGACAGCCGACACTGATCGTAAAAACAATAAACTTTTGTCTCTTGTCTTCTCTTACAGCTTTTGAACAATTTTAACAACAATATCAATGTTGATATTTTGTTTTCTGAGGTAGGTATTCCAGGCCTGGAATTAAGTCAAAATTAAACGTTTCAACACCATGCATTTGACAGCAGTATTCACCTAACATAGCCTACATATCTTTAATTATATAATTATTTATATGTCTCTATGTATATTTTTACATAAATCCCCAATATTTTATTTGCCTTTAAAAAAAAATCCTCTTCCTTCTTTTAATTTGACAATGTTTATTCTATTGTATTATATGTATTAATTCTCTACAGGATCTTGTATGTTCTTTAATGTGTGTTCAATTTATTAAAAGAAAAAAACAAAAAACGTTTTGGTGAACCCTGCAGCAAAGTGAACCCTCTTCCTCAGAGAGAGGATCTTTGCCTCCCAGTTTGTTCCTGGTGGCAGAGCAGAGTGAACCGTCTTTCTTCTCAGAGGATCTTTGCCCCATGAGAGCAGGCAGCATGTCGGTCTGTCTGTCTGAGGAGTGTCAGTATGTTAACTTGTTAGCCGTACCCTTGCTGTTAGTCATGTTAATGTTATCGTCGGCAGCCCTGAATAGCTTGTAAAGCTTTAGCATAGTTAGTGAACACATTTGTTATCGGCCCATGTGTTTACTGCTACAGAAAATTAATAAATCTTTGGTTTATTTGCACAACGTCGCCTCTCTGCCGTCTTTTATCACGCTTGCTAACGCTAAGTTAACTTTACCAGCAGATCTGTATGAGGCACAAACTGAGGCTACAGTTAGCAGTGTGTTTCCACCCTGTCTCGCTGCTTTCCAAACTGCTGGCCGGCTGTCGCTCTGTATCACGTGGTATAACGCTGCGTCGTTGGGAGCGCTTGTTTTCATGCAGATGATGTCCCGACTCCCGACACGGGCAGGGCCGGCATAATCGCCGTCATTGAAAACTTAGATTGTATATGCATATGAATTGAGATCGCAATTTTATTACAATTAATGGTGCAGCCCTAGACAAAAGTACACAAATTGGCGCTCTGGGGAGTGATAACTGCTGCGAGTAAATAAATGATTGATAAGTGTGGGCAAAAATTGATCAATAGTGATCTATGTGTATAAAATTAAATAAGCACTTACTTAAATATGATAAAGATCTTGTAATCCTATATCCTATATATACCTCCATATAAAACTAGATACTCCAGTATAGGCCTGTTTGATGAACTTATGAAATTATCCTTGATATTGGCGTTGAAAGTAACTATTTCCTAATATGTGGTGACATGAATGCCTATACTCAAGAAAGGGATGATTTTGTCCTTGTTGACTGAGATAATCGGAACATAGATGAAACTTTTGGTGAAAAGGTTATGCGGGGATTCTAGAAATGTATAATATCCCATTAAAAAGAAAATCAATTGATGTACACAGACACTTCGGCAATTATGGCAGTGCACTGTTAGAGCCGTGCAGAAGTTTTACGTTTTGTATATTAAACGGTAGATGTGGTGATGACATGAATATTGGGAAGGCAACCACAGTGGAAGTCAGTGTAATTGATTACATGATAGGTTCTCCATTTGTTCTGAGCAAGGTCAGAGGTTTCTGTGTACATAAGTTTGATCCCTTATTCTCAGATAAACATTGTATGGTGGAGGTGCTATTGGATGTGAATTCTGACAATGATTATCTATGGGCAGAGGGTTTGACAAGGGACCAGTTAAACCCCACAGCTGCAAATAGTGAAAATCAAGCATTAATTCGTAAATGGGATAAAAACAATGTAGATGAGTTTATAAGAAACATTCAGCTTAATAAAGTGGATAATCTGTTATTTGATCGAGACAATCTATCAGTGGATGAAGTCACAAAGGAGGTATGCACTATTATCATTATTATTATTATTATTAATAGTGCAGTGGGTACATTTCCGAAAAAAATAGTAAAATCTAGAAATGGCCAGAAAAGTAGTAAAAGTGCAGCATGGTTTAACAAGGAATGCAGATTAAAAAGGCAAGAATACTTAAAAGCAAAGAAAATGCATAAACTACATAAAAACAAGGTTAGCACTTAATATGTCAAAAAGTAAAGAATACAAGAAATAATTAAACAAAGCACAGAGGGTTTATAGAAACAATTTTAATCGAGAGTTGATGAGTATAAAGTCTAACAATCCAAAGCTTTTCTGGAAGATACTTAATGGCTCTAACAGTAGTAATGAAAGTTGCGCAATTTCACCTTCTTACACCTTCTATGAGCACTTTAAAGATTATCTGACTGGGAAATACAAATAGACAAGATACCTGAAGTCACCTATGTTGAACACACTTGTGGTAGTGATTTATTAAATTCTAGTTTTACTGTGCAAGAAATAAAAGAGGTTATTTTAAAATTAAAACCTGGGAAAGTAGGAGGAATTTACCTAATCTTAAATAAGTATATATGTTTCCTTATTTAATAAAATTTTTGATACTGGTATTTTTCCCGAAGACTGGGCTCTTGGTTTGATTGTGCCAATCTTTAAGAGAAAAAGCGATGCCGCAGATTGTGATCATTATAGAGGCATCACACATTTGAGTTGTCTGGTTAAATTGTTTACAGATGTAGTAAATATGAGGTTACTTAAGTTTTGTGAGGATAATTCTATCTTGAGGGAAACCCAGGCAGGATTTAGAAAGGGCTACTCTACTACTTACCACATATTTTTGTTGAAACACATTGATTTATTTTGTTTTAAAAAGAAGAGATTATTTTGTTCCTTTTTTCGACTATAGTGAGGCTTTTGATTCAGTCTGGAGAGATGCTCTCTGGTACAAATTATTAAAAAGTAGGTGTAAAGTAGGGGTGGGAATCTCTAGGCACCTCACGATTCGATTCAATTCCAAGGGCAACGCTTTCGATTAAAAAACGAGTCTCGATTCTAAAATGAGCCAATAAGAAAATTTACACTAGATATTGAAAAACATTATTGTAATAAAGCTGGGAATACATATCCAGTGCATACAAACTGTATTACTTACTGTGGTTAAGATGACTACACTCCACTGGTCCATCCTCCTCATCTACAAATGTCAACAGGACTCTCCTGTCCCTCGTCAACCTCCTCGACATTTCTCCTCCAGTATTTACAAAACTATAAAATACGAACTATTGTTAACAAAAAAAAAAAAAAGACAAACAGTGGCAAAACTACACACTATGGTGAAAACACGATGAAAACATGCCAAAAAAAAAAAAAAACCCACAAACACGGCATAAAAAAAACAAACTCAAAAGCTCTCTCAAAAAAAAAAACAACCCACAAATACTATTATTTACAACACTAAATATTATTTACAAAGAAAACGCCACCAAAACTCAGCTAAAACACGGCTAAATCACTCAAACTTGCACTCTCCTCGTCAGCTGTCACACTCCTCCTGCTGTGCTCACTTCCCTCCCCTCCTCCACAGGTCATGACGTCACTATCGTAATATACCGTATATCACTGGAAAGCTCCGCTTCCCAGCTTTCAGAATCCATTGGAATTGCGTCAATAGCGTGAATGGTCGAGGAGTTACGGTAATTTGAAAAATAAATATAAAAATAAAATTAAAATTGATTATGAGTTTTCCACATCGATGCTCGCATCGTTCAAGACAGAATCTTGATGCATCTAAAAATCGTTTTTTCCCCCCTACCCCTAGTGTAAAGGGTAAATTCCTGGATGTCGTAGTTAATATGTATAAAAATATTAAATCTTCTGTCTTTGTGAGAGGAAAACTTAGAGATTGTTTATTGTTTTAAATATCTTGGAATTATTATGAACTACAATGGTTCATTTAAAACTGCTATAGATGAGTTGTATAAGCAAGCGTCTCATGCCATGTATGCCCTCCTTTGTAAAAGTAGAACATTTGATTTATCTGTAGATGTCACACTAGAGCTCTTTGATAAGTTGGTTACAGTCATGTTATATGCATGTGAGGTCTGGGGGCCAGAAAAAAATTGATTTATTGAAAAAATTAATTACATCTCAGATTTCTTAAATATATCCTGAAAGTTAAAACAACATGTAACAATATGGTTTATGGAGAATTGGGGAGGTACTCACTTTGCATTGTCGTTAAAAAGAGAGTCATCGGTTATTGGGGGAGACTGATAGAAGGTAAAGAAAGTAGACTAGGTAAAATAATGTACAACTGTCTACTTAGACTGTATAATGCAGGTGTATCTGTGTAACCATGGATTCTGCAGGTAGAGTAGATACTGGATGACTGTGGTCTGTCTTATCTTTGGTTCTTACAAAAGTGTAATAACATTGACTGGTTGAAATCAACTGTTGAGCGATGGTTGAAAGATCAGTTTGTGCAAAAATGGAAAAGTGAACTTAGTAGCATGACATCATGTTTAAACAAGTGTTTAAAACTAGAAAAGTACTGACTGTGTCAAAATCAAAAGTTGAGACAGGTCATTTGTAATTTTAGGGTGAATTACACCAGAATCCCAAAAGTCACTGGAAGGCATAAAGGTCTGAACAGAAGCCAGAGATTTTGTCACCTCTGTAAAGACAACCGTCTTGGTGATGAGTTTCACGTCTTGTTTGAATGTAAGAATGTTAGTATAATGAATCTCAGAAAAATATACCTGCCAAAATATTATGTAAATTATCCATCTATGTTTAAGTTAATTTTATTATTACAATCTGATAAGTTAAAAGTCATATAAGTTAGATGCCTTTTTGAAGACTGTCCTGCCTTTGTTTAAGTGATATACTTGTTTATTTTCATTACCAGAGTAGGAAAACAAAACATGTCCAGCTTTGCGTCTTGCTATGCTGAAAGATTGATATTGTACGTTTGTGCTCCATACCATGTACATATGGTCGTGAGTTAATTGAATGAATGAATGGAAATTGGGGGTAAGCCTGAGGCTAATCGCCCGCTGAGCGTGTAGCAGGAAGGAGAGACATGGCGTGTCCTTTTGTGAATAAAGTTGTCGAGTTGTGCGTTAAGGATTTACTGCAAAAGTAGGGATGCACCGAAATGAAAATTTGGGGCCAAAGCCGAATAATATTAAGCGCTTGGCCGAATACCGAGTACCGAATACCGAATATTGTTGTTTAGTTTTTCATTAGTTTTTGCAGATGAACCCCCTCCAGATTAGTGATGTCACAGTACCAAAATTGGGACCCACTGCCAGGCAAGTACTTCTCAAATCTACTTGCCCCATCTAAATTCTTACTTGCCCTGCCTAAGAGGTTCTTTTTCTGGCTGTGTGGTGCATGTGTTCGCTCATAACTTATAACTTACACCAGCAGAGACGATCAGCCAATGGAGGCAGCAGCACATAAAAAAGCAGCACACTGCAACTGGCCCCTCCGAGGACAGAAACAGGAGAAGAAATACACGATTACAGGCCTGGAATTAAGTCATTTTTAGGGCAAGGCCACTTTGGCCTTTGATAAATACAAATTTATTGGGGCATCACGGCCAAAATGCGGGGCACCAAGGCCAAAACCAAGGGCGCAATAACAATATGTGCTAATTACATTGAATGAAGACAAAACAATATATGTGTTGAAAAACAGTACTGAGTTTATTAAAACCGGGTCTGCATGACTGGGGATATACCTCGTTTCTTGTTGTTTTGATTCATGTCCCTTATTTTTAAAGTCTTTGAAATCTCTTTATTCTTTTGTTATCTCCTAGTTATTAAGAAATATTATTAGAAGAAGATTCTTTATTGTCCTTTCTCAGCACATTACATACATTGAAATGAAATTTGACCTCTGCATTTGACCCATCCTACTGTATACACTGGGAGCAGTGGGCAGCCGCAGCGCAGCGCCCGGGACCAACTCCAGTTCTTTTGCCAATGCCAGTGGTCAGGGTCACTGACAGGAGTATTCACCTAATATAGCCTACATATCTTTAATTATATAATTATTTATATGTCTTTATGTATATTTTTACATTAATCCCCAATATTGTATTTGACTTTAAAAATCCTCTTCCTTCATTTGTGTGCATGTGCGTATCTGTTGCATCATGGGAAGAGCGTGGCCTCGCAGCTCGGCTCCAATTGTTTGTTGTTTCTATTAATTTCTATCCTATTTGAAAAGTCAAACAACAATTTTGTGAAACGGGGAGACTTTAATGCCTCCAAAGAAGGATACGATGGAAGAAACAATGAAAGAAATGAACGAAACACTGAAGAAACTAACACAAGAGGTGAGAGACGTCGCTGCAAAGCAAACTGAGATAACAAACCTCTTGACAGAAGTCAAAGAACTTAAAGAAAGTGTGGCTGCAAAGGAAATGAGGATCGCTGTACTTGAAAAGAAAGTGTTGAAGATGGATGAACTGGAACGTAGAATCCAAGATCTGGAACTGTTTACCCGGTGAGGAAAACTTAAGTCTGCAAGATCAACAATCTCTCGAAACGCAGGTGATCTACTTTCTCCAAAGCAAGAACATCTATCTTGACAAGAACAACATCACAGCCTGTCACATTCTACCAAGAAGAATCGTTATGCGTTTTGTGAATCGTAAACACAAAACAGAGCTGCTGATGCAGGGTAAAAAGCTTAAGGGTACGGCTGTGTACATCAATGAACATCTCACATCTAAAAATGCTGAGATTGCCAGGTTAGCATGACAACTATGGAAGGACCGCAGAATAAAAGCAACGTGGACCAGAGACTGCAAGGTGTTCATAAGGCTGAATGGCCCCTCGCCTGAAGCAGAGAAGGTGTTGATGATCAGGGAGCTGAAAGACCTGGATCGCTACAAGTGAAGGTGACAGCTAATACGCTTTTTTGGAAAACAGGAGCTCAGTGCCAGGTGAAGACCAAAGGATTAGCCAGGTTTTTGGCCATCTATTCCCTGTATGTTTTACTATTTTTGAAGGGAGCTCGGAGCACCTCTCTGCACAAGGTAGGAAATACTTTTCCACTTGCATTATGACTGTTTACAATATGTTTTCTATACATCGATCTGGATTTGCAATGATCCCCAGGCGACGCAGGTTTAAACTCTATGACCTGCTGATACTGCACTGGCTCTGCTCCTACCGCTGCTTTTGTCTATTTTTTTATTTTTTTGCGGCTATTTTCTTTACGTGCTGCTGGGGTTTCTACCAGTTCTCTTTTTCCTTCGGACTGTATCGATTTTTTAATTCGATTTTGGACTTTCTGTGGACTAGCTCTTGTTTTTTTTTCCCCTTTTGGCTGCTTCTTTTTGTCTACCGTAGGCCTGGTAGTCCTACCAGTTTGTGTATGGGCGTTTGTGAACGGATGTGTGTGTATATGGGAGTGTGTACCTGCACTGTTGGTGCGCCAGTTACACCGAGTTGGTTTGGCGCTGTGCGCATTGCGCGCAGGCCTATTGGCATGGACATGTCATCCAACAGCTGAACTGTTCTACCCCCGAAATATAACGACACAAACTATGCGCATCGTGGCACGGACTTGTCATCCAACTACCAAACTGTACTCCACAGATAATATCAGGATCTCCTCTCTTTATGCGCTGCGTCTTAGAGATGCAGTGGCAATATTACATTGCGCATTACGGGTGTTGGAATGCATAGACCATTCAGGAGTTGTAAATATAATGAATATGTTTTGTAATATTAGCACTTTGTTTATAGAAAATGACTGAGAAGACTACTGATCTTCCCCTGTCCTCAGGGGGTCACACACTGTCAAGAGCTGAATACACAGACTACAAGTTGTATGATTTTGAATGCAATATTGACCCAGAAAACCACTTGCTTAATTCAATTAATACCATGTGTGATTACTATGTAGAAGAAAAGTTTAACGATACGATTAGCCTGGAAAACAATTTTTCATTAATACACTTTAACTGGAGAAGCTTACATGCAAACTTTACCAAGATTCAGGAATACTTGAGGTCTTTAAAACATAAATTTTCAGCCATAGCGCTGTCTGAAACATGGGTTGATGAAGATCGAGGTGTAGATTTCTGTATGGAAGGTTATGAATTGTACTACTGTAGTAGAAGAAATAAGAGGGGAGGCGGTGTTGCCCTATTTGTGAACACTGACCTGAAATGCAGAATTGTAGAATGTATGACAATGGCTATCGATGACTGATTTGAATGTATTACAGTGGAGATTGATATGGAAAAGAAGAGGAATGTTGTTGTTACGTGCATTTACAGGACACCTGGGCCGAAAATAGAAACGTTTAATGAAAATTTAGAAAAAGTACTGTGTCAGCTTAACGAAAAGAAAACATACATTTTGTGTGGGGACCTAAACATTGACCTGTTGAGCGCACATAGACAAGCATCGGTTAGTGACTACTTGGAGACACTATACAGTAGAGGGTTATTCCCATTGATCACTAAACCCAGTCGGATAACAACAACATGTGCGACATTGATCGACCACATCTTCAGCAATGTTTTAGAAAGTAAAATCAAAAGTGGCTTGATAATCAATGATATAAGCGACCACTTACCTGTATTCTGTACATATGACTGTAAAATAAATAATGAGGAAGAAGCAGCCTATAAGACTAAATATGTCAGAAAAAGGACAGATGAAGCAATCTGCAGGTTTAGAAATGACTTGGACGGGCAAGACTGGAAGGAGGTGTATGTAGGGGAAGTAAATGCTGCATATGAAGCTTTTCTAGAGAAATATCTCTCACTGTATGAAAAGCATTGTCCAAATGTACAATGTAAATATAAGGACAGCTATGGCAAAAACCCTTGGATTACAAGGGGACTACAGAATGCATGTAAAAAGAAAAATAAACTCTACAGAGACTTTATAAAATCCAGAACAAAAGGAAGCAGAAACAAAGTATAAGCTGTATAAAAATAAACTAACAACAATAATGAGACAAGCGAAAAAAGATTATTTTAGTAATCAATTAGAAAAAAATAAAACTGATATTAAAGGAACATGGAATATTTTGAATAAGGTAATGGGGAAAAGTACATCGGGTCAGACCAGCCCACCAAGCCACTTTTTAAACGAGGATAACAAGAAAATTAAAAACATTAACAAAGTAGTAAATGAATTTAATTCTTTCTTTGTAAATGTAGGACCTAAGCTAGCAGAGACCATTGAAAAACATGACATGGGGCGAGTACAGAATGGAGGGACAAGGGGCAGTAGAGTACTCCAGTCAATGTTTATGGGAGACGTCAGTGAAAATGAAATTCTATCTGTAGTAAATGCATTAAAATATAAGACATCTACAGATAAGGATGGGTTAGACATGATCATTGTGAAAAAAATCATTGACTGCATTGTCAAACCTCTAAAATACATTTTTAATCTTTCTTTTCAAACAGGGACCTTCCCAAATAGGATGAAGATAGCAAAGGTTGTCCCACTATACAAAGATGGGGATAAGCATATGTTTACAAATTATAGACCGGTGTCATTATTATCTCAATTTTCTAAAGTGCTTGAAAAAAATATTTGTACAAAAATTAGATGAGTTTATCGACAAGAACCAGCTGTTGAATGAGAGCCAGTATGGATTCCGTTCAGATAGATCTACTGCTTCAGCTGTGATGAATATAATTGAGGACATAGTAACTGCAACTGACAACAAGAAATACACAATAGGTGTTTTTATCGACTTAAAGAAAGCATTTGACACAATTGATCATTCTATCCTGTTATCAAAGTTACATTCATATGGTGTGAGAGGTATAGTATTAGACTGGTTAAGTAGCTATTTGGATAAAAGACAACAGTATGTTCAGTATGCTAATAACACATCCAATCACATGCAAATGCAATATGGAATACCACAAGGTTCAGTTGTAGGACCAAAATTATTTATACTTTACATTAACGATATCTGTGATGTATCTAAGCTATTAAATTTTGTTCTATTTGCAGATGACACAAACTTTTACAGCTCCGGAAATGATTTAAAGGAATTGGTAAAGAGCATGGAAAAAGAAATGGTCAAACTCAAGGAATGGTTCGATATTAATAAATTATCATTAAATTTAAAGAAAACAAAATTTATGATTTTTGGTAAAAGAAAAAAAGATGAAAATACTGTACTTTCAATAGCAGGAACAAGAATTGAAAGAGTTAAGGAAATTAGGTTCTTGGGTGTGCTCCTAGATGAAGGGTTGACTTGGAAATCACATATCTCAAACATACAAAAAAAAGATGTCCAAGAGTATTTTTGTATTAAATAAAGGTAAAACATGTGTTAGAGTATAAGGCATTGAGAACTTTGTATTGTGCACTTGTGTTGCCCATCAACTACTGTATGGAGGTGTGGGGAAACACATACCAAAGCAACACAAAGTCATTATATCTTTTACAGAAGAGAGCCATCAGAATCATACATAAAACAGGTTATAGAGAGCACACAAATATCTTATTTTTTAAGTCGAAACTCTTGAAATTTAATGAACTTGTTGAATTACAGACACTAGTGGTTATGTTTAAGGCAAAAAATAAAGTACAACCAACAATTCTACAAAAAATGTTTACCCTTATAGAGAATGAAGGACGAAGGAAAGGGCAATTTAGGCATACATTTGCAAGGACAACATTAAAACAAATGTGTACTTCAGTGGTGGGAGTGAAACTCTGGAACTCTCTACATAATGAGTTAAAGCAATGTAAAAATATATTTCAGTTAAAAAAAGCATTTAAAGAGAAAACGATGAAGTTGTATGAGATCTTGTTCTATTATTGTCTTGTTTTTTTGTCGTTATAGTCTTGTGTCGTTGCTGTAGATGGGAGTCATCCCCCTAATCTGACCAATAGGTGTTGCCTCAGCTGGTATTATTAGTATTTATGTCTCTTTAAAATATTATATTTCTGATCAACTTTACAGCCACAATGATAACCTGGAATGCACTATGGCATGTTGCACTTGGTTACTTCTGTTTAGTTGTGTAGCTATGGATCTTTGTTTAGTATTGTTTTTTATCTTACTATTATCTCTTTTTGGATGTTCGGCTATGATATGAGTGAGTATTATTACTTGATGATGATGATGATTATGGACTGCTTTTGCTTTAAAACTTGATGATGATGATGATTATGGACTGCTTTTGCTTTAAAACTTGATGATGATGATGATGATGATGATGATGATGATGATGAGCTTTTGTTTTAAAATTTGTTTCAGATTAAGATGGTAGGATTGGATGTTTTGGTTTGGTTTTTCTTTTTGTTTGTTTTTGTTTATTCTCATGTGCAAACATAAGGTGTTGATAAGTATCAGAGAAAATCTTTTGTAAAGGGGGCAGAAAATATAAGATTTTCTTCATTCTGCCTCCCTTTCGTCATGGCTGTGTAAACTATACAGATATGAAGATGTTAAAAAAGTTTATGTTGTTGGAACACATTCATGAACGAAATAAACTGTAAACTGTAAACATTTAATTTGACAATGTTTATTGTATTGTATTATATGTATTAATTCTCCACAGGATCTTGTACGTTCTTTAATGTGTGTTCAATTTATTAAAACAAAAAAAAAAGTTTTGGTGAACCCTGCAGCAAAGTAAGCCCTCTTCATCAGAGAGGATATTTCCCTGTCCACAGTGTAAACAGCTTTCGCCGGCGATTTGACAGTCACTAGAAGCACATTATGACCCTTTGTAAAAGTTTCTGTGTGGTACCTGTGTTATAAATGAACTAACGTTAGCAGCTAAGGACTGAGAGGCTGTCCGGTATATGTGTGTGTCTCGGACTGTCAGTACGTTAAAAATGAAATGAAAAATGAGTGGTCGCAGAAAAACCGGTGGTTAGCGGTCTCTTCCTCTCCGCGGGTGCCTCACGCCCGGCTGGGCAGTGAGTCAGCATGACTCCGCTTGGTAAGACGCCTCCATTTGCCTCCAAACATGGACAATACTGGGCTCGGTTGAGATTTGTCGGCAATGGTGAGCTTCCTACACGTGACTATGTCGGTGACAAATTACTGTTTGACTCCTGCTGGATAAATGTCACGGATGTATACTCGTTTATATCTCTGCCAAACAAAAGAGATAATTAGAGAGAGAGTTAATATTTTTCCAAGAGGCTCCTTTAAAACGTTTCCCGGAGGTTTACACCTCCAAACAAGGAGAGCCTAAGTGGAAAGAGTGGACGGTGGAGTCCTCCGCTCAGCTGGATGTCATAAACGTGGTAGTAAAGTTCTGGACTGGCAGGGTGCCAGATAGCGATATTGACTTATTCCTGAAGCGGTATTGTGACATCATACAAGTCATTAAACCACTGGACAAGTATGGCTTCTGGTATGGTGTCCGAAAATACAAAGTTAAACTGCACAAAACTTCCAACGGACATTACAAACAACTTCCCAACAGTATTTCTCTCGGCCCATACAACGGGCGCATCACTTACCCGGGACAAACCACCACCTTCATCTGTGGCTCGGCTGACCACCAGGTGAAGCAGTGTTCAACAGTTAAGTGCTGGAGATGTGGCAATCTCGGCCACAAAGCAAAAACATGCACCCTGGAAGGAGTGTGTAACCTATGTGGTCAAAACGGCCATACTTTCTTCTCCTGTCCAAAATCATATTCCAATCAAGTCAGATCTCAGAGGCAGCAGCCAGGTCCTTCTGAGCAGCCCCCTGACGAACAGCAGTGGCAGCAGCAGCTTCGCCAGCAGCAGCAGCAGCCTGGATCAACCATCCTGTCCTCTGATGACCAGCAGCAACACCAGCGGCTCGGAACCACGGTCCAGCCCTCTGATGAGCAGCAGCAGCAGCAGCAGCAGCACCAACAGCAGCAACAGCCCCATCATTTTCCTGCTCAGCAGAACCAGCAGCCCCCCAGTGGTCAGCGCTCATCTGATTGACAGCTGCTTCGGCAGAAGCAACAGGGCCCCAAGGCAGCGGACCATCGGCCCACCCACAGCCAGCCACCATCTCAGCAGCTGAAGCCCGGCTCCGATTCTGCAACTCTGAGACGGTCCCACAGCCAACCACAATCTCCAAAGTTGCAGCTCAGCTCCCAGCCTGCGCCTCAATCCTTCACCCAGCGACCACAACAGCAGCGTGATCCAGCAGACCAACAGCCCTGCAGCCAGCGAGCGGGTCTCAAGCCCGCAGCTCAACACCCTAGTCCTGGCTCCAGTTCAGCTGATACCCTGCAGCAGCTCCTCCCCAAATTCTCTCCTCCATTCTCAGGTGAGACCAGTCCTGAACTTGTAATAAATACTGACGTTGAACATCATGATGATGATGATGATGATAACGATGACGACGACTGTGAGAGTGCCAGTGAATCTCCAATCTCTGATCTCTCCGACCCACTAACAGCTGGTCAGAGAGTCAGTAGCACTCCCCTTCCCTCTCCTCCCACTAAGCTCATCCCCTCCATCAGTAAGTTGGACTCTTTTTCCACCACACCTGAGTTTTCTGCTCCCTTGAGCGAGTCTGAAGAACCGTTTCAACTTGTAAAAAAAAAAAGAAAATCAGGTTTTGTGAAAAAAAATAGTAAACGGCATGACAACAAACCCACACCTTAGACCTTTATGTTATGTGTCCTCTTAATGTCGCTACTTTGAATGTACGTGGCATAAAATCTAATGTTTTCAGACAACAAAAGATTGATTATCTGTTGAATACCAACTTTGACATATTATGTACTCAGGAATTGCGTTTGACAACAGATGAAGATGTTAAAATTGTGTGTGATATGTGGTCTAAAGGTAAAAGTGTTATTTCAATTGGTGAAAGTAGTGCAGATGGGTCAAAATTATTAGGAGAAGGGACATAATTCCAGGTAGACTTCTCATGATAGACTGTTTTTATAGAAATGACAAATATCGAATTATTAATGTATACACTGCACCCGAAAGAACTAAAAAAAAACCCAGCTTTTTAAAAGACTTAGAGAACTCCTCTCAATAGGATTTAATACCATCTTATGTGGAGATTTTAATACAGTGACATCAGAAAATGATAGACATAGTGCCGTACCTTTTACTTTGACAGCCAAAGGTAAAGTACTAAAAGAAATATGTGAGGAGTTTAAATTAATTGATGTGTATAGATCTTTGAATCCCTCTGGTTTAGATTACACTAGATTTGATGCAAAAACAAAAACACGTATAGACAGAGTTTATGTATCATCTAATTTCAGAGTAAATAACTACTCAACTGTTCTAAACAATTTTTCTGATCAATTCCTAGTCAGAACATCAGTGTCTTCCGAAACATCTGTTAAAAGAGGCTTCTAGAAACTGAATACACAACGATATAATAATAGAGTTAAAATCTGAAATTAATAAAATAACTCAATTAAGTATTATTACTAAATCAAACATTAAACTGTGGGAAATATTAAAATCCAGGGTGAAAGATTTCTTCAAATTCAAAAGTAAAGAATTAAATAAACTAAAAAATATGAGATATGATTCACTAGTTAAACAATATATAAACTTAAAGCAAATGAAACAAAAATCATCAGATGAAGAAGAAATCTTGTCCAACTTAAAATCAGAAATCAATAATATGAATAATGAACTGTTGTTTAATATTTACAAACAAGCAGAAATAAACAACAGAGGTAATTTATTATATGCAATGAAATTAGGACAAAAGCAAATTCAAGATAAATTTATTACATCTATAAAAAAAAAAATCAGTCTGGTGATGTTTTTCACGATGAAAAACAGAAAGGGGGGTTGATCAGAAATTTATGTGAAGAATCTTATAAAAAAGATTGAAGATTGAAGGCGTGTTACACTTATTATATAAAAAAGGAGACAAGACAGATATAAATAATTACAGGCATCTGACTATAATGAATACAGATTATAAAATATTAGCTAAAATAATAATGAATAGATTAAATGATACTCTAGATGATATTATAGAAAAAGAACAAACATGTGCTATTAAAGGATGTCTGATGTGGGACAACTTTAGCACTTTTGAGAGAGACTCTACAAAAACGAGACTTCTTCATTATCGGGCTGGATCAAAAGAAAGCCTTTGATTATGTCTCTAGAGATTACTTGTGGTCTGTGTTGGAAGCATATGGCTTCCCTAATGATTTTGATCATATGATCAGATGCCTGTACAGAAAGTCATGTGTCCGTATAAATGTTAATGGTGTACTTACTGGTTATTTTAATGTAGAAAGAGGTGTGAAACAGGGCTGTCCATTGAGTGCTGCTTTATATGTCTTAGCCATTAGCCCTTTAATCAAATTAATAAATGCGGACCCCTTAATATCCGGAAAATGTATTAATAATAGTTGCAATGTTAAAGCAATGGCATATGCCGATGATGTTACTGTTATTATAAAAAAAAATCAATTAGAGATGGATATTTTAATTAATCATTTGTGTCTTTACGAACTGGCGTCTGGCGCTGAACTAAAACCATGAAAAGACTGAAGGAGTTTGGATAGGAACGGAGAGTAAAAAACCTCAATTAAATACTCAAATAAAAGAAGAAATTAAAAATACTTGGTTTAACTATCTGTAATAATGATTGTAGTGAACGGAATTGGGATGAAAAACGAAATATTGTTAAAGACAAAATTTATAAATGGAAAAACAAAGATACTAATTATAAAGCTAGAATTAATATAATGAAAACATACATTCTATCCAAACTCCTCTTTCTTGCTAATATATTCCCACCAACTCCCATCTTATTAAAACAATTAAATAAACAATGTGTGAACCTGGTCTGGGGACACTAAACGTGACCTTTTTTGTTTAACAGCAGAGAGTATGGAGGCCTTGGCGCCATTGATTTGAGTGTCAGATTGATAATTGCTTTTGTTAAAAATGTGTCAGCGGCCATCTCAAGAAAAGCACCCTGGGTCGGTCTTGTTAAAGACTGGGGAAAAAAAACGAGGCAGTGCAAGACAACACCCTTATTATAAATTACTATTTTCAGATTTTTTATATGAACATAGAAGTGTACAAATAAACTGGGTAAGTGATACAAGTAAAACAATTTTTAATAAAATAAATGAATATAAATATGGTGGTGTAATTAAATACAAAAATATCTTAGAGAGAGACTATATGAAAGTAATTAAAATAATAAATGACAAGAAATACTCAGAGAGCATCAGGGATGTCTGCTGGCTCATTTCAGTTTCCAGGCTCCCTGTGCACACTACTGTTTCATGGAGCTGTTATGTCACAACCACAGAATGTCCTATGATTTATTGTAACGAACAAGAGACACAACAACATCTGTTAATTGACTGTTATAGATCCCAACAAGTGTGTAACATTTTACAAGGTCTTGGTCTATCTTGTGACATCAATTACAACTCTGTAACCTACGGACTCATAACAGAAAACATTCCACAGAAATACAAAGAACTATATCAACTGGTCATTATTATCACGTCATACAAACTTTGGAAAACCAGATGTGCCATGTCCCTCCAACAGACTGTTATAGATGGAGACATGGTAATAAAACACATTCAGGCCGACCTCCGGAAGAGAAGGACACTAGACAAAAAACAAACTCTTCCGTGGAACATCTTGCACTTTTAATGCACTCTGGTACGTGCACTTTGTTGCCTTCTTGAACTTTATTAATGTAATATGTATTTTTTTTATGCGAGTTAGGGGTGTTGTCGTGCCTGATTCTCTGTGTTTTGTAACATGTGTTGGTTGTTACAATGTATATATTGTATGAAATTCAATAAAGTATTTGAAAAAAAAAAAAAAAAAAAAAAAGAGAAATGTATTCAAGTGGCCTGATAATCCAGACTGTATTTTCTACCCCTGAGACCAAATCATTAGCATCATCTCCGAGCCAGAGCCCCACCAGTGTGCTGCACAGCTCACTAAATATGGCTGGCTACTATTCAACTCTGAAAGGATGTAGAAACATGATGCAAGGCCCAAGGGCCACAGGCTCTAGCTGGATGTGGACACTGTTGTACTACTTGAGTAGTACTACAGATGAATTTTACTGAAAAATTAAATTGTTTGAGTTCTTATCTCTACTGAATGAGTTTTATCAATATATTTTATACATTTTATTAATGAATTTAACCAAGGAAGTAACTGTTCAGGTTTCAATCTCTCCATTGTTCTTCACAATACAATTCCGAATATGTTAATGTTATGATGTGACATGCAGTTATGATAGCCAATTTCAGACAATGATGTCTATTAGCCAATTTTATTTTTTTTAATCACAGTGTTGGTTCTGATGTTCATCTTTCTCTGACCGCAGAGATTAATAATAAAGATGATTTTGTACAAAACTTGGCGTGTACAGAAAAGTAAGAAAATATGACTTCTGGTGCACAAATACCTGAGAAAAGTGTTGAATAGTAGAATAGTAATATCATCACTATGCAGATGTAAAGATAGTTTTTATCTCCATCAGGTTTGATACTAATTATAATGAATATAACTCAAACTTCTATGAAAAGTCCGTATCTATATACCATTCAGTGAGAGAATAATGTGATTGTGAATTTAAATTGGTTGCTATTGTTGTGGAAATATAATCAGGACAAATTGATAATGATCAAGAATATTTTTCTTCTTTGTCTGACAATCCCTGAATTAAATATTATCATTACAACTTATGTCACACCAGAGGACGATTATTAGGACTACCACACAAAAAAGTGTATATAAAATTAAATTAATAAGGAAATGGATGGGGTCTCACTCAGTTTTGAATTATAAACACATTACGTAATACAACGATATGTAAGAAGAAAAAAAAAATCCACTTTGGATTTGAGTTCACGTCAACTACCCACATATTAAATATTACACGTCACGGATTTACATGATCATAGGAGCAAATTTTATGCATTGCCCTTTGATTCTTCGGCAGCGGCCATTTTCTTTATAATGTCAGAGACACTGAACACATCAGCGAGGCAACAGTTTGTCGGCCGTAAGAAAAGTGACTCTGGCTCTGAAAAGACTTTTGCCAGTTTTTGTGGTTTCTAAAGCTGTAGTCAACACAGTTGCACATAATCTTCAACTAATCGATTAGTCGTGGGAAAAAAAAATCTTGTTTTTTTTAAATTATTTTTACTTCTGCAGTGGTGTGTCTGGGTCACTCTGCAGTTACACATCCAAAACACTACATGGCAGTGGAGGACTCTGTTAAGTGCTGTAAAGTTTAGTTCAAATCAAACTTTATTTATATAGTTGATTCAAAACACACATTAAACATGGCTTAATAGAGACAATTTCAAACACAAGTACGTTAACTGGCTTCACTATACTTTGCAGAACTGACAAACACTTGTCTTTATCTGGGCACATTTCCCCCACCGTTACAACATCCAAACGTTATTAGTACAAGTCTATGGCGTTTTACATTGTATAAATTAGCCTAGCGTCTAGCCATCTTTTCCTCTTCTCATATAAAGCCAGGGACAACAGCAACATTCAACAAAAGGTAACGGCACATAATTTGGCTCCATTACAACTCACAACATTCACCGACAAAACAACTGCCTTATACTTAACACATTTCCCAAGCAAATACAACATGCTACCATTATTAGTGCCAGCCTATGGCATTTTACATGGTATACATTAGCCTAGCGACGAGCAGAGATTTCCTCTGCTCATATGAAGCCAGGATAAATCCTGAAGTATAAATCCCTTAAGGATAAATCACACACAAGGCTTATAATGCTATTTTAGTGGAGGCTTTACTGTCTTCACAATTTATTGTTTCTTATCTGTGAAATACAAGTAAATACAAGCTTCCTTTTCACTGAAGTAAATGGTTTCAGTTTACAGAAACAGACAGCAGGTCTGCGTCACCACAACGCTGAGCGTGAGGGTGGGTGAGTTCAACTTTCTGTCAACAGTGGGGGTGTTTTGAAAACACCCCCATTTTCACAGGTAACTTAGCCTGTCCCCCCACCACAGGAAATAATGGATTCATCCTGGAAAGCTGTTGATGTAGCACTTCTCTCCTTATGAAAGTAATACAGCGATTATTTGACTAATGAGAATTTGGTCGGACGAGAGCATAGCAACCAAATAATCGACTAGTCGACCTAGTGGTTTCCCCTTGGCATAAATCAGAAAGGATACTCTGAGGAATTCCACAGAGCTGCAGGTTTTACAGTGTTAATAAGAAATTAATCTATAGCCCCTTTCCCACCGAAGTTTTCTCATTTACCCGGTATTTAAAAAAACCTCCACATTTCCACTGAAATTACCCAGGTAAAAAACTTTCCCTCAACCCCAAACTTTCCCTGAAAAAAGTGCCGAGTAGGGGGGTAGGACTGGACCCGGAATTCTTGAGGAGCAGGGCAGTGTGCCAAAGAGTGTGCTAACGGTACACACACACACACACACACACACACACACCCACACACACACACAGTGGAAACGAAGTGAAGATAACTCGAAAATGACTCGAGTTGACTTCAGCTAGACTCATTACTGTAAGTGAAATTAAACCTTAGTGAGTAAGAAGCCAATACTTTATCAATACATGTGTTCAGCAAGCATGAACATGTAAACCTGCAGACAGTGATATTCAATATGCTCCGCCCACAGTCTCTCATCCACCGATACTGACGTTATGTCTTACACAAGGACAGCACGCTAGTTCAGCTGATAGTGAATTGTTACTAATAAGCTCAAGACAGCTGTCTGTATGTAGACTAACTTAGTTTGACACTTATCTTAAAAGACTTTTAAACTGAGCTGCTGGCTGAGACAAACAGCCCCAACTCTCTACAACTGCATGTAACCAGCCAAGCTGGGGGAGCCAAATACAGGCCACAGGCCGAATCATCATCACGCTAATTTGAATAAATTATCCGGAACTGAGGCGTAGTGGAAGCGCAAACCACACAGATTAGCAGGAATTATTTACCCAGGTAAATAAATTCCTGGTAATAAAACTTCCTGGAAATGTTGGTGGAAAAGGGGCTTATGTGGATACATTATGCAATGATTTATGAATACTTTTCTTGTATTCAAAAATATCTGCGGTGTAATAAGATGCATTTATGGGACTGACATTCCATCATAGCGCCATCTGAGAATAAAGTAGATTACTTGGATAGGAAATCATTTCACAGCAATTCAATTAACCTCGTCCTAATATTACAAGAATGACATCAGTAGGCTATAAGCAAACTTTTTTTTTACTGGTCTGTACAATATTTTTGTGTTTGCCGTATTAAATTTTTTTTCCATGTTCAAAGTCTTCATTCGCGATCATGAAAATATATGATACAGTTGGGATGAAGTAAGTGGCTCTGCCTGATTTATGGTCGTGCGTTGAATCGACGACGTCGCTACGTGGTTGCCGTGACGCCGTCGTGAACCCTTCGAACTTCTCCGTCACTCCGTTTCGTCGCGGTGCAATTCACCGCCAGAGCAGTAGGAGGCTTCGTTCCTTTGCTGAGTGGTTGTCGTCGTCTCTAGTTGATTCTTCGTTTAGCTTCCGGCTTTTTCGGTCACAGAGAAATGAACGTGGAGCACGGACAGACGGCTCCGGCCGTATCCGTATTGAACGTTGTGCATAATGGCATATATATAATGAGCCTTAACAACATCTACATGGCAATAGAAGATGTTTAAAGACGGCGGGGATGGCGGTGGAAATACGGAACCAGAAATGCGTTGCTACCAAGCAAACCAATCACAGCCGTGCCGGTCTGCGCTGGGTCTGCGTCGCCTCGACGCGTAGTTACATTTTTGGGGAGGTGCACGTTAAGCCTGATTTATGGTCGTGCGTTGAGTCGACGACGTCGCTACGTGGTTGCCGTGACGCCGTCGTGAACCCTTCGAACTTCTCCGTCACTCCGTTTCGTCGCGGTGCAATTCACCGCCAGAGCGGTAGGAGGCTTCGTTCCTTTGCTGAGTGGTTATCGTCGTCTCTAGTTGATTCTTCGTTTAGCTTCCGGCTTTTTCGGTCACAGAGAAATGAACGCGGAGAACGGACAGACGGCTCCGGCCGTATCCGTATTGAACGTTGTGCACAATGGCATATATATAATGAGCCTTAACAACATCTACATGGCAATAGAAGATGTTTAAAGACGGCGGGGATGGCGGTGGAAATACGGAACCGGAAATGCGTTGCTACCAAGCAAACCAATCACAGCCGTGCCGGTCTGCGCTGGGTCCGCGTCGCCTCGACGCGTAGTTACATTTTTGGGGAGGTGCACGTCAGGCTACGCCGGGGGCTACGGCGAGCCCTCTGCGTAGCCCCGTAGCCTACAACGTAGCGACGTCGTCGATTCAACGCACGACCATAAATCAGGCTTCAGGCTACGCCGGGGGCTACGGCGAGCCCTCTGCGTAGCCCCGTAGCCTACAACGTAGCGACGTCGTCGATTCAACGCAGGACCATAAATCAGGCTTAACTCCGCTTTCTGCCACTGATGAATGAACTAAATCTGATCAGCTGCTCTGGCGCTGAAAACTCCCAGCTCAGGCTCACTCGGAGATGGGGAATAAGCTCAGAGTTTGTTTAGCCTGCTTTCTGAAATAGGGCCCTGGAGATGTGTAGTGAAGTGTCCAGGCTTCTTTCCGCCCCTTCGCCCTTTTCTGACTACCATTCATTATCTAACTTAAATGATAATTGGGGAAATATGTTCCTCTTTGCAAAGTCGGCTCAGAACATCCGTAAAGTGGAGTACAACAGGCAGAGTTATAAACCCCAGTGCCGTCCGTTACACTGTATATCAGCACGTCTCCTTTCCAATCCGCTTGCTTGGTCGGAACCAACTGTTGCACAACAGTCTGTCGAATCGTAATTAAACTTCAGTGTCGTCAAAAGAATTACATTTTAACACGACACACTTCCATTAAATAGAATTTATGGGTCTGACTGGGTCCGCTAAGTTACTTCCGAGTTTATCTGGTTTTATAATACAGCTAGCAGCTTATTTTTAACGGTAACCTCCAGTAAAACAAAACAAAATGATAATAGTAATGTGGTAACTTACACCTTCTGTTCTTCGATGCTGCACCGCGTTCCCGGTTCAAGCTCAATTTGAAATGTCGCTCGACTCGAGACGTCACTGCCACCTTCTTCTTCTTCTTCTTCTTCTTCTTCTTCTCCTCCTTCTTTAATGGCGGTTGGCATCCAGCTTATTTGGTGCATTACCGCCACCTTCTGTTCCGGAGTGTGGACCAAACGGTTATTCTTTTACCTGACCAGATACAATAAAAAACAAAAAACAAAATTATACACATTATATATATATATATATATATATATATATATATATATATATATACATATATATATATATATATATATATATATATATATATATATATATATATATATATACATATATATATATAAAATGTATTTTTATTTAATGTTTATTTATTTGTATTTATACATATATAAATAAAACACCCTTATCCTGCTATAAACTCCCCACACCCATGTCAACCACAGTCACCCTATTCTTCTACCCCTGCTTATTCATCAGATTCTATAATAATCACCTGTATCCCTTAAGAAAGCTATCAGTACCCTAACCTGTGCTCTCTCTCACCCATACTTAGTAACCCTTTTAATGTAAATTTCTGCACCCCTAAGTCCTTCAGCCTATTCCTCATCACCTCTCTCTGCATCTCATACCTTCTACACCTCAGATCTACATGCTCCACTGACTCCTCTTCCTGACACCCCTAACACAGGCCTGTCTGGTGCTTCCCTATCAGTTTTAACGTTTTATTTAATGCACTATGCCCCAACCTTAACCTTGTCAACACACTCTCCTGTGTCCGCTGCTCATCCTTCCACCTCTAACACTCTTTTGGAAATGATAAAGATGCCTCCCTTTCTGCTCTCTATCCCACCTTTCTTGCCACATTAGATTGGTCTTTTCCCAGATTGCACATTTAACTTCTGCTTTGCTGATACTGAGCAGCATGTTTACATTTACTTTCTTTAAAGCCCTCTTAGCCAACTCATCCACCCTCTCATTCCCCCTCACCCCTACATGTGCTGGAACCCACAGAAACTTTACCTGACCTCCCTGATTGACTATTCTTGTAATTGACTTGAAGGACTGAATACATATGTCTTGACAGCTGTTTGTATGGAAAGACCTTAAGCTTGCTAGTACTGAAGATGAATCTGAACATATCAACGCCTCATCCAGGCCAGCTTTCTCCACCCACTGTAATGCAACCAGCACTGCCATCATTTCCACGGTGTAGTCACGGCCACCTCCTTCTTCTTCTTCTTCTCTCAATTTATTGCCGGATCGCAAACAACTTCGAGATGTATACCGTCACCTACTGTACAAGAGTGTGCAACATCATGTCATTTAGCCTGTTTCTTAAATCCTACTCAACAGCCTAGTGTCCGTTAAGAAATGAATAAGTGCCTTCCTGGTGTTTTTAACCCCCTCTCCCTCTGTTCCCAGTATCCCACTCAAATTCCACTCACGTCCTGCGTCTCTGACTTTATCCTGTAGCCTTTCTCGTACTATTTCATACATGTTACAGTACAGTAGAATGTGTTCAGCGTTTTCTATACTCCACAGTTCTCACACTTATCACTATTCCTTTTCCCCATAACATACAGTGTGCCACTTAGATTTAGCATTTAGTTTTAGCCCTTTTAAACATTTTAAATGACATCAGGTGCAATTTAGATAACCATAAACTCACAGTCTTGGTACTACTGGATCTAACCGCCGCCTTCGATACAGTAGATCATGACATTTTAATAAATAGACTGAGGCACCTGGTCGGCCTCTCTGGTACTGTTTTTAACTGGTTCACCTCTTACATTACCGATGGACATTTCTTTGTAAGTATGGAAACATGTTCCTCAGGAACCCATGAGATAAAGTGTGGGGTCCCCCAGGGGTCAATTTTAGGTCCAACTCTTTTTAATTTCTACATGCTTCCTCTGGGGGACGTCATCAGGAGGCACGGCATCAGCTTCCATAGTTATGCCGATGATACACAGCTATACATCGCCGTGTCTCCTGATGACACAGGGCCAATTGATGCCCTTTTAAACTGCATTTTAGACATAAAGTCATGGATCAGTGAATTTCCTGCAGCTCAACCAGGACAAGACAGAGGTTTTAGTCATTGGTCCTGAAGGCCAGAGAAAGAAACTTTTACCAAAACTACAGGATTTTAAACCAACACAAACTGTAAAAAAAAAAATCTGGGTGTGATTTTTGACTCTGAGTTTGTTTTATTCCACATATTAAAAACATAACAAAGGTAGGTTTCTACCACCTTAAGAATATAGCCAGAGTCCGCCTGTTTCTCTCTCAGGCCAGCACGGAGGTGCTGATGCATGCTTTTATCTCCTGTAGGTTAGATTATTGTAATGCCCTGCTCTCTGGTCTTCCCAAAAAGAGTATCTCAAATCTACAATTATTACAGAATTCAGCTGCACGGGTGCTGACGAGGACCAGGGGGCGGGAGCACATTACACCAGTTTTAAAATCGCTGCATTGGCTCCCCGTGCGCTTCAGGATCGATTTTAAAGTTCTTTTATTAGTTTTTAAATGTCTTAATGGTCTTGGACCTTCTTATTTATCTGACCTGCTTTTACCATATCAACCCTCGCGGACCCTGAGGTCCTCCGGCACCGGCCTTTTAACCATACCACAAGTAAGGACTAAAACACACGGGGAGGCGGCATTTAGTTTATATGGCCCCCGATTGTGGAACAGCCTGCCAGAGAACCTCAGAGCTGCAGAGACTGTTGATGTTTTAAAAAGAGGCTCAAGACTCATCTCTTTTAATCAGGCTTTTAACTGATCTCTTTATTTATCTATTTTAAATTCCTTTTATAACCAATTAATCTATCTATTATCTATTTTTTATTTATTTATTTTTTATGTTCTTACCCTTCCTCTTTTTACATTCTTATCTCATTTAACCTTTATCTTTTGTTATTTTAGTTATAGGTTTTAGTTTTGATGCATTTTATGTCTCTGTTTTAGATCATTCTTACCTAGCTATTAACTCAGTTTTATGAGCTAAATAGCTTTTTGTTTATTTGGTTCTTTTTATACCTTTTATCCTATCTTACTGTTTTAGTCCCTCAGTTTTTAGCTCCAGTGTTTCCTCATGGGGGCCTACCACACTGAGAGTTGTTCCTGGTCTCCCCATGGGGGTGCCGTCGGGAGACCACTCTGACCTGGGTGGCTGAAGGGCACTGCACCTCGGTGTGGAGCCTCATGTCTGCCTGGGTCGGGGAGGTCTCTATGGCGGCGCTCCCTGTGGCCATGGACCATGGGCCTTATCAGTGTGGACGGCCCCCAGAGGTGGATTTTTCCTTGCCTCAGGTCTCGTTGCTCGGCCATGTCTCTTTAGTGATAGCTAGTGTGTGTTTGTGTGTGTGTGTGTGTGTGTGTGTGTGTGTGTGTGTGTCTGTGTGTGTGTGTCTGTGTGTGTGTCTGTGTCTGTGTGTATTTATGTATCGCTACACTCTCAGAAATAAGGGTTCCAAAAGGGTTCTTCTTGAAGGGCCGGGGTTCTATCCAGAACCATTTACTTCTGAAGAACCCTTTTTTGAAGAAAGGGTTTTTCAAGGGTTCTTTGTAACACTAAGGGTTCCAGTAAGAACCTTTTTGATCCAAAGAACCCTTTTGGGAACAAAGAGTTCTTCAAGGATTGTTGAAAGCATGGGTATTAGATCCTCACCCTCAAATATTCAGATTACCCAGGTTTATCCATGTTCAAGTATGTAGATGTTTGTAATCCCCTTGATCAATTCATTGTACTTGTGTTCTGCCAAGGTCTTTTCCATCATTTCATGCCATACAATAGTTAACTGTGTACTGTTATTGAACAAACACTATTGTAGTGTGTTGGGGTAGGTGGGTGGAGTTTTCCCAGCATGCTTTGAGACCGTGTGTTATAGACATAAGTTCAAGTAAATTGTGTTCTAAATAAACATAAATATTATCTGGTACACAGTTATTTGTGTTACTGTTCTTCACACTAACTACGATGTTCTAGTAGCTTACTGCCATTGTTACAGAAATAGGCACTTTCACACCATGAGTGTAAGTTACATGCACAGTTAGTAACCTCCATTCAGTCTGTATTTTAAAGATGATGTGCTCTGTTGCTGATAAACAGCAACTCTCTTGTACATGTGTGATGTATGGGGCATAGGGTTTGACATAAAAACCAAGATTATTTCTCTGCTTGAGGTCTAATAACAAACCCCAGCTTTGTGACAATATGTTAATTGGTTAGTCCTGCTAGTCCCTTCCTCAGATACACTGTGCATAGCTGTTGTAGGCTGCAGAGACCATAGCAACAAGGGTTGAGTTGAGAGGGATCTGTCTGTTGAAGACAATACTTAACTGTTGCTTTTATAAAGAGTGGCTAAGAATACAGTGCATATATAAAATATAGCTACATGATGAGCTCTCTGGTGGGAAGATCATGTCTTGAACCCTCAATCTTCAAAATAGCATTGCTGTGCTCTTAACTACTGAGTCACAATGTTAGTTTTGTTTGACCATTGTTTTTTTTTAAATTATTGTATGCCTTTATTGCACAGGGACAGTAGAGAGAGATGGGAAATGTAGGGAAGAGAGAGTAGGGGAATGCATGCAGCAAATAGTCCAGCTGGCCGGCCGGGAGTTGAACCAGGGACTCTATGCTCAGAACACTTGTGTCTATGTGGTATGCACCCTAACCACTCGACTACCGGGTCACCCTGATTTAACCATTGTAACTTCAACCTCTGGAGGGAGGAGCTCATGAGCCCAAAAAATGCCCTAAATATATTTTATTTTTGGAGAGTGGGCAGTTGACCCTCCTTATCATCTATTCCTTTATTATGGATGGTGGGAGGGCTGGGTGAATAGAAGGCTACAGTGTGGAGGGGTGTTGATGCCAGGAACTGAACCCTGGAAAGGCTGGGATTTGGTGTGTAGTGCCTGGGAGCTGGCTGCCCTGCTGGGTTAGTATGTGGGAGCTGAGAGCTGGTGTCCCTACAGATTAAACCACATGATCTGCCCCTCCCTAAAAACTAGGTGTGACATATCAATAGTGATTGCTGTTCACACATTGTGTGCAACCAGAAGGTGGATGTGTCAGACGAATAGCAATTTCAGAGAATCAAGGTAAGCTGAATCTAATATCTTATTTCAACATATTGACTGTAGCTAAAGACTTTTATGGTAAAAGATGGACTATTTAAATGTAATCATTTTTTTCTTGTTTTTTTTTTTGTCTTGTAGAAATGACTCATACAGCTTGGACAAAAAATCAAGTTTGTCACTGGCTTGAAAAAGAGGGTTTTGCCAATTATTCAGGTTCATATTTAAATAAATGAAAGCATGTTAAAACTTTGTGGGGTTCCCTCATGTTCACCTAATTGTCTGCCACTGGTGGCTCTTAGTATTGGAGTTGGAGGATAGGCTTATTCAATCTGTTCCACTGTTATCATTATGTGTCCATACACTGATTGCTCTCATTGGACCATGCATGACTTTGTTGTTTGTAGATGGCTTACTGCTTCATCAGCTGTGCTAAGTGTACCTTTTATTGATGGTACTGTCTTTTTTTCTCTTCCCCCTCTACCATGTCACCATGAATTCTCCTTGGCTCCTCTCGTTGGCTTATCCTCAGAGAGTCTCCCCTCCTTTTCCATCATTGTTCCAAGATTTTTAAATAAAATTTCTCATTAGAAATTGTTCGAATGTTTTTTTCAATGTCAACATTATTAACATTGATTGTTACAATATATGGGGTTCAATCATGGTTGGCCTAAGGGTTCTGGGTGGAACCCCCTGTGCGGGTTCTAGATGAAACCCTTGAAATATAAAAGGGTTCTCCTTGGAACCCCCTGGGTGGGTTCTAGATGAAACCCTTCACATATCAATAGGTTCTCCTTGGAACCCCCTGGGTGGGTTCTTTGTGGAACCTCTCATGGGGGGTTATGGGTGGAACCATTCACAGATGGTTCTAGGTATAACCCTTTATGTTGGGTTCTAGATGGAACCCTCCAAAAGGGTTCCAGGTGGAACCTTCACAAAAGGTTCTACCTAGCACCAAAAAAGGGTTCTCCTATGAGGACAAGCCGAAGAACCTTATATGGTTTTACTTAGCACTTCTACTTCTAAGAGTGTATGTGGGGTGGGAGGGTTGGGTTTTCTCTTTTCTTTTTGTTTCCTGTTTTGGATCTTTGTTATTTTTAACCTCTGTGAGGCACTTTGTGTTACTGTCATATGAAAAGTGCCATATAAATAATATTGATTTGATTTGATTTTGATTTAGTTCTATGTGATCTAATCTTAGTCTTGTTATGACTCTTTCCTCCCTTCTGTTCCTTTCTTTATAATTCTTCATTATGATAGACTTTTGTATTTTGTGGTATCCCTGTCCTTTTTGGTCTTCCTTCCACCTTTTCTACCATATTTCCAATCCCTTCTTTTTTATCACTGCTTTCTCTTCTCCTTTTCCTAGTGGAACTGGTACTGTTATTTCCTTTCCTAGAGCTGTTTTTGCTCATTTGTCAGCACACTCATTCCCTGCTATTCCCACGTGTGCTGGCACCCAACAGAACTGTACTTCTTTACCAGCCCTGTGTATTCTGAACAAACTGTGATAAATGTCAATGAGCAAATCTTCTCTTCGGAATGATGTTGATTAAATATTTTCCACTACGGCTATTGAATCTGTGCATACCACCACCCTATCTGGTCTGACCTCTTCCACCACCTGTAACCCAATAATGACTGCCACCATTTCTGCTGTATATAATCGGTCTGACAATCTTTTGGAGATGGATATATTTTAAACTCAGGGCTGTACACACCAATTCCCACATGTCCCTGTTGATTTTTTACCCATCTGCGTATATTTTCATGTAGTTGTGATAGGTATTTCTCAGGTAACAACTTGATTTTAAGCCCACTTCATCCATTATCCATTCTTTTTTCTGTTCCAGAATGCTGATGTCTATATTTATTTCTGGAAAGAGCCAAGGAGGTATATTACTGTTTGGGATTGTTTTACTGAACTCTAACGTTTCCATTCCATATGTTACCAGTCTCACCTTCTCTTGACCACCCAAACCCCTGCCTCTGGAATTTAGAATATTCCCAGCAATCCTGCAGAATCATTGTTGTAAGGTTTTGCTCCCCACTCCCTTTTAGTCTTATCCAATATGAAAGTGCAAGTTTTTCTCTTCTTAACTCCAGTGGTGTCTCTCCTGCTTCTACTAAAACTGCATTAATGGGTGTCGACCTAATAGCTCCTAAACATATTCTCAGGGCTCTATACTGTAGTCTGTTTATTTTTTGTAATGATGTCTTTGCTGCTGCTCTGTATATTATACAACCATAGTCTATTGTTGACCTCATAATTGCCCTATATATGTCAATTAATGACTGTTTATCTGTCCCCCAGTCACAACCTGCCACAGCTCGAAGTAAGTTAATAACCTTTTTGCATTTAGTTTCCAAATGTTCAATATGTACCTTCCATGTATATTTGCTATCTAGCCATAATCCCAGGTACTTAAATTAATTTACTCTCTCCATCGGCTGACCATGTAGTTTTAGCTTCTCAGTAATAATCTTGCGCTTGTCTGTAAATATCATGTAACATGACTTGCTTGTTGACAGTTTGAACCCCCACTCATATGACCACTTTTTCACTTTATCTATTGCTTTCCCCATATTCTTAATAACATGCTGCCCATTTCTTCCCCTCATCCATATGGCCCCATCATCTGCGTACAGCCTGTTTGAGTCCCCGTCCGGACCAAAATATGGAGCGTGGCCTGGTGGCTGCAGAGGTACCAGTTCACCTCCTGGGCACTGCCAAGGTGCCCTTGAGCAAAAAAACTTGTCAGTAGGAGAAATAAGAGACTCTTTTGTGGCGGGGTTTTTATAATTAAAGAGTTTACAGTTTTCTCATTTTGTTACAGAAAACGCCTCACCAAGGGCAGCCCCCTCACTCTAACATCTCTCCACTTTGTGCATGTATAGGTCCTGTTTGTGCATGTGTGTGTCTTTCAGACCTGTGTGTAATTGACAAGCAAGAGCGAGAACATTGAATTTACCCTCAGGGGGATTAATAAAATAAATAAACTTAAACTAACAACTAAAGCATCCATTGTGGATCGTCCTTTCCTAAATCCACTCTGAACATTACTTAGTAACCCTCTCTGTTCCAACACATATGACAGCCTCTGAACTATTATCTTGTCCATCCATTTACATAAGTGAGACGTCAAGGCTATGGGTCTATAGCTACCAGGTTTAGCAGGATCCTTCCCTGGTTTATTAAATGACAATATTATTGCACTTTACCCACTGCCACCTCCTCTTCTTTTTCTTCTTCTTATGGCGGTTAGCATCCATATGCGTTGCATTACTGCTACCCATTGGATTATATCAGTTTCGCAGTGTAAACTGTTCAGACCATTTTGTTTATTATATTGAAATAATATACAGAACAAGTCAGGGAATACTATACAAAGACAAAAGATAGAATTAAGCAGCAATGGTGGAAATTATACAACAACACAATCAAAGATGATAGTAATAATAGTAAAAACAATAGTAACTTTTAGTAATTTTTAAAAGTAATGATAATAATGATTAATAATAATAAAAATAGATAAATAAATAGGGGATGACCATGATAATCACAAAAACAACAATAACAAAAAAACACCACTGTCATCATCGCTGCCACAACATCAACAACAATGACAACAATGACAACAATAGCACTAGAGACAAACATTCAACATAAAAATAATATGTACAGTAATGTAAAAAAATCCCCATCATAAAACAGTTAAGAAAATAATCTCAAAGTATGTAGTGATGTAGTGGAAGCAGGTGGTTATGCATTGCTCAACTGGGCCAATAAAAAATGGGCTATTTGTTTCTTGAAAGGGTTTATACTTGTGCAAGTTCTAATGTGGACTGGTAACATGTTCTAAAAGTGGGGACCTCTGAATCTAATTGAGAACTGAGAGAAAGTAGACCTGAAAAGGGTAGAATGAAGATTATTTGCTGACCTTTTGTTGAAGTGATGAATTTGGGAATTGAACTGAAATACAGAATGGAAACAGGTTGCAAGTAACTTGTGAATGGATTGATCAACAAAAATACACGTTTGAAAAATATTTACAGCAGAGATGGGAAGAATGCTCAGGGATTGAAACAATTGGTTGGATCTAGTGAATCTGTAAAATCATTTATGTAAGGGAAGGACACAGTTGAGGTCGCTCTTGAAAGTAATTGCCCAAGTAATATTACAGTATGAAATGAAAGGATGAATCATAGTATAATATAAATTGATCAGGACTTTTCTAGACAGTAAATGACATATTCTTCTGATAACGCCAATATTTTTTTTGTAATCTTGTTTGAAATGAACTTAATATGACTTTTCCAAGTGAGATTTTCATCAATAAGAATACCTAGAAATTTAGTTACAGTGACTCTTTCCATGATGTTATTGTCAATATAAACATTAGGTTGTTGCTTGTTGATTTCTAGGGGTAAATAACATGTATGAGCTTTTCTTTATATTAAGTGACTATTTGTTTGCCTTGAATCAGGTGTCAACTTTGCGCAATTCAGTGTTCATTTCTGATATTAATTTGAGTCCATTCTTACCAGATAAAAAAATTAATCTGCAAAGAGAATAAAAGATGCTTTTGATGATTTCATGTATAGATCATTCACATAAATAAAAAACAGTAACGGGCCCAAAATCGATCCTTGGGGAACACCACAAGAAATTTACCTATAATCAGATAAGGTACTGTTCCAAGAAACAAACTGCATTCTATCAGACAAATAGCTCTTGAGCTATGAAAGATTTGAACTGCATAAACCACAGAGAGAAAGTTTCTGTAATAAAATAGTATCAAGTGCCTTCAATAGGTCGACAAATACCCCAAGTGTTATTTCTTTATTATCGGTAGCCTTGGTGATGTTATCTACAAGTCGGGTGAGGGCCATAGAGGTGGAATGTTTCTCTCTGAACCCATACTGATGATCGTATAGAATATTATTGGCGTTAAGATATTTAGACAAACGATTATAAACTAGTTTTTCTAACACTTTCGAAAAACATGGTAGGATGGATATCAGTCTATAATTGGAAAATAAAGAGGGATCATCAGCTTTAAAAAGAGGAATGACTTTAGCCCATTTAAATTGTGCAGGAAATACACCAGTTTCAAGGGAGAGATTGAAAATACAAAGGAGAGGTTTGACGAAGTTTGGAAGGCTTATTTTGAGTATTGAGGATTTCAGTTCATCATGACCTGGTGCAGATAGTTTCATTTTGTTAACAATATCAGTGAGCTCGATCTCAGTGATGGGACAAAATGCAAAAGAAGAAGAGGGGGACTTAATCCCAGAGATAGACAGCAGGGTCTGTGGTAAATTGTCTGTGAATGTAGGACCGATAGAGACGAAGAAATTATTGAATTTATTAGCTATTTCAAGAGAATCTGAGAAAGCTTTATTAACTCCTTTGAATTCCCTTTGTACAATCCTGTCAGTCTTTTTATGACCGACGGGATCTATTTATATTAGATACATAAAACTTCAGTTTTGATATTCTCAGCAAGTGATTCAATTTATTTCTGTAAATTGTATATCGATTAAAAAATAATGGAGTGGGATAGGTGAGATAGTCATGATAGAGTGGCTAGAGTTTTTTGGCAATGGAGCGTTTCAGACCATTGGTTAATCAGGATTTACTTGGATTAGGTGATTTATTTTTAGTTCTTTGAAGTGGAAAAGCATCATCAAATGCTTAATCTTAAATCTTAAAATATATAGCATGTAAGATATCATAAGCCATTTGAGTATTATGTTTAGACTCAACAGCAGACCAAGTAGCAGTGGATAATTTATCAATGAACCTACTCTTATTGCTATTAATAAAATTACAAAGGAAGACCTCACTTGGCCTAGTAGAAGAATTTGATTTCCTACTTGTGGGCTCAAGATAAAACACAGGAAGATGGTCAGATAAGTCGCAGAACAAAATGCCAGGTATCCCCGCAGCACAATAGGAATTAGTAAATATATTGTCGATCAGTGTTTCATTTGAAGCAGTGATTCTTGTAGGTCTTGTTATGAGTGAGAAGAAAATTGAGATGACTGATTGTTTAGGAGATTAATGTTGAAGTCACCCATAATACAGCAAATCTTTTTTTCATTGGTGATCTTACTGAGGGTAGTATAAAAGCTGTCAATAAAGCGATTGATATTGGAATCAGGTGGTCTATAAATATAGCCAATAATAACAACCTTGTTAGAGAAAGGCTCAACAAGCTCTAGAAAAACAGCCTCAGCTTCATCTCCCACAAGAGTAACAAGATCATTTCGAAGGGAGGATTTAATGTACTCCTTCACAAAGACAGACACACCTCCACAACGCACAGGTCTAAAACAGGCATAGTGGTTATAATTGCTCATAGAAAACACACACTTTTTTTGGCTATTCAGCCATGTTTCGGTTAAACCTATAACTGAAAAATCAATTGGCAGCATACCAAGATAGTCAATAAGATTGTCAAAATGTTTAGGTAAACTACGAGTATTAAAGTGAAACAAAGAGAAACAATTGTCATTAGTAATCTTTTTATCCACACAGAGAGACTTTAAGGAGTCCTTAGAAAAATAAGGACAGGATAAAGGATCTTGTTTGAAAACATTGAAGTTTGTATCAGGGTCAGCATCTGAGAAAAGAAGAAAATACTTATCTTCATGAGAGCAGCCAATACTTGTAGACTGAAGTCGGAGTGAAGCATCCAAGTCCATAAAATAGAAAATAAAATAAAAGACAGAAAAAAGTCAATTCAAGTCTAGTTAGGCTGTGCCTCCTTCATGTATGGAGCAGCACGGGGGGGATGCACAACCAGCCGGTCGTATTTCAGGTAGGCTACATTTCCTTGGTTACATGCCTCTCTGAGCTGGGAGAGAAGCTCTCTCCTTCTAAGCCGAACCTTTTCTGAGAAGTCCTCATTGATATAGAACTTGGTACCCTTCAGGTATTTGGCTCTTTTTAGAATCTCCTCTTTGTCTTTGAACCATAGAAGTTTCACCACAACAGATATAGGTCGGCCTTCAGCATCAAACTTTCCCGTCCTGTGGGCTCTCTCGAACTCAGTGTGAGAGGTGTCCATCCAACATTTAGATGTTCTGATGTTAGTTTTTTCACCTTGGTCTTAGATTCATGCCATGTTTCAGTTTTGAAATCAGGGATGCCATCAAATAGTAGGTTGTTGCATCTGGTTTGGTTTTCTAAATAGTCACTTTTAGATGACAGGTTATCTAGAGAAGATTGAATACTAACCATATCCTTACTCACTGTTTTATGGCAGCCCAGAGAGGTTTGATATCCAATCTTTAGATCCTGAAGTTCAGCTTGAGAAAATTCCAGACTTTGAGTAATCTTGCCAACATCACTGCTCAAACTGTCCAATTGTTTGTTGGTGGTGTCAAGGATCATCTGAACAAATGATTTGAATGACTTTTCCTGCTGTTCCAACAGGTCTATGTCGAAAGTTTTTTGTTGGTCAAGCAGTTCATGTAGAACTGAGAGTGATACTACTTCATGCTCTGGGTTGCTTTTTTTGGGTGGCATGGTGGAAGATGGTTGGTAGCTTCCCTGGTGGTAGCTCCCTGAAGGCCTGCTAGCCTGGTGGGAGCTCCCTGCTAGCCTGGTGGTGGTGATAGCTCCTTGGAGGCCTGCTGGTAGCAGCTCCCTGCTAGCAGGGCCTGGGCCTGGCCTGTTGATGGCTGCTGCTGCCTGGTGGGGGCTGCTGGTGAGGTCTGGTGAGTTCTGGTGGTGTCTACAGCCCAAGCCAGGTAGTGGCTACAGCTAAGGCTGTTGGCTCAGCTGCTATCAAGGAAGACAGGCCTGGTCCAAATCCACCAAATATCACCTTTCAAGTTGACAATCCACTGCCAAAAGTTATCCCAACAATACCAGCATACTAATAACATTATTAATGTCAGTGATCCAGTTGTGACACTAATATTAACAACAACAACAGCAATGATAGTGGTGATAATACTAACTCTAATAACAGTAGAATTGTAGTAATGATTGTGATAGTAGTAATAATAAAAGAGAGCAAACATATAATAGTAGACGATCTTTCTCTTCCCTTCCATCTATTCCAGTCATCTTTTATATTATTATCACTGCTTTCCTTATGATCAAATAAATATATACTTAAAAATGTAAATGATAAGGCAATAATAGCCACAGCAAGATTTACAAGATTTATAATTTCAAAATCATTCATATAGTCCTTGATTATGCCCTTGTTGAGCTACTGTCCCTTTATTTTAAGTCCATGTATGTATGTACATGTCTATGTATTAATGTTTGAATGCCCCTTTCTCCCGGTGGTTAATTGTGTTTGCATTTAGGATTGGTTCACAGGCAAAACAAACAACTAGTTGAATACATACAAAATAGATAATAACAGTCAAATAAATAAATACATAGGGTAAATAAATGCATCAAAGATTATTGAGGTTCATGGATTGGATCAGGTTTGTAAAAAGCGGTGAATGGATAGGGAAGGGTTTATTTGCAGAGTGTTGGATGGGACTGGAGAAGTTTTCCATAGAGGTGTGATCCATGAGTGAGTTTTTCCACTGTGCAATGATTGTTTTGTGTTTTGATTTCCAGTTCATGGGGATGGTTTTCTTGATGCTAGGGATGTGAGGAGTAATAAGTCATCTGATCTATTCAGGCTAGTTGCTGATGTGTCGCCTGGTAAACAGAGCAGGGGGTATACAGGAATGTGGCAGCCCAGGAAAGCAGAGAGTGATGCAGTGACGTCTCTCCAAAATTGCTGAATAGGAGTGCAGTGCCAGATTGCATGAATGTATCTGTCCAGGATGTTTTGAGTGCAGTTAGTACATTTCTGAAGTGAATCCCATTTTAAACATTTTCTGTCCAGTGATGTGAGTTCTGTGGAGTATGTTATTTGTTGTAGATTTGAGTTTTTTGACACGATGCAAGTGTTTTGGCAGATTAGGTTGCAGACGTCGGCATTAGAAGCAATATAGAGATCTTTTCCCCACTTTGTTGATGGAATGGATAGTGTTTTATCAATGTTTTCAGATTATTCTGTATATTTTGGAAAGGAGTTTTTTGTTTGATTACATCTCATATAGTCGCTTATCATACAGAAATTCAATTTCACAAACCATTTTTAAAAACGACTATTCACATGTAATGAACTAAATATTAAAAAGTCCCCATAACTTGAAAAGCAGAGGAAATCCATTTTAAAATCCTAAACAGAGGAAATATGTATCCAAGTGACTTATGACAACAATTTGGAATAGGAAACCAATAACTGTGTTTTCTGTAATGATACTGAAACTGCTGATCATTTATTCTTCCAATGTGTGTATTCTGAAGCTTTATGTAGGCCTACAAGACTGTCTTCCCCACATGTTTTTCAACTTAAAAACTTCTCTCGAGGACATTGTTACAGGGCTCATCATGGACAATGGCATGGAAAGCTTTCTGGTTAATGACATTCTTATACAGAAGATTTTATTTACACAAATCTAAATATATGAAAGTGAAACCTGGTCTAGTGTATTTTATAATAACTTCCTTATTTTAAAGCCCTTCAGCCCATGGAAAATAAAAATGCAATGAAAAATGTATGCATGATAGATGAAAATTATTTACAAAAAAAACCCAGCTTTTAATTTGTTTTATTATTATTTATATTTCATTATAGGCTACATATAGCCTAGTCCAGATTTTTTATGCAGCTTAATACTTAAATCTCTTGTCTGTTTTGATTTATCTGTTTTGCTTTTCTGTATGGTCCATGGACTATATAAATAAGGTATGCTCCAAATCATTTTGATCTAATGCAAAGATGTTCAAGCCATATTATTTGTGCATAAAAATAGTTAAAAAGCAATTTTCCCCTCGCGACTCCGCCCTGACCACGCCCCCTTGCTATAACCAGACACCGACTGTTACTAGGGCAACAGCTTTGGTCCCTGTGCACTTCTTGTCAGTTACTGCATTAACAAACATTCTAGCAGGAAGTACCAAGGGACCCATTAGAATGTGTATGTTGTCAAGTCTGTACTTGTACATTTCCCGGTAACTCCCAAGCAGCTTTCATCAGTGACATTATCAGCAACGTAAGTCCGACTTTTTATGTGGCCACTCCTCAGTTAAAGTTAATACATATGAATTGGTTCATGTTACTCGCCAATAAGCCAGTTATCTCATTTGGCTAATAACTGCTTTAGCTAATGTAGCAGTTAAACGGTTGGTAATCTAACGTTATGGTTAAACTACCGTTAGCTAGCTAGCGTTAGGCTAGTAGCTAACGTTAATGTAGCGGCTGCTTCGAAGGGCCAAAAACATTTGTAAAAGAAAAAATGAGTTAGCCTATGCGCAGCGGTAGTAAACAGGTGAGAGTAGTCTGATGTATCAGAGGCGTTTCTAGAATTTGAGGATTTAGGGGGCTTAGTGCTGTTCTGTGTAGGGGGATCCGCAGGGATTCTCCCCCTGGATTTATTTTGCTAATGAACAAGCTTTATTTTGAATTATTTTTTAAATATACTCATACTGCATCTTATTGACCCTTAAAACTGTTTTTACATTCTGGATTCATTATGAATTGTGATTTTGAAAATGTAAGTAACTTAGTTGTTAGTAATTAGTATTGAGTAGAAAAGAGACACCTGGAAACTGCTATCATGTGATTTTAAAAAATATTAGTAGTTGTTAGGCATTACAATTGAGTTGAACTGCAACTGCTATCATTAAAATTTAGAGAATTTTGAGGAACTTGTACGCTACTTCATTGCTGGATTTCATTTTTATGTTACTTTATGCTTATATTATACTACATCTCAGAGGGAAGCATTGTACTTTTTACTTTAGTTACTTTGAAGTCTTGGATTATTAATACAGAACACAGTCAACTAATCAATGATGATCTATGATTATAAATTAAACTACCCAGCGGTATACTATAAAGTCTTGAACAATAAAGTGATTATTGGTGCGCTCTCTCTCTCCCATGATCACACAAAATGTGCTGCTTGAATGACACAGAGACCCTTGTTTTTTTGGTCAACAATATTATTTTCAGGGGCTTTAATGCCTGAACAGACAGACAGATTATTAGATCAGGAGCTTTTTGTTTTATTATAAGGCCTACTCTAATTTTTAAAATATATGTTTATAGCCTATGTATATTGAGATCATGGACTGTTAATAAAACATTTAGGGCTGAAGCCTCGGATGCCCAGGCCTAACAATACCACTGTAATTTATTGTATGAATCCATTTGAGTCAATGTGTGATTCAGATAGGTGCTTCCATGTTGGCGGGATGAATATCACAGAGCTGGACACAACACAAAACAAACAGCAATATATGGACATTGATGGCCATTCTTCAAATGAGAAGGACCGTAATGTCAACCCTGGCCCTGCGGGGACTCCTTTATGGACAAAGTCCTCTTCAGATGTCAGTCTGCCGAGGGTAGTTCCTCATCCTCACCATAGTGACCAGCCAGGAATGGAAGACCCTCTCACATTAAGGTGTAATGTTTATTCATTCACTAAACAGTTTTTTAAAAAATCATCACAAAAATTACTCTCAAAGTGATTCTGCTCTTGGCTAAGCTGTTCTATGTCTATTGTTTTAAATGCTTTTACACTAATCTAAACAGTGGATGTAGATTTTACCTTGACTACAATGAATGACCCAATTGCAGGTTCCACTGTCCATGTCCTTCCACTCTGTGCCAACTGTCCCACTCGGACTACATCACGGAACCTCAGTCAAGTCAATATGACCTCCTCACTGGGTAAGTCTTCATTCACTTAACAGTAGCCTATATCCTACTGAAGCAAGTTCTTTAAGTGAATAAATTACACAAAATGGAAAGTACCGGTTCAATGTCCTCTCCAGCAAATGATAAAATGTGCCAATCAGCAAGTTTTGAACTATAGTTGTTGTTACTTCTGCAACATCTGGTGGTGGTACAGGACACAGGTGCGCTGACATGAGTGGGCTGAAAGGAGAGATGTTCCTATCGACTTATTTCCCTGATGCTTAAACAGAAGTTTCAACTTAGATTAGTCGACAAGTCTTACCATGAGAAAAAATAATTTAATCTGTAAAGTTAGACATTGTCTGAAAAAAATATTGCGTATTTCGTAATAGCCATATGAAATCGTTAATCACATTTTTAAATGACCAAATTCTATTTTAAATGCTGCTAAAATTTGTCGCACTTTGCAGTGTGAACATTGCACATGTTGTGACAAGCTTGATAACAACTCATTAAATAAAAGTTAACAAATAACATATAGCATATAGGGGAAGATGCCCCCACCCCCTCAATTCCTCTCCTAACCAATATATGGCACTAAATCTACTCTCAACACATGTATTGAAAGATTATGCTCTAATGAACGGTGACATTTCATCAGAACTGCTGCATTCCTGAGATTTATTCCACTAGAGGTTAGTTTAGGTTTAGGTTTAACTGATCTGGTTTTTTGTCACTGGAAAATAGTGATGTACTGTATGTACTTATATTAAGTTGTGCATAAAAAGCTTTGATATATATATGATGACGATGGGGGATTTGTGGGGAAAGTCATTCCATTTATTTTTAAAGAAAAAGAAATTTTTCTCATTTTAAGTACAAATGTAAAGTTAGATCCTTACACAGTGGGCAAAAATCCTCCCTGAATATATAATTTAGTTAGATTATGTAGTAGGTATATGGTAGTATGTGACTTTATATAGGCTAGTTCATATCTGCATAAAGAATTAGTATAGTATTGTGGTGTTAACTGCTTTTTTCAGCTCTGGGTATCCAGCAACTGCTACCAGCAGCTTCTCCTCCATTGTTTACCAGCTGAAAACTTCTTGTTGTGACCACCACAGAAGGCCTGCCTCTCAAAGCATCCAGTAGGACAATGGGAGAAAAGCAAAGATGAAGTGGGAAGTTTTTCTGCTCTTAGTTGAAGGTTTTTCAACTTGAGGAGTTGTTTTATTTAGTTAGACAGTGCCTCCATGATCTCGTGGCAAAAAAAACCTTGAATTTGCGGCCTAAAACCCTTGAATTTGCAGCCAATTTAGTAAAAAATTGCGATAACAATTGCGCCATTTTTATGTGTTTTTTTGCGGGGAAATGTGTCAAATGACAAAAATGTAATCACTTGCTACAATAATCATACTGAATATTACAAAAAAAAGCTGCAAATGTTTTTTTATAGTTCTCTTCTTTAGTTTTATTTAATTGTTTTCAAAACATGGACTCCAATAATGTTGCAAAAAATCCTGAGTGAATATTGTAGCTCTCAAACCAGACAATGCGACTGTAAAACAACATGTCAGCAACATCTTCTGTAAACATAACATTTTAATAAATTCAACACATATTGTATGCATTTAAACAGTGCAAATTCTTATGTCAATACAAGGCGTTTCTCCATACTGCAATGCCATTAGCACTATATGATGACACGTTTGATGACGTTTCAAATGACGTTGCATGTGTGACGACTTCTGGTCTGCCGGAAAATGCGGAAAAACGCTGAAAAATCACGGGACTTTTGAAAAATTGCAAGCCCCCACAAATATTGTGGACTTTCATTGAATTTGTGTTAATTATTGCGATTGCAAGATCGCGATTTTCTGGAGGGACTGGTTAGATAGCTGGTTTACAAGATTTATATTTTTTATTTTTTATATCTATAACAAGAAAATTGGCTACTCTTCCAATTTGTTTTTCCCAACGGTGTGTTGATTAATGCTTTTTTGTCCTGCAAATGCTGAAATCATTTCCAAATATTCTTTAATTTTGCAGTTAATATACTTCTTTCTTAAATAGGGGCATATATTCCCCCTTCTTACCCTAAGATCTCCATTAGACAACACTCATTCACCCACAATGAAACCCCTCAAGCAAGAGCTATTTTTGATCAGAGCCACTGGTTAATTCTGCATACCGAAACTCCAAACTCCAAACTCCAAACTCCTTTTTTTCCTCTGGCTATCTTAGCAAGTTTGACTGACTACTGTTTCTGGTGCAAACTAGCGAGGGTAGCGATGTTTAATCGACTAGTTGTCTCTTCATACACATCCCGAGCTGAAAGCATCAACATTGCACTAACTTTCCCTGGGGTTGTTTCATTTTCCATCAGAATATATAATTTTGATATCTTCTATAAATTATTAAGAATCAAGTAAACAAGCAGACTCCATATATTTCCTTATCCTCATGGGTCCTGACAATTCATTTTTGTCCTCTGTGAAGGACATTGGTCTAACTAGTGTAACTCAAGTATTCTTTATGCTATCCATTTGGGTCGAATTGTGTTCTGAAGAGGACATCCAGGGCTTTCTAATGATGTAGACATTATGTGGGTGGGGTTAACAGGGCAAACATACACCCTTTTCAAAATGGCTGCCATTACGTTTTCTCGTTTTTTGCTGCCAGAGTGGTAATTGATCATTTTCTGGCAAAAGTTATAATTACTTTGTTAATATTTAAGGGTCTTAACTTTAATTTAGAGAGATTTCAGAAATCCAGAGTAATTTTAACCTTTTCAAAATACACCTTTTATTCAATGTCCTCTGTAGAGGACATCAGGACTTAGTACCCCCTGTCTTTTAACCAGTTTCCATGATTCAGCAGGCAGAAGGCCATTAAGGGGAATGACGTTTTTTTTCTCATAATTTCTAATACATTTTAAAGTTAATCAGTGTGAAAGCAGAAATTTGGCTTGGAGTGCGACTCTGAAGTAGGGGTGACCCCGAATAGTCGATAATTCGATGATTCGATTCGGAGAAGTCTGATTTGACGGCCAGTCTCGCCGTCGAATCGTCGCAAAATGTGGTTATGAAACAAGACCGTGCCATTCTGACTATATGGGGGTGCTCACTGCTGCTGAACGTCTTGATTTGACATAGAATGCATTTGTTTTCTAGTAATTCATGATATATAGCCTATTTTGATACAAACATCAGCCTAATTTCTGTTAATAAAAAAATTGAAAATGACGTGCGTTTAATCAGTAGGCATAATCATTACTACCCATGAATAAATCACCCAGTTGCTCGATCCAAAAATAGCTGAGGTGAGTGAGTGCGCTGCAGGACCATCAGAGCAGCATTGAGGCCTACGGTGATTTAAAGTTAAAGTCCACCTGATTGTCACACACCTGAGTGTGAAATTTGTTCTCCGCATTTGACCCATTTCCTGAGGGAGCGGTGCCCAGCAGCGGTGCCACGGTGATTTACGGTGGCGGAGCGCATAAACACACACTTTGGAGAAGGATTATTCGTTTACCTGAAGTGTCTTGAAACAAATTTCACCGCTGATTGTTTTCTTGATAGACTCTGGTTATTTATTTGGCTATTTTTTGTCCGACGTGGCAAAACAATTGAGAGCAGTGACGCACGGTCCGTGTGGATGAACTTGTATGAACCTGAGTTGATTAATGAAGTAACTTGAAGTCGGGAAGAAGGAAAACTGTTTCTAAGCCTTGTGATGATGTTTTTGGATGTTTATTGTGAATGAAATGGCAAGTTCTGACGAGTCAGAAACAACTCCTGTTAAAGACATGGATGAGGCTGCAGCGCTCTGCGCTCAGAGCATCATGCCTTGATGAAGTGAAAGGAATAAAGATAAAGATAAAATGATAACCCTTTTACTTTTTTTACTATTATCTTATTATGCCAACTGAAGAATTAAATTCGTTTTAGCTCTTTTCTCTGGAGCAGAAACTGACGCAAATGAGCTCATTAATTAATGAGGGAGAAAACAACATGATTCGACGATTAGTCGGCTAAAGGAAAAATCTGTCAAATCAGATTCGACTATGAAAATTCTTAGTCGGGGACACCCCTACTCTGAAGTAATGTGTATGCAAGAATTTGGAGGTTTATTGGAAAATAAGAACAGCTTATGTGAATGTACATTCCCATGCATCTATGGTTGGATACTACCTAAAAGGAGGATTTCGCGAAACTTCTTGCTCTATTTCATTTAAACCATGACAATTCTTGCTGAAAGTGTATTCACACATACAATAGTATCTATAAAGCGTCACTCCACTGTTCTTTACCCTTCCTAGGCCACCACACACAATAAAGTTTACCTGGTCTTTGGGATCTGTCACATAGGGGTCATGGGTCAAACTATGGGGCTCCCCATCACTTCTTATTGCCTGGGCGAGTGTTAAATGACTACATAGCAAGTATTACACCTCATCACATAGATAGTGAGGGGTGAGTGCAGTTGGACCACTAGGCCCTTAAACCCAGTGGTACAAGGTACCAATCCTGCACCCTGACTGCAACAACAGGCCCATTGGTATAGCTATTAAGAATACACTCTACCTTGCTACAGCTATCTATCATAGTGTTAAGCATTGAAGACAGCCACATAATAATTCCAGGGGAGTAAAAGTCCTTTGTAGCTCATATATTTAGAGATAAAGCAAAAAATACCCCATAGTCCCATTGTAACTCAATTGAAACTCATTGACTAACTCTAAGTCGGGTCTTTACTGTGATAAAAAATAAATAAATAATATTTTTGAATTTTTTTTTGATGCAAAATGTTTCTTTCAAGTCTAATACTTAAATTACATAAAAAAAATCTTGATATCAAAACTCTTTTTCTTCTGGGTCCCAGGAGGATATTAGAATTATACCAGTTCTGCAGGGGCAACAATGTAAGATGACTGTTTTACCCATGCCTGAGGATGTACAGACCTCTGTGGGAGGGAAAAGGTAAAGTTACTTGAGACAGTCTTGGTTTCCTCAGCCCTGTGCCTGGTCCACAAGACAGCAGCCATCACAGCTCAGTTTCTGCTTGGTTCACTAAGGAAACCACCCTCTGCAGCATGATGCCGGTAAGTATTCAGAATCATTTAACCATTTTCATGGATTATTAAAAAATGTATACATTGCTTTTTTTGTTTTTATGTGTTTGAGTATGTCCCATGTGTTTGTAGAGAGAGTAACATACCCCTTTAACCAGCATCTGTGAACCTAAAGCCATGAATCATCAGCAGTTTCAGGAGGTACTGACTGAATTTACATTACAGATACAGCAGCCATGAGTTCTAAGACCAGCACAGTGGAAAACAGATTTTCATTTTGATTCCATGTAACATGAAAAAGAATGGATCACATCAAATTTGGTTTTAGTCAGCTCGCATTTATATCTCTACAGTGAAATAGATTTCAGTCATGTCTCCCGGTATATGAACTTGAGGGAATGCGAGGGAAATTGGTTTCCTAATCAGATTAAATAGACTGAGATGGAAGTTGATCCAGCCTGGATATGTAAGTATGCATGTCCAAAATACACTGCTTAAAAGAATTAAGCGAACACTTAAACCACACATCAGATCTTGGTGAATGAATTATTCAAGTTGAAAATCTTTACTGCTACAGCTATCTATCATAGTATAATATGTGGAAAACAAAATGAAGTGACAATGGTCAGTGGAAACCAAAATCATCTACCCACTGAGGGCTGGATTCAAAATCACACAGAAAAAAAATTTGCGATCACAGGCTGATCCAACGCATGTGAATTTTATCTCATATTTATTTTCTCAATTTTAACTCATAATGTAACTCATTGGTGTGTATGGCCCCCGCGTGTCCGTATGCTAGGCTTGTGCCGGTTTGAACATTTTATAATCGATTTGATTTAAAGCCAAATATCAAACCGAATTGATATATCTGATTATATACCTAATTCTACCAGTGGGGGTTGCGTTTGAGCTTTTTCTCCCGATTAAAGTCCATTATATGTGTAATGCGCCTCAGATCCACTAGGTGGCAGTAATGCTGTGTTAACCGCCAATACACACATGGTTAAATAAGAAGAAGAAGAAGGACAAGAAGTCATTCAGCATTGGGAGAATGATGAGGTGACATATTTTAAAAGCCTTAAAAGGACAAGGTATAGACCTTTTCTATAGGCCTGGAGATGGAGCGTCCGTCGGCCAAATAATATAATGGTAGTCTATAAAGAGATAAGACGGGGAAAAAACAACAAAAACCCAGCAGCGGCGGCCATGTAGGGTAAACACTGGATATGACGTCATGCGATCAAAGGTAACGTGAAAAAAACTTTCATACATGTCCTCACACCATGTCAGATAGATTTTCCTTGGCAATAAATGACCATACTTTACTTCACAAGGTCATCAAAGTCCGTCTTTTGTTAATGACGTCATTGGCAAAGTCAAGTCAACTTAGACAGTAAAGCTGTAGTGCCAACAAGGCTATTATAACAGCTACATGAGAGAGCCATGTCAACTACCAGTGCCTGGTGTTCATGTGGCTGCAACTTGTTACAGGCTGGTGATTAATAATAATAATAATGATGAATAATTAGCATTCTTGTAATGTAATCCCAAGAAATATGCAAATAACTCAAGTTTATATACCACCAATGACTTGCCCTACTGTAGACATTTTTCTGTACCTTTTGCCAATTGCCCTGCACTGGCCTCTCCTTCTGAGGCATCAGCAGTACCAACACCACCTCCACCTTTACATAGCAAACATATAATTATAATTTTTTTGCATACACTATAGTTTATACTTTATACAGTATAACAGACAATTTCTTACTTGATTTGCCCTTGTATTCATATAGGATAATGAAATGATTATATCCCATTTGTTGCACAAATAAATCATCTCAAAAGTAGTGAAAATGTGGCTAGTAGGTGAGTGATTTTCAAATCTCAATCCTTATTTTAACTTCAAAACATTTGTATTTCAAAGGCCTGCATTTCTACACTGTAATTGTAAAATCCAATCCTCAGTGTTAATTAACTCTCTGAAAATGTACAAATGGAGCCTTACCAAATGTACTATAGGGTCCATTTATCAATCATTTATCTGGCCTCAAGGACCCCTTGGGATCCCTGGACCTTGTATCTGAACCAGTGTTTTTTAGGTAACTTGCAGAAGGATCGTGTGTTTTTGCCACAACAGGGGCCCTGAATAAATCTGGCAATTTTAGGCATTTTCTCCCTCTCTCTTTCTGCACCACCTTTTCTCTTTTTTTTTTTTTTTTTACTCGGATTTGGGTTGGGGTCCATTGAAATCAACTCAGCGACTTTCCCTTACGTCTTAGCGCCAGCGGGCTCCGACACAGACACATGCGACACTAGTTGACAAACCCCCTCCTCACCATGCTGGCTGTATTTACAACGTAGGACTATTGAGGCGGTTGTAAATCGAAACAAACCAATCACGTCTTGTCTTTTGACAACTGTGGCTCAACCTCACACACCTCATCCCTCTCCTCGTATCACTGCATGAGAGGCAGGCCAGCAGGCCAATCACAGGCCAGTGCTTTGGGAATAGTCCCGGTTCTCCCTATGTGCAGTCCGGGCCTGTGCAGCGCTGATCTTCCAGGTGTTGTTTATAAGTGTGTGGGCATTTCGTCTGTGGGACAGATAAAGAGCTCTGGCAGCCTTGCAACATCTTTTCCCCATTTACCACAAACTGATATTCACAGAAGATGGGAAAGATATCTGTTGGCTGTGATTGATTGTCCCTTGCCAGATGACATGCGGTGTGTGCTGCAGGGTTCTCTGTTTGTCTTGGGGCGCAGCCATCACACCTTGAAAAACAGGTGCTCGGGAACGTGTGTGTGCCATGACATGGTTGCTCTGGCATTAGAGTACGTCTGCCTTGTGTCTACATTGAACAGTGAATTTGAGGGCGCGGGATGTTTACAGTTTATACTTAAATCCAGCTTATACTTAAATCCACCCCTCCTGGCATGTTTATCAGATCCACCTCAGATTTGGACAGAAAAGCCTTAAGACCTTGATGATGCTTTGTGGGGAAAATTGTGAGTTTTTGTCAAACAGAGTTGCTGGGGCATGGTGGCAAATTTGTATGTTTGTTTTGCTATTAAAAAAGGAAGCTGTTGTAACTTGAGCATACATTGTCCAATCTGCCTAAAATTTCTTGTGTATGATAAGAATCCTGGCCTCATGACACATGCCAAAATTGACTTCTAGTCATAGCACCACCTACTGGCAACAGGACATGACATGTTTTATACTGTGATATACTCCTCCTAGCAGGGTGACCACATCCACCTCAAATATGGTCAATATAGTTGTAAGACCTTGATGATGCTTACTTGTATAGATTGTGAGTTTTCATTGATCGACATTTACATGACAATGCCTTATTCGCAACAAAACAGGAAGTTGTTGTGACTTACATGTACCTTGTCCAATCTGTCCTAAATTTAATTTGTTTTATAAGGCTCCAGCCCTGAAGGCATCAATGCGAATGCGAATTAGGCATCAAAGTAACTGTGCCACCTACTGGCAACAGGAAGTAAGCATTGTGTGACAATTATCTTATGATTTACATGAAATTTACATGGTGTGGTTTACAATTGATATACAGCAACATGTAAAATTACTGTGTTCTCCAGCACTACAAAGTGGACACAGGAAATGGTATGAAATGTGAAATGGGTCACTCCAGTGCCCCACAGGGATGTACCATCTCACTCCTGTGTGCAGTGTCTGACTTTCACAGAAATGAAAAGCCACATCAGCCTACGTCCTGCGCAGACATACAAGGGCCCGTTACTGCTGCTTGCAGCTTTAATTTTGATTGTAATTGTTTCAAAGCTACCTCAGATTTGTGAAATGTTTTGCTGTTTAGCAAGTGATTGTCATGTTCTGACAATAGATATTAATTTAAAACACAATTAAATGTATGGTTTCTTCAAGTTTTACTTTTTTACTTTAAAATTTACTTTTTTTAAGATGATGATTATCAATATCGACTGATATGACAATTTTTAATGTGATAATATTTTTAGTAGGGCTGTAGTCAACCAAAGAAAATATTGGTCGACTAAAGTTGCACATAATCTTCAACTAATTGATTAGTCGTGGGGAAAAACAAAAAATCTGCACGTTATTTTTACTTCTACCGTGGTGTGCCTGTCACTCTGCAGTTACACCTCCAAAACACTAGTCGGCGGTGGAGGACTGTGTTAAGTGCTGTAAAGTTTAGTTCAAATCAAACTTTATTTATATGGTATAGTAAACATGGCTTAATAGAGACAATTTCAAATAGTGGGTCGGCATAGTTAAACTATTGTTCATTTTTTGATGAAAGCACCAAATTTGGTCCACTCATTGCTGAATATACTGTATGTTGAATGAATCTGGATATTGGGGCATTGCAAATTTTAATTCTGAGGACTGTGGCAGCCATTTTCAAAAATGGCTGCCAATGGTTACTGGCATGGAATGCTTTGTCTATCCTATAGCTGCTGTTTCATGTTTTTAGTGCCACAAATATAATTTAGAGGCATATTAAAGTGGAAAAAGCTGTATTAAAATGTAATAGAACAGAACATGAGCTTTTTAAAACGTTTTATTAGCTTCTCATTCACAGTTTACGGTCTCCTCTTTGGCTTGTCTTCCTTTGTTGCTCCTTAAAAAGCAAAAAAATGAAAATATTTTAATCACTTGCCAGATGATATTGTTAGACTCATTTTCAGTACAGTGAATGTACAAAATAAATAGAACACCTACCTTGTACTTTGAGTTATGAGAGATATGGTCAGCTCTCACATTCTCCCTCACAGAAGCAGAGGCCTGTGCACCGAAGAGCAGCCTTCTTGCACCTGCAGAGCTTTCTGCAACCACTCTTGCAACCACAGGAGATCAGCTCACGACAGGATTTTGATGCCTGTGGCAGTGTCGTCCAGTGGGGTTCAAACATTCCTTCATAATTTTACAATTTCTTACTCTCCCACACTCATCTCTGCCACTGCTACATGTTCCAAGCTCACTACCTAGCTCAACTAGTTAGCTTTGCTAGCTTGTGAATTTACTTTTCCACTGAGGCCCATATTGATTGTTTTTCTCTTTAGCCTTTACCTATGATGTTCAAAATGTGTACATTCTATAAATAACATTTTATTACATAGTTATTACAGTTGAAATAATTCATTCAGATAAACACAAGAAGTTTGTGCTGTAGAGAAAGGATCAGCACTCAGTGAATCACCTCCTAAGCCCTATGATAAGCTATTATGGCAAGGCTTAACTATACAGACCAGTGAGCAGTGATAACTAACATGTCTTTGGGGTCATCAGGTGGGAACCTCCTTTCACTAGTGTTTCGTCTAGTTGGTCCCACGACACCTCCAGGAGGCTAGACAGTGATCTCTGACGTCCCAGAGACACTCCCCTAATGCCAGGTCTCACTGCTTCCCGCTCCAACCCAATAACCTCCTTTACCTTACTTACACATGGCTTTCTCAGCCCAAACAGCACTGCCACCTTCAACTAAACCCAGGCTCCGTACATGCAAGCTCCAGCTAGAGACTGTGCTGATACTACCTTTCCTAACACACCTTACTTATGCATGGCTTTCTCAGCCCAAACAGCACTGCCACCTTCAACAAACCCAGGCTCCGTACATGCGAGCTCCAGGTAGAAGTAGTGCTGATACTACCTTTCCTAGCACATTCACCATACTCTATTTCACATGCTACATAGCAGAACTCCAATATAAGCTTAAGTTAAAAGAGATAAATAAACTCACATGATCAGCAGACTCACCTTGCAGCATGGTCTCAAACAAAATGGATTCAAATAGGCCACTCCCACACATAAATAACCCTCCTCTTCCTGGATTTCCTCCTGAGAGGACTGATTGGTGGGTCTCTCCACTTGATCTCAATGAGTTATGTACCCTGCTTAGTAGTTCCCCCTGCAGGCCCCCAACTGACATTATTTCTTCTCTTATAGATCTGTTGGCTAGCTCTGGCTGCTTCATCTGACATTTCCGTCACTGTCTTCCTCAAACTCTGTCCCCACACTCCGAGTTCCCCCAGGAGTGAGACAGCTGATCTTGCTATGAATCCCCTACACCCCACTTGCACTGGACAAATCCTAGTTTTCCATCCTCGCTGCTCAGCTTCTGCTCCTAAGTCTGCATATCTAAGCTTTTTTCTTTCATAGGCTTCTTCCACTGAGCCTTCCCAAGGAACTGTCAGCTCAATGAAATAAACTATCTGTTGACTCACTGACCACAACACTATGTCAGGCCTCTGCTTGGTACAAACTATTTCCTGGGGAACAACAAGCTTTCCCCCTAAATCTACTTGCATTTCCCAATCACAAGCACCTTCTAGGCGGTCACACCCTTGCCTCCTTGCTAACTTATCCCTTCTGTATTTCTCTCCCTCACGGACAAACTGAATTGCTTAACTCCTATCCTTAACACCTTCTGAATTCACCTGTCTTCGTTTCCCTTCGATGCTAATAAACATTCGATAAACATTTCATCACCTGGTTATGTCGCCATGTATATCAGCCTTGTGACAAGCTAACTTTACAGCCTGACAAAATATGCTTTACGGTTGTGGTACCCAGTGTTCCACATAACATTTTTTCCCCACTGGCCCCCCGGGCTAGTAGTTAAGAGTTTTACTGGCCCCTTGTATATTCTTACTGGCCCAAGTAAAAAAGAGAGAGAGAGAGAAAAAAATGTCTATAAAACTTCATTTAATTTAACTTCATTTCATTTAACTCCATTATATCTCACTGTAGTGTGTGATGGTATATACAGCAGTCCTCACAGAAGCTGATGTATGATGTCACAGCCTCTGTGTACTCATCCACTTCTTAGATGACCTCACAACAGGTTTACAGAGCTTTAACTTCTGCCTGTATGAGGGAATCAGGTGGACAGTGTTGTGGTCAGAGTGGCCCAGTGCAGCTCGGGGGGGTGGCGTGATAGGCGTTGTTAACAGTTGTGTAACAGTGATCCAGGATATTCTTCTCTCTGGTTGGACATTTTATAAACTGTTTGTGTTTGGGGAGTTCATGGGTGAGGTTACCTTTGTTAAAGTCGCCAAGGACAATAACTAAGGAGTCCACTCCACACACAGTAGCCTATCTGGTCGGCGAGCGTGCGCTGGAGCCTACTTCCTGCATGTTGGCCTGCGGTGGGATGTAAACACCGACCAGAATGAATGAAGCAAACTCACGGGGGGAGTAAAAAGGTTTGCAGTTGATGAAAAAAGATTCCAGATCAGGAGAGCAGTGCTGCTGGATCACTGTCACTTCATTACCCAGCCACTGTTAAAAAAACAGATATTGTGTAAAAACAGATACCTCCACCTTTAGTTCTGCCGGATCATAACATGGAACTCCATGTTACAATCCGCTCAAGAGTTGGAAGCCTGCCAGCTGCAGCACAGATTCCGGTATGGATCCACACAGCCACGTCTCCGTGAAGCACAAAACTGCAGATGTAGAAAAGTATCTGTTTTTCACCATCAGTAGCTGAAGTTCATCCAGTTTACTGGCCAGCAAACGCACGTTGGAGAGAAATATACCTGCATGGCAGCGGCGTGCGGTGTCCGCATTGGCGGAGACGCACAAGCGCACCAGCACGTTTCTACGGTGGCCCTGAAAGGCCACAGCACTGCAACTTAAGAAAACACATGCAAAAAGACAAAACACAAGCAAATTGAGAAAACATTTTCATCAATTTGACAACACGTGCGCAGCATTTAGAAAACGCGATGCAAAGACCACAACACAACACATTAGAAAAACGCGATGCAAAGACCGCAACACAATACATTAGAAAAAGCGATGCAAAGACCACAACACAACACATTAGAAAAACGCGCTGCAAATAGACCGCAACACAACGGAAGTGTTTCCAGGGGACACTTAAATGTGATGCACACTTCCGGATAGGCTTGTTGTTGACGCGGATTTCGAGTCATAGCTCAGTCACCGTCTCTTTCCGTCAGTGGTGCTGGAAAATGAAGTGTTTTTTATTTATTTTAACATCGTGATCGCATGATTCAGCCTATTGCAGTGATCTACTGCTAAACTATCGTTTGCCTTTTGCTTGTAATTAGCCTGGCAATTCTAATAACCTGATAAAATAAATATACACGGTTAATTCATTGTGAAACCATAGACTGTATATAGTGTGAAACACGTTGTTAGCTGGTTATAGTTATTTACTATAGTTACTCAGAACTGTCACCAAGTAACGTTCAAGGATGAAAATAAATTCGAAAGATGCAGTTTGACTGCAGGAATAATATTTTAAGGTGTATTACGACCTATTCTATAAAGAAAGAACTGACAGCAGAAGACAATGTAACATGGTATCTAAAGATACTTTAAAGATCGTCAGTTATGTTTCAAAGTCATTTTATTAGCCATGTCAGCAAAACCCACTGGTAGTATAACTTGTTTGTCCCAGCTAACAGCGTGTTTCACACTATATACAGTCTATGGTTTCAAAATGAATTAACCGTGTGTATTTATTTTATCAGGTTATTAGAATTGGCAGGCTAATTACAAGCAAAAGGCTAACGATAGTTTAGCAGCAGATCAATAGGCAATAGGCTGAATCATGCGATCACAATGTTAAAATAAATAAAAAACACTTACTTTTTATCTCATTTTCCAACACCAGTGACGGTGTTGTGTCCCTACTGGTTTCCAATTTAACTTGTTTCCTTACCGAACAGCCGCAGATGTGCTGCGCCTCCGTCAGCAGATTTGTCAAAAATTCACAAACATACACATCATATTACTGGCGATTTTAAAGTCGCAGCTTACGTCTACCACAACGAATATGCTTCTTTAAGTGAGCACCACGTACCAGCAACATTAAAAAAAGAAAGTAAAGAAAATATGATATACACAAATTTGCGTCAAGCTGGACTCGATTTCACATCAACAAAAGACAATACAACACAAACCACATGTCTACCTGTGTGAGCCACTGAGACTCACAGAGCACATGGCTTTCCTCAGGTATTAGTAAATTATGTCAGCATCCAGGTAACATTTTGATTTGGGTTGACCTGAGACAACTGGTTACCCTCGGCTTGCCTTGAAAATACCCAAACATATTTATCAGTGTTTCTTGTTCTTTTTCGACGAGTCTACAAACATATTCAGTGCCACATTACAGTCTGCACAACACTGCACACTATGACAAAGCCTGTCATGTTTAGAAAGTGACGATCTAACTCGGAAAATGCTTTCAAAATACACTAAATAATATGTAAATAAAAACCAAGCACTTAAAGCCACTGGATCATTACAGAGGTGAAAAGCAAGGACTGACTTTTACTTACGTCACTGCATTGAGTAGTTTTTTGTGTACTTGCACTTTTTAAAAACCTAATTTGAGTGTTAACATCAGTATGTTTTAATTCAAGTAGGATATGCGACCGAGTTGAAAAAATAATATATATATATATATATATATATATATATATATATTATTTTTTCACGGAGGTCATTTAAAATGCAGCGAAGCTTAATTAGGGACCGAGCCTAGAGGCAGAGGACTGCTCAGGGAGCAGTCCTCGCCGAAGGCGAGGACCCTCTTGTATTTTGACCGTTCATTAGGAAACATGCCCAGAGCCAAAACACTACTCACAGAGGAGTCCTCGCCGAAGGCGAGGACCCTCATGCTTCTTAACTCTTCATTAGGGGCAGACCAGTCCTCGCCGGAGGCGAGGACACTATTGTTTTTGGAAGGTTTATTATTATTTCCTTCTTTCTTTCTTTCTTTCTTCCGCCGCCTCTTTGAACTGGAATTTGACCCCCTAAACATGCTCAAAAACTCACCAAAATTGGCACGCACATCAGAACTGGTGAAAAATTTTAGGCAATCATGAAATTAACCCCTAAAGTGCCAAAATGAGCTCTCTAGCGCCACCTAGGCACACAAAAATGGCCGCTACGGCCTGTAGGAACGTCGTAGAAACATCAGACCAAAACTGCCGTGTTCGTCTCATCAAGACCTAAAAATCACGCGCTGTGACCCCTGACCTAAATCCAACAGGAAGTGACGTAATTGCCCTTTCAAAGTAAGATTTTGCCTTAAAACTGCATAAAACTGCCTTTCCTAAAAAAAAACATCTTCTCATACACCGTTTATCCCACCGGCTTCAAACTTGCAGGGATTCCAGATCAACTCCTTCTAATCAAAAGTTATTCGTAACTTTTCCATTCCTCGTTTCGTTTGGATTTTGTGGGCTCCTGAAGGTGAGATGTCAGAAAAACGTCCTGACGGCCGTCGAAAGCTGTCCCATAGGAAATGAATGGCGGCAGGGGGGAGAAAGAGACTAATCTTTGGGCTTTTTCTAGCCTTTACAGTGTCTCCATACTTTGAGCTACAGACTCCATTCCAACTCTCAAATGTTGCCACAGGTCTCGTGGATTCACTCATGTTTTCATCTTTTCCCTATCTTTTATCGTTTTTTCTCGGTGCCTCTCAGAGTACCATGAGCAAAAGTGGAGAAATTGTCCGTTTATAATGGGTGTCTATTGCACGGAATGTTTCGCGCTAGAGTGGAGAGAGCTCTAAAAACTCGTCTAAAACTTTTGTCTTTAACTCGCTGCCATGGCCACAATTTTCACTGTACAGACACAATTTCTATCACAAAACGTAGGAAAATTTGTCCTGGTCACAGAAATGTTGACATGGAGTCTGTCACACGTACACATTTTTGCCCAGTGGCTCCAAAGCGAAGGGAGTGCCTATTTTTTTCTCATTCACTCCCATGTAAACTCAGAGGAGAAATTTCTGGAAACAGCTTCAGTGCAACACATTTTAAACTCGCTCCCCTGACCACAAATTTGACTCCAGAAATATAAAAATCACCACGTACGTTCACGACAAGTGGCTGTCTCTCACCATCACTTTATTTCCTTTTTTGGACCAACGGTTTGGCTGTGAGAACAATTTGTTCGAGGAGTCAAAACCCATGTTAAAAAGCCTGTGCTGATCTTCCCTCTCTGTCTGTGGCTGTGTGCCGCAACTGCAGGCAAGTCATGAATCGCCATGACAACGGCTGCTCACACAGACACAGACACAGACACAGGGCAGCAGCTCTCTGTCTCTGTCTCTGTGTCTGTCTCTGTGTCTGTCTCTCTCTCTGTCTCTGTCTCTATCTCTATCTCTATCTGTGTGTCTGTCTCTGTCTGTGTGTCTGTCTCTGTGTCTGTCTCTGTGTCTGTCTCTCTCTCTGTCTCTGTCTCTATCTCTATCTCTATCTGTGTGTCTGTCTCTGTCTGTGTGTCTCTCTGTGTCTCACAATCTTTACAGGACAGATTACAGCAGCACAATCTTCATTTGAAACAGCAAATACACATTATTAACCCCTAAAGTGCCAAAATGGGCTCTCTAGCGCCACCTAGCTGCACTAGGTGCACGGCAGAATCTCCATTTTAACCCTTTAGTTGCCAGAGTTATTTGAGGAAAATATTCATTTCAACATTTCCAAAGGCTGTGGCTTGAAAGTGGTGAGAGACAAAGACATACTGTAAATGAGAAAACTTTTCATTATTAGGGACCGAGCCTGGAGACAGAGGACTCCTGACAGAGCAGTCCTCGCCAAAGGCGAGGACCCTATTTACCCCCTAAACATGCTCAAAAACTCACCAAAATTGGCACGCATATCAGAACCGGTGAACAATTTTAGCAAATAATGAAATTAACCCCTAAAGTGCCAAAATGGGCTCTGTAGCACCACCTAGATACACTAAAATGGCCACTGCAGCCTATAGGTGTGTTGTTTTTGTCATCTCATCCTCAAAATTAAGGAATCTGATGGGAGAACATTCACTCATCTAATTTGCATATTGTCATATCACTTCTACATAACTACAGCTACAGAAAGCATTCAAACACAAAAACGATCAGCTCTGTGAGAATTTTCTGATGTTTGTGGCAATGTGTGTGATATTTCTAAATAATTCGCTGGAGGCCGAAACGGGCGAGGTCCCGCCAAACGCTGCTTGCAGCTTTAATATTCTACTTGAATTCTGGGGGGTTGGTAACACATCGTATGTAGCCCCGACCAGGAATTAATTTAATACATATTTACATTTTTAAAATCTTGTAATGAATCATTTAAATATTTTTATTAATTTTATTAAATAAGTGGTTGCTGTGGCAACTAGGGTGCGTTTTTGCGATGCCCCAATATCCAGATTTGTTTGAAATATATCCAGCAACACATGTACCAAATTTTGTGCTTTCACCACAAAATGATTGTTGTGATGTATTGACCTAAGCCACCCCACTAAAACACAAGTACGCAAACTGGCTTCACTATACATCGCAGAACTGACAAAACACTTATTTGGACACATTGCCCCCACCGTTACAACATGCTAACGTTATTAGCCGAAGTCTATGGTGTTTTACATTGTATAAATTAGCCTAGCGTCTAGCGATCTTTTCCTCTTCTCATATAAAGTCAGGGACAACAGCAGCATCTAACAAAGGTAACGGCACATAATTTGGCTCCATTACAACTCACAACATTCACCGACAAAACAACTGTCTAGTTCTAAACACGTTTCCCAAGCAAATACAACATACTAACGTTATAAGCACCAGCCTATGGCATTTTACATGGTATACATTAGCCTAGCGACGAGCAGAGATTTCCTCCGCTCATATGAAGCCAGGATAAATCCCGAAGTATAAATCCCTGAAGGATAGTTTACACACAAGACTTAAAATGCTATTTTAGAGACTTTACTGTCTCCACAATTTATTGTTTCTTATCGGTGAAATACAAGTAAATACAGGCTTCGTTTCCACTGAGGGAAATGGTCTCAGGAGATCTGTGTCACCGCGACGCTGAGCGTGAGGGTGGGTGAGTCACTTCACATCCTCACATTTAAACACCTGGTTCCTGGGAATGTTTGGTATTTCTGCTTGATTTGACTTGAACAGTTAATTTATTATCAAAATAGCTGCTGATTGATTTTTAGTCCACTGATCAGCAATTAACCAATAAAGTCAGCCAGGAATGAGCCATAAAATCTGGAAATGACTTAGCATTTTACCACTTACGGTTCCCTTGTCTCAAAGTCAATGGGTTTCACATTTTGTTCAACGACATAAAATATGTCAGTAAATACCCCACTTGTGAACTTTGAAGCTTCTATATATCTTAAAAAAGGCGGTTGCAAACAAGTAGCGAAATAAGACTACAGAATGTCATCACACCAAGCCACGCCGAACACAGCTTTACAGTCTTGTCTTGGTGGTGATGTTAGGTCATAGGACCATAGTAGCCTAATTTTGGCTTTTTACTTAGGGTGATTGCATTTAGGTTTCAAAAATCATAAAAGATGTGTTTTTAAAAAAAAAATTACCTATCAAGCTGAACAAAATGTGTAAGTATCATAATCATTTTTTAGCTTCAGAGCTTATTTTTAGTAGGTATGCACAATAATATTGGCATATCATTGGTATCGGCCAATATTTGCTTTAAAATGTATCAGAATCAGCTAACATTCTTTTTCTTATTTTGCACAATGAATTAATATTACATACACTGAAAAGTATTCGATTTCATGTCTCCATCTGCTGGTGGGCCATCATGATAAGAGTATGCATGCATAATATGTCAATTTCACAACAGAAGAGGCTTGATGATCACGAAAATTGGGTATGAAAAAAAGTGGATATATTCATATCGGTATTGGGTAACGGTCAAATTCAGTGTTACATATCGGCATATCGGATATCGGCAAAATATACAATATCATGCATCCCAAATTGTCAGCAGTGATCCAAAATCCAATGGTAAAAGTCCCATAGGCTTTGTGACAAGGAAACCAGGACAGAGCTAACTTAAAAAAAACCAACTTAATTCCAGGAGCACTCTGTTGTCTTCCCCATAACTGTGTAGGTGGTATGTAATGTGAGTGGAGATGGACAGGTGGTGCTGGTAAACCCCTGTGAGCCAGGACCTGTGTTCCTTACCTTGACATCTAAACCAGCACAAAGAGAAGATGGCCCAACTCAACGGGAAGGTGAGGACCAGTTTCAGTAGGTTACAGGATCATTTTTGTTTTTTTTAGTTTATTAAATTAAGTCAGATACATCAGTGAGCATATAACAGAAGAACAAAGGTCCTCCAATTTAACGGAAACACCACAGAGGAGAAATTCCTACCTGAGATTAAATTGTCACAAGTGAGTAGAGGAGGATGTGAAATGCATTTATATACTTAGCTTGGCCTGAAAAAAGAAACTGGGATACTAGTAGAATGAGACTGTGTAGCATCGGAGTACTGTTTATTAAGGCTGCAACTGACTATTATTTAAATTTTTGATTACATGTCGATTTTTTTTTACCTTTAAAAGGTGAGAAATTGACAGTAGCAGTATAGTTGGTGATTAATTTTGTAGTTGACAATTAATGGATTAATCATTGCAGCTCTACTGTTCATGAGTATGAGAAGTGTGTAATGCATATCATACACAGATAGCGGAAGATTTTTTATATTGACAAGTTATGACAGCACCCCTATGAAGGTTTTTGTATCTGTTAATTGAAATAGGGGTTCTGCAGTAATCCCCTTTTCTTTTGTGTTTACAAGATGTAGGTGTGTTGGGGACTTCCAGCCAGGTAGGAGATCAGAGTTTATTCCATCACGTCCCAGGAACTAACTTTCTCTGTGGGACATTTACCATGACTGAGTGATTGATTTGTTGATTGATTGATTAATGGATTTTAGTCATGTATTCAGTTATCTATACATGCATAGCTTCCCCAGTACCTGCAGACAGCTTGTCCCCTGTATGAGTGCAGAGATCAGACAACCAACATGCAGCCTAAAGCCCCTCCAGCAGGGTAAGCACTGTGGAGCTGATGCCAAAATTGTTGCTTCCAATATTGACAAGTTTTAATTGTGGAAAAATCATTCAGAATGTCCGTACAAGCTTCTGAAACCACTCTTGCAAGATGATTTACTTCTCCATTCATATGGTCCTTCCAAATCATATTTTTTATCAAATACACACTTACGTTTCTGAGACACAGTGATCAAAGGCCAAGGGATTTTACTATGGATAAAAAGATGAAAATACAGTATTTGACTACCTTTTCAGAATCAACTTAATTTCCAACATCACATATCACATACCCATACCATCACAAAATGTCAACCCAGCCATGCTGATCCTGTGCGGCTAAAGGTCAGACGCTGTAGTCCAATTACTTCTTTATAACCAAGGCCACCACAGTAGTGAAGTGGGGGACCCCAACCAACCCAGGTAGTAAGCCAATGAACTGGGTGAAGCTATGGCCTAACTTTGCAGGGATTAAAAGAAAAGCAATAAATACTCCAAAACAGATGGCTATTTGTGGCAGTGCCTTTTTCAGTGCACTGTGCTTGTTATGATAGCACCACCACATCGGTGCAATGCTGCAGTTGCAGTTACAAATAAGAGAAATCCACCAAGAGAGTTGGAGGTGGGAGGAAATTTGGGTCCATGTCATTGCCCATTAGTTCGACATCCCGTTAGTCCGACTGTCCACGGTGCTGAACGGCTCACAGCGGACGTATGGTTCGCCGTGACTGGCTCTGGGTCAGCTGGGAAAGGCTTGAGGCGGAGCAGGCTCACGGCTTATGTGTTTGTCATTTCTTTTTCATTTTAACCTACACCATGATCTTTTCCTGACCCTAACCAAGTGGTTTTTGTGCCTAAACCTAACCAGACCTTAACCACAGGGCATCATGATGATTTCGGAATGGACTTCGGAACAATGGGTTTAATATGGTCGGAACAATGGGATGCCGGACCAATGGGCTGTCGGACCAATGGGCAGTTCTCGGAAATTTGACGGAGGCAGCCGCCTCGTATTTCACTATGCAGAAAAAACCCTGACACAGAAGCAGACAGACAGACAGAGACAGAAGATTAGCTCTATATATGATTAGAAAAGAGCTGAGGGGCAGAATTGCACTTTAGTCTACTACACCACCCCTGCAGCTCATTCAAAAATTAAATTTTTGTTAACAGAGAAAGTAAATCACCAAAAATGGGTACCAGTAACAAAGCTGAGGTACTGTAACTGGTACCAGTATTCATTCAAATGTGAATTTTACCCAAACCTATTTGCTACACCTTTTTTCCCATGATTTTGTAACAATTCCACCTGTTTTCAAAGTACATAGATGTAGGGGTATAAATTATAAGTTTCATCACATTATTAAATCAATTCTCTAGACAATGATACAATATTTGCTGATATCACAGTATGCCATGAAATGGCTTTGATTTGATTCAGTTCAGTTTCCATCCACTTCAATACCCAACCAAAAAGCATTTTGCCGGCAGTATTTGCATAGAAATTTTAATTGAAAAATATTGTGATTTGGAATCTTTAACAGCTTTATAAATTAGGTCATACACTTGTCTCCATGGCAATGGGATATCAAATATCCCCTCCCAGTGCAACTGAAACTTTTCTGGCTTGTCGTTTAAATCATATGCATCAAATTGTACATAAAAGCATTGATCCTATTTCTTTTAAGCCAAAAATAGTTTTTCACGGCAGGTTTACACCAACAGTTTCCTTCCAGCATTTCTCACTTAGAAAACTTAGTGTGTGATGGATCTACCACTATGTATGTGTGTACATTGGTCTATACATTGTAAAATCGTAAACCTGCAGGTCACACCGAGATTTTTTAGGAGAGAATATTTTCAATAGAGTGTTAACATGTCAGCAGATGATTACTGGTGTTATAATGTGAGGTTTTTTTAATGTGGACTTGATACACAGTTAAGAATTTTCTCTCTCTGTAGACATGCAGGAGCTTTGTGTGAATCAAAGTCCAGGAAACGCTGCCACTGCTCCAGATCCTTGTGCCTCAAACTGTGAGTACACCAATTTGTTATTACTTCCTTTATCAAATACACACAGCACATCAGATCCCTTGATAAGCATGCTATGAGTGAAACACAAACAGCCAGTCATTGAACAGGTGTATTGTTTGGTTGCACCATTGTCATGTGACACAAGAAAATGAGTGCAGATGGTGAGCAAATTGTTGATTAAAAAAGTATAGGCCAGCTTGCCAGTATGGCAGTCTTTTTTTTCTCTTTTCTAACAGATATCAAAGCACTGACATAAACATATTTTATTACCTTTCGCTGCTTGGAGCACACATGTTGTTAGTCACAACCTTCATCTGCTGCATAAATAGATGATAATGAATAATGATAATTAAAGTGGTTGAATTTACCCTTTTTATTCCTCCGCGCCAGCAATAGCCGTGGCCCAAGGCATTATGTTTTCGGGTTGTCATCCATCCGTCCATCCTGTCCTTGTGAACTCGATATCTCAAGAACGCCTCAAGGGAATTTCTTCACTTGGACTCAACAATGAACTGATTAGATTTTGGATCATAGGTCAAAAGTCAAGGTCGTTGTGACCTCATCTGTCTCATTCTTGTGAACACAATAGGTTAAGAATGCGTTGAGGTTTTTGTATTTATTTTTTTAATTATTTGTCACAAACATCCACTTGAACTCAACAATGAACTGGTCACTGGTCACTGTGACCTTGCATCCGTCTCATTCTCGTAATCATGATATCTCAAGAACAAATTTGACACAAACAACCCCTTGGACTTAACAATAGGCATGTAAAGATATATCGAATTTCGCGGTGACGCGATAAAATCAATTCTTGATACCATTGTGGGAATGCCACCGTAGTTATATAGCTGCGTTCTCCTACAGAGCCGATAATATGACTGTGCGACTACATTCCCCATAATCCTTTGCATGCAACTGCGCACGCAGGTGAGCGCAGACTTGTGCAGCTCAGCCTCTCACCCTCTGACTCTGACCCGTGCATGACCGGAGGAAACAGCGAATAAAACTAAGGAGATTGATTGTTCTTCTCTGTGGATTTTCTCCGCGACTGTTCGTCATAGCGAGAAGCCACGCATATCACATAAAACAGCGGAATCGTGGCTTTCCGACAAGACCAAGGACTTGTTGTTAGTCCAATGTTTTCACAGTGAAAAAAATGATAAAGTTACACTAAAATAATGTATAACAAAGCTTTTGTACAGCTTTGCACACACATCACTTTTGGATGGATTACTCGCGAATACAGGGTTGCACAGAAATGCCACGCATATCACATGAAAGCGCAGGACCAGAGCTTTCCTCTCCTCATCTCCTGTTCTGAGAAAGTGTTAGGGTCTCCTTGATGTCAAGATTGTCAACCTGGCGTGAACAAACTGAGTGAATGTGGGTTTTTGAGTTTTTCTATGACTTCCAGGGAAATGGCTGGGCTTTATTTATTTTGGTTTTCTTTTACACACATCTCTACCCACCTCTCTCTCTGTCTCTCTGTCTCTCTGTCTCTCTCTCTCTCTCTCTCTCTCTCTCTGTATCTGTATCTGTATCTGTGAGTGAGGGATTGTGTGTTATTGAGTTTACATTATTTCAAATTTGTTAATTTTGTTGTTGTTGCATGGTCTGATTGTTCTATGTTCTGTATATTTGATGAATATTAAGACTACTTTATCTTCATAATTTGACGTCATTCAGATGACTTTCTAGTAATAGTACTACACTGATTTTGTTCAGAGTAGGGTAAAAAATACTGAATGTTTCCATTTTCATATTCTGTCACTATAGTTTTAATTGACATGACTTTATTATGGCACTTTAATGTCTGCCTGCCTAGCAGTAATAGGGGGGAAATGAAAGCACATGTTCAACTGTGTGTTGATTTGTTTATGATACGCTTCCAAGTTAAAATTAACATGCTGTACAGTGTACATGCACTATTTTCGAATAAAATAGCTATTTTTAACAATAAATTTTCTCTTTTTTCCCCCTTGTATAAATATCGTGATATATATCGTATCGTGAACTCTTTATCGTGATAATATCGTATCGTGAGTTTCTGATATCGTTACATCCCTACTTAACAATGAACTGATTGGAGTTTGATGGACAAAGGTCAAGGTCACTGTGACCTCACAAAACATATTTTGGCCATAACTCAAGAATTCATATGCTAATTATGACAACATTTCACACAAATGTCTAAAAGGATAAAACAATGAAGTAGTGACCAGTATTTCCCCGAGTTTTACAGCTTTGGGGGTGTGATTAACAAATCAAAAACTTGCTTGGGTTCTGTTCGGGTTCGGCCCATTTGATATGCTGCTGTGTTGTGCTATGGCCTATTCAGGTTCTGGAAATTGTTATTTACATGACAACGCCTGAATGCAACACAGGCTCCTCTCCATTGGCGTTGTACACGTGCTGCGGGTTCTGGCCGGGCTCAGTTATAATTTTCTTTGATTCTTTGCACTCTAGTGTGCTCGCCTGTGTGTTTGTGTGTGTGTGTGTGTGTGTGTGTGTGTGTGTGTGTGTGTGTGTGTGTGTGTGTGAGAGTGTGTGTGTGTGTGTGTGTGTGTGTGTGTGTGTGTGTGTGTGTGTGTGTGTGTGTGTGTGTGTGTGTGTGTGTGTGTGCATACGCACACATATTGGGGCGGAACTATGCCGTGCGCGATACAGAGAGCAGAGGAGAATTGTAAACGCGCAACCATGTAGAGACAAAAATGACATACCCTGCTGTAAATAAGATGAATTAAAGCTGCAAGCAGCCTCCAGCTAACGCAGACAGTACGAATTATTTGTAAGAGTCAAAAATGTCGATAAAACAAGCAATGCCAAGGGTACGCAAGGTCATTTTTGGCAATAGAGGGACTTTATATTACAGTACGTTACAATATGTATTTAACATTCATGATCACAAAAGTAGCAACAGTATTATCAGTAATAAAGGCTGTAGTAGTATGTGGGAGTTGGAAAACACTGATATATAATGTGTAGATGCTGTTTCAGATGAAGATTCTGCTGCTTTAAAGTCCATTATTATTCTCGCGGAAAAATATAAAAGCTGATTTCATGGGTTTGCGTGGTGAAAAAAGTTTCCACCCAGACTTTGACCCCTGCGGAATTCGCCGGCGGAACTACACAGCTGGGCCAATGAAATTGTTTGTTTATAGTGACGTTGCGCAGACCCGGGAGAGTCCAAAATCCAGTCAGGCAGGATAGTATGGTAGAAAGGTTGATAAACCTTGTTTCACAGCACCCCATCCTTTTTGATAAAATCTGGGATGATTTTAAGAACAATGAATTAAAGGGCAATGTCTGGCAGTCCATTGTCCAGCTTGGTGGCAGTGGTGAGAGTGGTGAGTGCTAAAGAAAGTTGATGTTGACGCTTGTCAAATGTTAGCTTGCTAGCTCGCTGCTGCTGCTACTCTTGTCCATGTTCACCCACACCCGTTCACACTGTGCTAAATTGGAACACAACGCGAAATTCCGTAACGCGTCAGTACCGCGCCTGTGTGTATGGTTTAAATGTGGAAAAGTGCTGCGCGAATATTTCGGAAATCCTCGCGGCAGTGAGAATGAACCTTTAAGCTGTTCTTTAAACATTAAGCTGTTCTTTAAACATTGTGAGTCACGCACAGGGCTGTGTGTGTCAGAGTGAATGCGTTGTCATGGCGATTAATGACTTGCATGAAGCAGAGGGAGAGAAAAGCTGTTTGACAGCAGCCAGATGGAGATGCAAAGGGGTGTAATTGAGGTCCAGGACCTCTGACAGCCCAGGAAAAATGTCAATAGCCAAACATTTTATATTGCCAGCCAGAGTGAAGTGGGAGGGGGGAATCATGAGTTGCAGAATCCCAAGTGTCCTCAGACAGTGTTAATAAAGTGTCTAATTAATTGTGTAGTGAGAGATTGTGAAGACTTAATGATATTGAAGGTTTCCTGTAGTGACATGGTAGGGTTCTGTAAATGTAATAATGAATCATTTGCGTAAAGACTAATTTGATGCTGTGAACTGGCATCCCGAATTCCTTCAAATTTATTGTTTTGCTGTACTGCTGCTGCGAGTGATCCTATAAAAACAGCAAATGGGGATGGGGAGAGTGGGCATCCTTGTACCGTATATGTTATTTGATGTAGTTTCATATGGATTTTTGTGTGTTTGTCTATTTCAGCTACTGTGAGTGTTTTGCCAGTGGAGTGATGTGCAGCAACTGTGACTGCTCCAACTGCCACAACAATGCAGAGCATGAAATGAATCGTCAGAAGGCAATTAAGGTTTGCAATGCTTTTTTTGTGTGAACATGTTCACATCATAAACTTAAGAAATGTATTTGTGTCAGTTTACTTAAGTGCTTCACAGTAAGTCTTTCAAATGTTAGAAAATAAGTAGAATAATTGAAGATGCTAATGAATCGAAAGAGACGCATCAATTAAACGGTAAGCAGAAAACATCCATAAATAAGACAGGCAATCATTACATTGAAAATAATGCAGATTTAGACCCCCTATATGACTCAGATCATCCAAGTATTCTCCCTTATTCCTGTGTATGTTTTGTTTTTATAAATGTGAATATGTGGCAGTCCAACCATTTCAGAAAAAAAAGATAAGTATGGCCATTATTAAAGGAGACCTATTATGCTTATTTTCAGGGTCATATTGATATAAATATGTAATATTGGGGTCTAGTGTAATATATTTATGTGCTTCAATGTTCAAAACACACATTATTTGTCTTGTACTGCTCATTGCTGCAACACCTCTGTCTGAAACGCTGTGTTTGGGCTTATGTCCTGCCTCCCCAGCAGCCCAGTCTGCTCTGATTGGTCAGTTCACTCTCATCTGTTATGATTGGTGCAACGCTAAGAGCGTGTATTGGAAACGTCACGCCCCTTACCTTATCTGAATTCACCTCTGGAGGCTGGCACAGACAACAACAGCTGAGGCTAAGCTAACAACCGCGGCCGTCCACCATTATCAATTGGAGTGAAGAAACACGAGCCGATAGACTCCAAAGCACTTTCGCAACTAAGACTGGAGCAGGACATTTCACAGTGGCAAGTATTTATTTTGTAGCCATCTTATATTTCAGCTGCAACATGATAACTGTAACTTATCTGACGTTATGGTAACAACTGTAGGTTTGTCCTCTGACTGAATGAAGTTGGAAACGTCTGCTGCAGAGTACAAAAGGTTTCTAACAATATAGTCAATTACTACATAACGTGGAAACACCAACAGCAGCAGTTATATGACGTGGTGTAAAGCTGTGGTGTAACTACTTTTTTTTATCTAAGCAGGCTTATCTATGATCAGACCAGTGTAGCTTGTATTGGGTAATAATACCAAAGTTATTATAAATTCTGCTATTAATGCATTAGCCGTTCAAACTACAAAAGTTGTAATCTGTGAATTTATCAATTTTACCACAGCAGATTGAGATGACAGATTTCTGTATTATACAGAAACAAATGAATAGAAATAACTGGTACATTCAGATGTCTTAGCTGTCATCTTTACTGAAACCACTCTACTAAAATGTAGCTGCATTTTATGACCATCTTCACCTTTTGTTTGTAATCTACAATATGTACAATGTACCAATGTATCACAGTTTCTCCACATCATTTATATAAAATCAAAGTTTCATAGTAAAACACATTTTGCTTCCTGGATCAATATTTGTTCTATGCAGTGATGCTGTCTCCTGAGTCTTTATTTGCTTACTTAAACAGTATGACTTTTTTACCTATTAGGTTTTGGGGTAATGGACCAGATTCCAGTTCATCCTACATGTTTGATACACCATCCAGGCCTAGAGCCTGACTGTTCGTACACCCCACAGAACACCCACAACATTTACAGGTATGACTATGGACCCTGAGGGCATAGAACTCAAGAAGAGTACATTTTTATGACATGCAATGAAATACAACTGTGTAAACTCAATTCTGAACGCTAAGGTTTCATTGTAATAAAAAACACACTTATAAAGAAATGACAAATAAGTCTTTTGTCAAAAGAACTTTATAGAACACAGCAGCGTTTCATCTTTTTTCTTTCTTTCCATTCAGGCATCCATCCCGTCCTGTGTTGGATACACCAGGAGTTTTCTGATCCGCCTGGTCACTGCGTTGGCCTCCAGCTGCCCCTGAGGGTCTCTCATACTGGGATGCCAGGTCCTTTGGGATGAGGATTTTGGAGAAGATGAGCCTCATCAGGTCATCTACAGTGTGTAAAATATTGAATTAAAATATTGATTTCCTTGTGTTTTTACATGAAGTGCTTCCCTGAATCCACCTTTCTTTTATATATTCAAGTGTTGCCACAACTATTTCATCTCTTTTATCTGATGTTATTATGTTGGTAATAAAAATAAGATTATTTACAAATTACTGCATATAGGGTCTGTTTTACAGCCTTTGCTGAAATCAAAACTAAACTAAAAGAATACATTTTTTCTCATTCCTCTGTAATAACGGAGTCGCCAGGGTTACATGTTAAGTCATGAGAGTCTGCCTGCTCTGTTTAAGTGTCTCCCTCTTTCTCCTCCAACTCAATACGAGGTCTCGTACTTGGTTTGAAACCTAGGCCCTTCATAGGTGTTGATGACAGCCGTAAATCCAAATGAAAGAAAATATGTGTATGTATGCATGCGTGTCTATATAGACATATATACAATTTAATTTTTTTTTCCTGCTCCAACATCATAACACAGTCAACATTAGAGATGGGTATCGTTAAGATTTTATTGATACTACTACTGTTAGATACTCCTTATTGATTTGGTACTTTATCGGTACTCTTAGCGATTCTCTCATATCTAAATAATTGCTTTTTAGAAAATATATTAATTTAAAAAGAATAAATTCAGAACAGGATAACTGAATATTTTGAATATAACTAAATGTTTCCAGAGCAGCAACAGTAATTTTTACAACAGCAAAATCACTATATAAATAATATTCCTGACATTACAATACTGAGTGAAGTTTTTATCAGTCACAGTAAGTCAGTTATGCTCTCCTCCTGTCCTGTGTCCTGCTCCCTGTCTGCTGATGTGACTCACTGCATGCAGGTAACATTAGTGCTGGTAGAGATAAGAGTGTCAAACTAAGTTAGTCTACATACAGACAGCTGTCATTTGAGCTTATTAGTAACAATTCACTGTCAGCCGAACTAGCGTGCTGTCTAAATCAGCGTGTAAGACATAACGTTAGTGACAGTAGATGAGAGACTGTGGACAGAGCATATTGAATATCGCGCTGTCTACATGTTTACACTTGCTGAACACATGTATTGATAAATTATTGGCTTCTTACTTGCTAAGGTTTAATTGCACTTACAATAACGAGTGTAGCTGCCGTCAGCTCGAGTAACTTTTGAGTTATCTTCACTTTGTTTCCACTGTGGCCGCACAGCTGTTCACAGATTACAGTGTTGTGTAGGTGTGTAGGCGTGTGCATGTGGAGGACTTCAGCCCAGGCACAGAGCGCAGATGAGAGGCTGCAGGATGATGATGATGATGAATTAAACCACAATGTGTAAAGTACCGATAAAAGAACATACTGTCAGAGGTTATAAATACAACGCTCTTTCATAATTTAGCCCCGGGGCTAATTTAGTACCGGATTTCAGTACCCATCTATAGTCAACATCTAAAACGCTAAACAGTGTTGTCCCCTCCCTGTAAAATCAGCAGACCAAACATACATATTAAAACACATGTACACACACACACACACACACACACACACACACACACACACACACACACACACGGTCCTTTCATCACATAAATACCTCCGCAGCTGTATAACTCAGGCTAACTACAATGTTTAGTAACGATACTGTGAACAGCCTCCATGTACCAGAGCTCCAAGTAAACAAACACGTCGTACATTTTCCATAAAATGTATGATAAAAGCCGATTCACAATCAAACTCTGAGTACAGCCACACATCTTGACTAATAAATACAGTTCTGATTGCTGCCTGTCGGCCAATCGCCGAAGTTTGCTTTAATATTATGATCATTATTGTTGATTTTATACGAGGATGTAATAAACTCCTCTCTACAGGCAAGTATGATATGTACGTATGTATGCATGTATGCCCCAAAAGTCAACTTTAGGTAAGTATAAGGTCAGAAAAGGATGTCAGAAAAGCAGAGAATCCTGTTAACAGGAAAGATCCCATCCTGAAAACAACTGTAAGGGTTTCAAATTGATTGTCAATATTTATTAAATTCCAAGACAGTGTTAAACTACTAGTGCAATATACACTATCAAAAAATACCTGTCATATTAATCTGAACAGCACAGATACAAATCAAGTAGACACTACTATGTAGTGGGCGGCACGGTGGTCTGGTGGTTAGCACCGTCGCCTCACAGCAAGAGGGTTGCCGGTTCGATCCCGGGGAGCCCTTCTGTGTGGATTTTGCATGTTCTCCCTGTGTCAGTGTGGGTCCTCTCCGGGTACTCCGGCTTCCTCCCACAGTCCAAAGACATGCTATTTGGGGACTAGGTTACTCTAAATTGTCCGTAGGTGTGAATGTGAGTGTGAATGGTTGTCTGTCTCTATGTGTCAGCCCTGCGATGGTCTGGCGAACTGTCCAGGGTGTACCCTGCCTCTCGCCCGATGTCAGCTGGGATAGGCTCCCCCCGCGACCCTCACGAGGATGAAGCGGTTAGAAGATAAATGAATGAATGAATGAACTACTATGTAGTAGTGTTGTCACGGTACCAAAATTGGGACCCACGGTACCAGTAATACCAGTGACAGTATCACGGTTCTGAGTAGTATTATGATACCACAGCAAAAATGAGGCAGATGTGCCTTTGTCATTTATAAAAAGATAAATCACTTTTCTATAATACATCAATGATATTTCAATAGAATAAATTACTTATTGACTTATTCATACTTCAAAAACGGCATCAATAAGTGATTAACATAGGGGGGGATCAAAATAAAAATAAATAAATAAAATACAAATCAACCAAAAATCAACCAGCCACCCGCCTCCCCTGACAAGTAAAGAACAGTCCCTTAAGTGCAGTGAGGTTTGTGGGCCGTTACCTGCCACAAAGAGAGAAATGTGAACGGCTTGCTTCTCCTCTGACACATCACATACCTGTGCCGCCACAGCTCGACTGTCCAGGTTCTTCTGGGCAGTCATGACACCAGGAACAGGAAGTTATTGGACCTGGAGCCGGGCTTCTCCGTTGCTGGTAAGCCGTTATCTTGCGCCACGGAGCACTATGGCCACCATATTTGACAGGAATTCATTCCTATCTTTGTATGTGACCCCTGTTCAACCCACAACCAGCAGGATTCGCCTTTTTTTTCTGCTGCTAGTTAAAATCTGTAATCGTACAGCGTGCTCCTGAATGATTTCTTTTGCTTGCACAAAACTATTTTTAGTCGCAAATGCGAGTAAAATGCTCGCACCGTAGAGCTCTGTGGAAAACAAAATCACTGTAGCATATATAAACAAAACTAACCTACAAGTAAAAATAAATTAATAACTTTCACTGCTTAAAGAAAAACTCAATAGCTCAGCTAATACCTGAAATGCCACTGCAGTGGCATATTGAGTGCCAGGTGGCCAGCACGCGCTGTTATTGGACGGCGCATGGACACTCACCTCCTTGTGATTGGACTTTGAACTTACTCCACAGTAGTGGTACCTGAGGTACTCCAACATTATGGTTTCATATGTACCGTCGTGTTTTAGTACCGCAATCTACCGTTGGTACCAGTATAGGCTACCGTGCCACACTTGCATGGACACGGCGTGAAATGTGAAAGCACAGACACGGCTCCTGGATCGGAAATTTCCAATCCACCTGCGGAAATTTTTGGGGAATTACGTTGGTATTGGAACCCGATACTGGATCAGTTTGGCCCCATCCCGACTCAGATCAGGCATCACAGATAAAATGTTGAAACTTTTGTCAAAATGGATATTGTTAGCTGTGTTAGACTCTCCACAATGTAATCATTAAATTCATCTTACTGAGACTAGCAGTTTAACTTACTGTAGTTCTGGTTTGCCAGTTAGCCGAGACCTGCAGCTATAATGCTGTGTAAAACACAAAGGGGAGAAAGCATAACAAGTCCTCCTCAAAAGCCGATTCACAATCAAACCCCGAGTACTGCCACACATTTTGACAAATAAATGCAGCTCTTAATTTCGACCCCAGGTCTGACTGTTACCTGTTGGCTAATCGCTCGAGCTAGGGGCAGTAGCTGCTTAGCTCAGGCATCACACATAGAAATGTTTCAACTTTCGTCAATATGGACATGTTGCACATCTTAGCTCTGTTAGATTCTTCAAAATTCAGTCTTTAAATTCTTCGTACTGACACCACACAGCTAGCAGTTCAACTTATTGTACGCAGAGTAGCAAAAGCATTTCAAAACAATAGCTTTGGTTAGCCATTTAGCCGAGGTCTGCAGCTAAGCACTGGGCGTACAGCCTAAGGTTAGCTCCTACAGCCATCTACTCCACACTTCAACACTCGGTAGCAGCTTCCAAGTTTGTTTTTACACAACAAATTCACAACTCAAAGCATACTTACAGGTTGTGATCCAGAATCTACAGATTTGTCCAACAGGGAAGTGCCCCGTCTTTCTGCAGTAACTGCACTGAAAAGTTTGTGAAGCAGTCCTCAGGAAAATAGGGGGAACACAATAAAATGTCCAGGTTGTATTGTGGAGGAATATTATCAAAAATAAATTCTAACCACTTGTTTGTTCCTTTGTCCTTTGGCAGTCCAAACAAGGGTAATTTTTGGTCACAATGAAGAAAGCAGTGTCTCCTAGACATGGCGTCTCCTCAACAGTTCAGACTCTTTAGCCTGGACTCCCCTTTTTTTTTTTTTTTTTTCCCCCACTTGGCGAGGCAGATAAAATGCTGTATAACACACTAAAGAAGAGGGAAAACCCCAAAAAGCATAATAGGTGTAACAAGTGTGACTGAACTCAAATGCAACACTTGGTGACAGTTGGTAATGATTTTTAATTTGAACACAGAATAAACAGAAAACTTGAGCCAATGAAGATATACAATTAACGGTTCATTCTTCGGGCTCAGAGCCCACACAGAGTCTCTGGGTTCAGGGGCAGACAGGTAGGTGAAAGCCCTCACGCTGAAACGCTGTGGCAGCTAAAACACCACACAGCCACAGACAGACGGAAACCAGAGACGCTGAGTCAGAACTCATGGTCAGGGACAGAAGGCTGGTGAGGTTACCAGGAAGCAGATGACATAGACGGGTCAGAAGCAGGCAGGGTCGATAACAGGCGATCAGGCAGGTAAGGAATGCTGGAATGTCTTGCATGAGATTGAAGAACAATCTGGCAGTGTGCGAAAAGCAGGAGTCTTTATACTGAGCCAGTCAGTGATTGAAAGCAGGTGAGTGGAGTTGGGCTGATTAGGTGGCAGGCTGAGTGAGCAGGTGAGCAGAGTTGCCTTGATGAGATGGGTGTGGCTGGCAGTCAGAGTGGAGCAGAGGTGGGGTAAATGGAAAAGTACTGCATGAGGTGAGCAGAGAAGCACAAGTGTGACAATAGGTATTCTTTAAGACTAGACAATCAAGGAACCTGGGTCGATACTGTGGAGTGGAGTGCTCTTATATCAAATGACTATACTGAACTTGTATGTACTTTGTAAGACAATTGCTTTATATTTCAATGTATAATGTCATAACTTTAATGAACTACACCGACACAAATACTTAAAGGAATCATGGTGTTCATGTGTTTTTTATAATGACAGCAGTCAATTTAACAACTGAACAATTATTTGAACTGTACATTGAGCTAAACATCGGAACATTTCTCCTACATCATCTTCACCACTCTGGGAGCGTTTCGTTTAAAAAACACAGATATTTTTGTCTGCTTTTCAGGTGGTTGACACGACATATTTGCCGATGTGCGCTCTCTGTCTGCTGGTGGCAGTGTGTTCACCTGTGTGTGCGCACATGTGTGTGTGTGTGTGTGTGTGTGTGTGTGTGTGTGTGTGTGTGTGTGTGTGTGTGAGGGCGCACATCTGGCAGAACTCTGCCGTGCACAATACAGAGAGCAATTGTAAACGTGCCACCCTGTAGAGACAGAAATGACATGCTGTCGTGTAAATGAGATAAATAACAAAGGCTATTTTATTTGGAAATATGTGACATTTTGGTCAACTTTTGGTCATTATGTTTTTTTTAATCTTTAAAGCCTCTGGAAACCCAAATCCACAATAGCCTTCTAACTATGTAATTTAGGGTCTTATGCACATAATATTAAACATGTAAAACAATTAGAAATCAGTTTCCATCCAAATTCGAAATATCTGCCTTTTAAGCTTTTGTACATTCTTGAAATTGGGTTTGATTGGGCCGTGGTTATCTCTCAGATTTATTACGCAATAAATTCGAAACCAATCATAAATCATCCATCAGTTGTCTCATCCTGCCCCCCAGTGGCAGCGCAACAAAACCTTTCTGCTCCAGCTAAATCTGCCTCTTTGAGTCTGAGCCAACTCGTCTCTTCATAGCCATTTGCGATTAGCCACCCAACTAATTTTATATAGCCTATATATCTGTCTGTCTATCTATCTGTCTGTCTGTCTATCTAACGTTAGCTAGCTATCTATCGTTAGCGATCTAGCTAGCTAACGTTAGCTATCTAGCTAGCTATCATTAGCGATCTAGCTAGCTAACGTTATCTATCTTTCCATCTATCTATCTATCCATCGATCTATCTATTGATCGGCTTGTGAGCGGCCGGGCTTGCCCCCCGGGCCCGGTGCCGGCTCGCGGGGAGGGGACGTAATGTGCACCCTTCCTCACCCCTAACCCCAACCTCAAGCAGTTAGCTTTGCTACGCATAAACATATCCCCACTCGCGGAGATGATGCTGCGGGAAACAACACAATTTTAGCCGGAGGGGAACATTATTTGAGGCGGACAAGTACTTCTACACAACGCCAGAGAGACGGCCGGCCGGCACCGGTCTCTCCCGCTTTGAGGGTCGGTGTGTGTGTCAGAGTAAAGACATATTTAATCTATTAAGACTGGATGTGTTTGAATGAAAACGGCTATTATCAGAAAAACGGAGCAGATTTATGTTTTCAATGAAAACGTATCTCAGTGAAGAAAGGCAAAGCGCCAGCCTCCCGCTGTCATTCATCTCAGCTAACACTGCATGTAAAAGTTATGCTATTCTACTATTCTACGAAGTAACATTAATATGAATCACAAAACATTTTGAAACTTATTATTCAGTGACCACCTGAAAGGAATAATTTTCAGCTTCTGCTTCGTCCTCTGAATCATCAGAGGGCTCAAACATGTACGGCTGGATTAAATTTGTGGCAGCCATTGCTGAGCCAGGGAGATGTCAATCAAAACGAGGGAGCTGTCAATCAGAGCGTTATCTGCCACGCCCACTCTGTCCTGGCAAGTGGTCTAAACAGCAAAATGAGCTGTTTTTAAACCAGATTTTCTAATAGTTATGAATGGTTATTTTCACTCAGACTTTTGTGGATGATTAATGAGACACTCGACTTTGATATAATATATGCATTTTTACTATTTCAGGCTGTGTTTCCAAAGGCTTTAAACTAATCCAGTGAGGCTAAGTCCTGTATCAGAAATTAGAATCAAGGTGAAAGGTTGTATAAAAATTTCATTGAGACTGTTTTTTCTTCAAGTACAAATAATTTCTGCACACTCCAGCAGTGTTTGACAGGTTTAAGGGGTGATTAACGAGCACACACTTACTGATCATCATTTTAAAAGGTCAACATCTCTCTTTTTATGGTCCTAAAAACTTTGACACCACAAATAACTAATCTGAGACACCTTGGATTTGTACCCAGGTTCATTGTAAACTCTGACTTATCCATCTCACTGTTAAGAAGTAGAATCATTTATGCACCATGTTAGGGCCCCGTTTCCCATAGCCTTCTTACCGCTACATGCATCGTAAATTGTATCTTAAGGTCTCCCTTAAGCTTATGAGCTGTTTCCCAGAGTCTCCGTAGTTAAGATGTATCTTCTGAAAGGTATATCTTAACCCTTGGATGACCCCTGGACATTTTTGTCCACCTCCCCAACTTCCCAAACTCCTCATGGTCAAACGAAAGGTCACAGGGGGATGATTTTTGGCAAGGGGGTGAATTTTGGGTAAGCTCTGGAGGTCCCAATTTTCAGCATGTAAGTCCATTTTTGGGCTTTTTATCAATTTTAACGACATCCATGATCCTTCGTTTTTAGAGGTGGACAAAAATTTTCAGGGGTCATTTTGGGGGTGGTTGGGACACAAAAAAATTTTTGCGGTGGATCATGTTGGTGCTTATTACAGGGCTACATGAGCCAATGATCCCAACCAAAGGGCGTTTGGATGGCATGATCCTACTCCCACCTCCAGCCCCCCTCTCACCTCCCTCCTATTGACTCCCATTACAAAAACCACAAAAAACCACACATTCTGATCCCACTGCCATTGCAGCAAAAAAACCCAATATTTCTCTGTTGTCAGGGGTTCCTTTGGTGTGAAAGAGGTCAAAATTTGTAATCAAGGGGTTGCAGTTGATATTCCACTAATGGACTCCTTCACTCACTGCACCTGCAGCACTTCAAAGATTTTCCCTCAATAACAGTGCTGGGGTACTCAAAACAGAGCTCCATTTTGTTTACAAAAATGCAGTGTAGAGTTGAGGTGGGTGAGTATAGAGCTTATGTTTTTCCCAAGACAGTCAAAGGAAAAGACCAAGAGAAATGGCAGAGAGAAAAAAAAGAAGAGACTGACCATCATTGAAGCCAGAGACATGATTTTGGAGGTCCTGGATTCAGACAAACTGCCACCTGAGACAGACAGTGCCTCAGAGGGGTAGGAGGAGAAGGAGGAGGTGAACTACCAGCCTGTGGACTCTCATTTTCCCTTTATTTCTATGGCACACCTCTTTCACAACAGAGAAACCAGTGACAATAGAGAAATCATGTGCTTTTCTTCTTTATTAGCATTAACAATTGGATCAAAATGTGTGGTTTTTGGTATTTTTTATAATGGGAGCCAGTGGGAGGGAGGTGAGAGGGGGGGCTGGGGGGTGGATGTATGATTATGTCATCCAAACCAGACTTACTGGGGGTCACTGACACACCTAACCTTGTTATTACCACCAAAGAAATCTATTGCAAAAGCATTTCTGTGTCCTCTACCCCACTTTCGTGTCTTTGTCCTCGAAAAATCACCATGTGTTCAAACTGGCCTGGAGGGGGTTAAAATCTTGAAACCCATCTCAAAAGTGATTTCCATGTTTAGTCAACCTAGCCCCATATAGTTCACCACAGATATTTTGGAAATAATTACTTAAAGGCTAAGTTCGTTTTTTTTGACACCTGGGCCTTATTTTTAGGAATAAATACGCTCGTAGACTCACCCAGACAATTTTGGAAGCGGGTGATTATTGCTCACCGATAATGCAGCGGATGGGGCCAGACATCGAAGCCCCTAAATTAGACATTATCTGCTGCGAAACTGGCTCATTTCACCTACATTTTATAAATGAATGGCCAGTGTTATCACCATGTCAGCTCAACTTCCTTGTTATGGTCATCCGGGGCTTTACAAGGATCGGTAACTTTTGGTGACGTCATAGACGTTCGCCGCAGGAGTGCAGCTGAGTCCCGCCGGCGCTAGGCTAGGCTATACAGCTACACAGCTATTCTTGTGCAACATGACGGAATATTTATCCGATGTAGAAGTGTCTGATGACGACTTTGAGTATGATGGATGCCCGTATCGTTTTGAGCCAGAATACACCGACGAGGAGCTATTTGAAAGGAGGATGCAGAGGGAAAGAGCCGAACAGCTGGCCAGAGAACAAGCGACCACTGCACGTCCACGAATGGGGGCTAACTGGTGGTGTTGTTGTGGACACTGCACGCCACAGACAACAGAAGAGGAGAGCCTTTGCTGCTCAGAGTGGGACTTGAGACCAGAGGAAACACGTATTGATGCCCCCCAAAATACGTGTCTCACTACACTGGAAGATTTTTCTGCCATGACAAATCGGGCTGTGGTAGAGACTTTTTTTCATGTCCCGAGAGTCAACTGGCAGACGTAGCCGAAGCCAGCAGGACCGAACGGACAACTTTCGATAGAGTAAGTAGCCCATACAAATGCAAAAAGGGTATATTTTCTATGAGTGTTTGCTTTATAAATAAATAACTTGGGTATGATGTCTTTACTTTGTAGTTATGTATGATCTGGAATGCAGACAGCAGACTCAGGCTATTACACAGAAAAAATAATGTAGAAACACGGTTGACAGCTTCATAGATATGAGTTTGGCATTTTGGAAATTCAGTAATGCAATTCACATACAAATGGAAGCTTTCTCATAGGCTTAGAATGATCTCTTTATATATACACAGGCAGGGCGTGGTCTGCTGGAGGCTGCCTTCTTGCGACGCCATATTTGAATACAGTGGCTGAAAGGGATATATGCGCTTCACCTTTCGCGTTTACCTAGAATTTGCAGTCACTGGAGACACTTAAGGTGAAGATCAATCCAGGGCGCTTCTGCGTGAACCTGCTTTGTACTTTTATGATTCTGTCGCACTTTAAATGGAGGAGCACACACATGTTTTGCCCCGTAAGAGGGAAACCATGCGACCAAATAAAACAAAAAGATCAGATAAGCAAGGACGGGACAAAACGAGAGTGAATATCGGCGAAATAAAACACTCCTAACATATATCTCACAGATAACCTATATCTCACTGGTAAGCTATAACATATCGTAACATGGTTTAGATTCCTAAATGAATATTCACCTCGCCGCTAGATACTCCTGAAAAACTTGAAAAACTCTGTTGTTAGCGCAAGGCTTTTTGTCCTACGATGCCACCGTCACTTACCCGACAGTAGGGGTAAGTAAGTGAGTGCGAGTGAGCGCTGCAATCTAGAATTTGATCGCTGATGTCACTGTTACTCACCATTTTTACACACTGAGGCTTTAAGCCAAAAACTATGCTTTTTAAATGGTTTATTTATTTATTCATTCATTCATTTATTTAATGGAGCTAACTAATTGAGGATATGTTTTTCTGACAAGGCCACAGGCTGTACCCTACCACTATATACTGAAATCTGACAGATACTTGACAAATTGATCAAATTGAAGTCTAATGAGGCCAATGGAAACTAATCAAGTGGGTGGCACCAGCTATGTAGGCAATCAAGTGCGCCGCCTCTGCTTGCTTCATTGTAGACGAGATTATGGTTGCATTATAGTGCATCGTTGTGCTCAGTCAACTAAACCAAAGGCGTCGCTGTCTGCGTAGCCATTTGGTTGATGTTAATCATTTTATAAGGACAAACTTTAGTCCACTTGATGTCCTCTCAGACAGTGCCATCCTGTTCAAATACTGGCTGCCATGTGAGGAGATCCTGAATCCGCTTGCACTTGAGTCCCTGCACATTTCCAGAGCTACCAAGTGCAACTTCGCCCTGTACCAGAGGTACATCTTCTGGCAGTTTTGCGTTTTTATGTAGTGGGTAGTTTTTTTAGAGTTGGTGGGAGACTGATTCGAGCTGAGCAAGGCATCGGTTTCACAAAGTGAGGAAGTGGTGACCAGTGTCCTTGTGCGTCATGAACAAGACTACATAAAGATGCCTGCGATTAATTACGGCACACACACACACACACAGAGCAATGAAACATGGATATGCTGCTGCTACAGGTACCTACTGTGTGACAGCAACAGATTTGCAGTTTGTACATTGACAGAACTGATGCTGGAAAACTTATATGCAAGACACAAACTGGCATTGAACTGCAATGATGGAAAAAGGGAGACAAATACGTATGCTGTCATGAATATTTAAATAACAAGTGCATTATCGGTGAGCAATAATCACGTTTTTCTGCTTCATCATTAGTCTCCTTGTTTGTAACGGGATGTGCATGTAAGTCATTTTTTAATGTGATATGCTTCAGGCGTATTATAACAGGGATTTTTCCTGAAACTGTGCCAAAACGCTCGTCTGGACGGAAATTTTGTTTTAAAGCGCTGCTTTTTTAAAATACCCCTGTATGTGTGGAGTAGGCTTCAAATAGATGAGCAGATGTTCTGTAAATGGCATAGTCTCATTTATGATATAATATTTGATGGAGGTAAAATTATTATGGCAATACTTTTTATTATTACAATGTAATTTATTCACCTTTCTATGAGATCAATCGATGCGTGCAGCATCAATTAATAAACTTTCAGCACCACGATGTGGCTTAGCAGCTCTCTTTGCGAGCACCCGCTAAGGCACAGTTTGGGAAACACTTGTAGGAAAAGAAGTTCCTTAGGTAAGGTATATCTTAGAGACCTCCGTAGAGCGCTACGTACATCAAAACTGGGAAACGGGGCCCTGGAGGTTTAAACTCATGTCTCACAGAGTCGGTGATAAAAACTAAACTTTCATCCCTGTCAGAGAAAAGTGATATTCACAGATAACTGAGCCTCGTACCTGCCTGTCAAACAGCATCAAACCATAAACCTTCCTGAGACAGTTTGGACTGAGTGGAGTCCTGAGGAAATCAACAGATGTAAAGACCAGCGACTGGTGGCTGCTTGCTCTGATGCCATTCTGCAGCTAACTAGTGGAGCTAACTGCTAACAGCCACCACTGCAACTAACAACCACCACAAATCCATTCAACAGCTCCACCATCCACAGTCAGACACACATGGCGACTGTGTGCAGAACAGTGCTTTTAAGGTGTCCCTTGTGCCAGCAGTGTTGGGAACTTCCAGTCTGTGCTGTTAGCAAAAATCCGCCAGTGGAGTTGCCCCCTGCTGACCATCTGGAAGAATGCAGGTTTAAGGGGCTTGTAAGGACCTGAAAAGACCCTTCAGGCCCATTTATGCTCAACGTTAAATACGGATCTGGATACGGACGGAGCCTTCTGTCCGTGCTCCGCATTCATTTCATCTGTATTTCTGCATGTTTCCATAAAGCTTAAGGATACGGGCCAAACGGAGCAGTACCATCGGGAACTGTGGGGGCAGTGTTGCTGTCACTACCCGATATGTAGCTCTAGTGAGACACAAAGAAGAAATAGCAATTCAATTTCTCTCATCTGCAGTACTAGAGAAAAGAATTTTCCGTCCTCCAGTCACGATGTATTTAACGGCCTCACCGACCACCGCCTCCTACAACGCTGCCTCTGTTTTTGTCTTTTATGCAAGAGGTACATTATCAATATCTCCTCCACAGTCACCATGTTTGTTTTTGAGTTTGTTGTTGTCATAAACTTTTGATGCTGGGCTGCCTCCTGGTGGATATATTGGTTAACATCCATGCCAACGTAAAGGGCGCATGGAAGTATGTGGGCAGTGATGGTAACATTGTTTGAAACGGACGTATACATTTTCATACGTAAAGGGAGCATAAATGGGCCTTTATAGCGACGTTCCAGGTCCTTATATTACCTTATCACAAATCTCAATATTTGTTGGGCCCATCCACCATGATGAGTCCAACAAACTCTGGACTTTAATTTGGGAGCCCAGAGCCTGCCTTCCTGTATAAATGTAGAGCCAAACCATAATATTTTTTCTACACCTAACCACATTCCTTTTGTTGCCTAAGCCTAACCACATGCTTTGGTTGCCTCAACCTTACCATGTGCTTTTGTTGCCTAAACCTAACCACATGCTTTCGTTGATGTCCTAGTGTTAATTGCAGCATCCCACAATGTCAGTAGCAGACACAAGAGGATACCTATATGTAAACATGAAAGTCCACTGACAAGGTGGTGATACGTGACAACTTGGGTTGAGAACATGTTTGATATTTGAATGCTATGCTGTTATGTTTTTCTTACTTGCCATTTGCCAAAATTGAGATTAAAACAGTTCTACCTCTGTATTTTATATTTGATGAGCTACACTCAAATATAAGTTTGGTTGAGGCATATTAACGGTTTTAATGGGTCATTTCCCTGTTCTTCTTGATGTAACCATTACTGGTATTGTCATTATGTAGTCATGTTTAGGTCGTAACCCAGAAGCCTTCAGGTCGAAGAGGTCAGGCGAGGTCAAAGGCTGGCACAATAAAGGCTGCAACTGTAAACGCTCTGGCTGCCTTAAGAACTACTGCGAGTGCTATGAGGTTTACCTGCACACACACACACACACACACACACACACACACACACACACACACACACGCGCGCGCGTGCGCAAACACACACATACACAAAGTGATTCTTATTTGATGAAAAGAAATCATAAACAAAGTGGCAACCAAAACCAGCAGCCCACTGGCATTGGAGTCTGAAACTCTACAGTGGCAAGAACAAGTGCGGGCATCCCTGGTCAAATTTTGTTTACTGTAAGTAGTAAAGTGAGTACAAGATGAACGGATCTCCAAAAGACATTAGTTAGTTAGTGAGTTAAGATGAAACATGCTTTTCTACATTTTAAGCAAGATTACTGTATGTTTTTTGCTTTGTACAATTTTAGAGTGAAAAAAAAAAGACATTTGAGCTCTCAGACAACTTTTACCAGAGTCTCAGACCTTAATCAGCTTGTTAGGGCTCTGGCTTGTTCACAATCATTGTTAGGAAAGGCCAGGTGATGCAAATTTCAAAGCTTTATAAATATTCTGACTCCTGAAACCTTGTCCCAACAATCAGCAGCCATGGGCTCCTCTTAACAGACTACCAATGTCATGAATAATGACCTGCAAAGATTGTTTGTGGACCAACATGTAGTCTGTCATGTCTGTTGGCCAAGTCACAGCAAGATTTTACAATTGCCTTAACTGACATAGAGACTGTCAGAACAGTCAAACATAAAATGTAATCTGAACCCAGCATAGTGGATTCTAAATGTTGGCTCCTACAAAGCTAAAAAGAAATATATATACAGTATATTTTACCACGAACAAAGTGAGGACATTTCTTTTGCGCTAGAATATCACAACTAGAATCACAGACCCCTCAGGCTTCAGCACTTCATTTGGTGCCACTTTTTTGCCCAGCAGAGAATTAATACATAATTTGGAATACAGATTGATTAATTTGTAAGTACATATGCAGACTTTCAAACAATTTTTTATCATTCTTATCAATTTTTTATTTCATCTCCTGTTAATGTAACCAGGTGTTTAATTAATACAAATAAAAAGCATTTAAATTCATTTGAATTATTTTACACTTGCTTGTGTTTTCTAATTTACTGTCTTTTCTCAGTGTAAGGTCAGAGGACACTAATTTTGGCTAATTACCATTCCTTTGAAATGTACATTAGAATACTAATGACCACGGATTGCATTCAATTGTCTGTACAAAATAAACTGTATAAGCTTATTTTTTCAGAATGATTGAACAGTTGTGTCTGTGCAGGCCAACATCATGTGTACCTCAAGCTGTAAATGTGTTGGCTGTAGAAACTATGACGACAGCTCAGAAATTGGCCTCAAAGAGAAGAACAAGTGAGTCCATCCATTTACACACCACAGCTTTGGTTACAGTATCTCATCACAATTCACAGTATCAAAGGCCTATGGAGATAGATTTGTCACAGTATTATTTGTGTGAGCAGTTTGGTAAACTGTGTGTTAATGTATGATCTGTATCTGTACATACACACAAAAAAAATTGTATACTCAGAAAAATATTTTGATTAGGGGCTGATCGTTATTTAAATAGGACCGGGGTATAGTTGGGAAGTGATTATGATTTTATTTTTTCCTTAAACCCCCCCCCCAAGCGTCCAAAAAAAAGTTTTGGCCCCCCCTGAGGGATTGGAGAAACATGTATGACCCCCCCCCCAACCATAAACAACATTTTTGTATATAATCACACCAGCAGTAAAGAGGGCAATAATAATGACGATTTCCATCAATAAACAGCACCGCATTTGACTTCGCCATTTAAACCTTACTCTGCCAGGTGGGGTCAGTATTGAGTTCACAAAGCTACTGTGGAACTAAATCTGGAAACGTCTTTCATTTGATTCTGACACTGTAAAATAAAGACAGATTAGGAGCTATATTTTTCGTATTTAAAATAAACAGCTGTGAGTATAAAAGCTTTCATTATCAGCTTTCAGGCGTGAGTTTTTTTCTCTCCTACCTTCCCAGCTGTAGAACAGTGTTGTGTTTTAAACCAAATGGACCGGTAGCAGCCGCAAAAATCCATTTTGTGTCCTCTTGTAGTATTCCAAAGCGGTACTTTAAAGAGCCATTCAGCATTTAACATAAAAAGGAGGAGAACAGTTCATATACAGCGTCCAACTGAAACTGTTTGAGAATTAGCAGTACTGTTATATTTTCTGCCGGACCTGTACAGTATACTATGGAAGCGCATTGCATTCACTGGATAAAAAAAATTTAGACACCTTATCTCGTAATTATGAGATCAGGAAAGGTGTCACTGTGGCCACTGCTTCGCTCAGAACCACATACTGCACATCCACGAAGGGGGGGCGGAACTACTGTAACCAGCTGCCACTCGAGTGGTGCCATCTTGACCATATCCCATATCTTTATTATAATGTATATATATTGTAAATTACGACGGAGTATTACACTCAGCAAGGACAACAGTGCGCACCGTATATATTTTGATCTATTTTATACTTCAGAATAGGGAAACGTGTGTCCTTACTGTGCATAATGAATCTTGAATCTATGTTTTATGAAGACCCTGTGTGCGCTCAGAGCTGTGGCACAAGTTACGCACTGAAATCTGGCGGAAGAAAAATATTAATAAGACGATAAATAAGTAGGCTTGTCCGCTTTCATTGTGTTTATATCTTAACAGGAGCTGGCCACTACCGTGGTGCTGAAATCAATCGATCTCAGGCACACAGAGTAAGGACACGAGTTTCCCTGCAGAATGAAAATCGTTATTTTCTGTCACCAATTAATGCCAAACAATATAAATCTGAAGTATAAAATAGATCAAAATATATACGGTGCGCACTGATGTCCTTGCTCAGTGTAATATTAATGTGCCTGCTGCGGCCGGATCTGTGAGTGTTTGGTGGCTAAGAAGGCTGTTAAGAGTGGGTCAGCTCGATCTTACAACTCCTTCTTAATGAAAGATCTTCTTAAGCTAAGAGCGATGTGGGAAACGCGGCCATTATCATGTCAACACACAGGGAAAATGTGTCCAGAGTTGATGACATTTACCGGGAGAGCTAGAGCCATTTGACTAAAGCTGACGTTATTACTGCTGTAATGATGTTATTAGGCTAAATATTACATTTCTAACAGTGTCTGAGCTGATTTATTGGCACAGCATGCTTGTAGGCTGCTGTGACGTTAGGTTTACAGAGGAAATAACGGGATGTGACTTAGGGCCGTCCACACCAAGAACTATAACTATAAATATAACTATAAATATACAGTTTTAAAAATCGTTCTAAACTCAAGTGTTTGGTAGCGTCCACACTACAACTATAACGACAACGATAGTGGTGGACGATATCGTTTGGATCACTTTCAGAGCGATTTGATGAACGATAGAAACACTGACAGCCAATCAAAATCCATCCGAAATGACAGGTCGAGACGTTCATCACGTCACGTATACCCACTAAGAAAGCTCCAGGATTTCCATACACCCACTTAAACATGTGCAAAGATCCATAACAATATAGTTTTGTGACAGAACCTTAACTTCAGTGATTTTGTTTTGCAAATACCGGGAAAATAACTGCAATAAAATACATTTTGCAGGGGAATGCGTCTCCTCTCATCCCCTCCATTCATAAAATTCAGGAGCCAGGATGAAGTTACTGAGGGGGGCAAATCTTTATTATGCAACATAGGTTCACACAGTGAGTTATAAAGAGCGTGCAGCCGTGCGTAATTGTCGCGCGTAATGACAGCTCGTCGCCGGTGAAACACAATAAACTGCACGTCTTCATTCATGTTTGTCTCATGACAGATGGAGCTTACAGACTGACAGACAGACAGACAGGTGGAGCAAGCGGCAAATTGGTTTTCTTTTTCTGTCTCGCAACATACAGCAATAACAGGTCATCAATATCACCTGCCGACCGCACCGAGCAGTGTGTGTTTGGCCTAACATAGCAACACGACGATATCGTTCATTGGTGTGGAGGCTGCCATTGTTATCGTTATAGTTAACGTTACAGTTATCTTTCTTGGTGTGGACGGCCCTGTCACATCCCGTTATTTCCTCTGTAAACCTAAGGTTACAGCAGCCTACAAGCATGCTGTGTCAATAAATCAGTTCAGACACTGTTAGAAATGTAATATTTAGCCTAATAACATCATGCTACAAGAATTGTGAGCGCGCTTGGCGCGCATCTACATTGAAACTAATGGATTTGTGCGCGCAAAAGACGCTACATGTGAACGGCCCCATATGCAGTTACCTTACGTTACAGTTCCCTCAAACAATATCACGAAGCACAATACAAACCATATAAACAAGCTATCTATTAAGGGTACACTACTGATAAAATCTGAAGGTGCTTAGGTGACATTTACCCACCTGAAAGAATAAATGAAAACATTTTGCTGGTCTTCAGTAGCTTTACTCTAAGTGTAACTGCCAACTCTATACCTATACCCAGCTCTGCCTATATGTCACACATACATTTGCAGTTCTACATCATGACACTGAGATCACTAGGATAATAGGGGACCTAACACTGACCGCTGTGGAAATATCATAGTATAAATGTCGTTTATCAGTAGCCTACTGCTAATTCTCAAACAGTTTCAGTTGGACGCTGTATCTCTACTGCTCACATGTGCCACCTGCTGGTTGTTGTTGCGCACTGCAGCTACTCCTGGATCAATTGTTTCACCCCCTTCACTGTGGCTGCGGCATTGAAATGAGTAACATCTGTGTGTGAAATGGTTAACAAAGGACGACACAGGCTATTTCCACATATGTAATTAATTAGGCTATTATTTGTGTACTTACGAGATCTTTTCTCGTAATTATGAGATAAGGTGTCTAATTTTCTTTTTATCCAGTTAATGCAATGCGCTTCTGGGTCACGCAAGTTGGATCAAATGAAAAATCAAAATCCAATTTTAATCGTGCCCCATTTTTCAATTTGCTATTTTTGATGTGAGCATAAAATCAAAAATAAGAAAAACAAACCGTTTTTTGTATTTTTGAATTTGATTATTTAACGAATAATGGAAAAACAAACTGTTTTTTCGTTTTTTGATTTTTGATTTTAAATTGAAAATGGAATGAACGAATGATACACTGATACGCATACTGGTAGTCCAGCCATCCACAAGGTTTGCTCTCACCAGTGGCTGGGAGCAGCAGCTCACTCAGCAGCCGACTCAGAGCTAGAAGTTTGTCGTTCTTATTCTTTGTCGACTCTGTAATAAAATTAAATTTGTCCAGTGTCTCATCCGCTTTTAAGGTCTGCAAAGACACTCTCAACTTAGCATGAAGGAAACTTTCCTTTCGATACACTGATTTCCTCACAGCAGCCATTATGCTTGAATTGTTTGTGTTCCGCGGTCGTCTTCTTCTGCTACTCTATTGGGTTTTCCGGTCAGTGACGTGTGCGCAAGTGGGAAATACCATTGTGGACCATGCAGGGTAACTTTATATAGCGGAGTATAAACCAAAACCTCTGAGTAAAATACGAATGGAAAACAAACAAAAAATCATACAAAACTTAACAAATTAAAGTTGCATGACCCCCCCTGAAGCCAAAATAAAAACCATATGCCCCCCCCCAGTGCTCAAAAAAAAGTTCGGGAACCCCCCCCTGTTTTGGACCAGCCTCATTTGCATATAAATATCGATCAGCCCCTTAAACACATCTACAAAGACACCAACTCCAAAAACTGAAAAAAGACTGCTTGTGCTTAAACTGTAAATCTGCAAAAATAGAATTGAGATTCACAAATAAAAACTGTGTTCATAATATCTGTTTGAAAGTTGTTAATGTCAGAAAGATAATCACAAATCTTTTTCATTTATTTGTATATTAATGAACCCTATGAACTCTGCCATAGAAATGGTCCACTAGTGCATATGTTGGTATTGGTAGTGTAAAAAAATCATGTCAGGAATTGGGGAAAAAAATCTGACATGTTTTTACATCAGATTTATAAATGTAGAAACACGATCGGAATATTTATTAACACTCCATAAGTTATTTAAAATATGTACATATGAACATTTTAGTTTTAAAAAAACATACTCATCCTTCCCCCAAGGAAGGATCCTTGACTTTGACACCCAGAGTCTTAGCTTTCTGCTGCAAAAAACATATCATAGCTATTATAGTTTTTATTTTAGATTGATTTTAAACAGGATCATGAAAATAACAACCCCCCATGGCTGCCTGCTGAAGCTCCAGGTTGTCCCTGCTTCACTGATGTACACTATGTTTGGATGTGATGTTGTCACCAGAGGAATGGGCTTACCCTTCATGTAAATGTGTGTTTGTGTGTGTTTAGATGGCCTGTGTCACTGATAACCCCAGCTGTGGTGGAGGCTGCGTGTGGCTGTCTGCTGGCCCAGGCTGAGGAGGCTGAGAGCGAGGCCCAGAGCCTTGCCCAGGCTGAGCGCATGGTCCTGGTGGGGTTCAGTCACTGTCTCACACAGATTATCAAGGCCATGTTCAAGAACAATGCAAACTAACGGTGTGCAGACATGTCTGGGTCATACTTCACCTGCTTAGGATCCAAGATAAACAGCTGTGTTTTCAGCTGGACCAACAAGAACGTTTAAAATCACGCTGTGGAGTTTTGAAGGCTTTACAGATGACTTTTTAAGTTATGCAATTTAAAGGCTGACATGTGGTAACACCATAGAACCAAACAGTGACCAAAGGTCACACAACATTGTTTTAATTTTACAGCTACATCAGTACCAGTTTATTTAAAGGGTTTAATTTATCTATACTGTCTATCCATATATATATATGTATATATGTGTGTGTGTATATGTATACACACACACACACACACACACACACACACACACACACACACACACACACACACATATACTTGTATTTATTCTTCTGTAATCAGTTTTGTTATTACAGTTGTTATATGTTACCCTATCTTGGATTTTTAAAGTAAATTTATTTATTAATTTATGTACTTTTGGACTAGCCTTGAAAATAATTTATTATATAGGTTGGACAGGTTTTAAAATAAAATGAATGTGTAAGACATCTGGTGTTTCACTGGCCATGGTCTTCAGGGGCACTGGAGGTAGTAAAAGCAGGGTTCATATAGTCATGAAATACCTGGAAAAGTCATGGAATTTGAAAATAGCAATTTCCAGGCCTGCAAAAGTTACAGTGTTAGTGATAAAAGATGAATAAACCCCAAAAAGTTTTGGAGAAGTCATGGAAATTTGCTTCACAAATCCCTCTATAATATGGTTAATGTCTGGCCAGGGGTCAGCAACCTTAACTGTCAATAGAGCCATTTTTGACCAAAAACAGTTTTAACAAATCTGCCTGGAGCTGCAAAACATATTTGATCCTTATGGTAACACAGCCTAAAGTCTAAAATAGGTGTAAATGAGCATTGAAAATAATGTTTTACCACAAAGTTCATTTGCTGAGTCTGTTCAGAGATGCGCAAGGAATATCCAGGTATAATAATAATAATAATAATATCTTTATTTATATAGCACCTTTAAAAACAGAGTTTACAAAGTGCTTTGACAGACAAAACACAAGCAGCGCAATGCAAAGCAAAGACATGATACAGAAAACAATAGCAGATCTGACCTTAAGAAGACAGCGGCCAAAGACAAAGAAAAACAATAAAGAGATGATAAAAATATTAAAAGACAATAGAAAGATGATTGAAAGACAACATTACATAAAAGCAAGTCTGTAGAAATGGGTTTAAAAGAAGTTACTGATTCTGCAAGCCTCATCTCCTCAGGCAGGTCATTCCAAAGTCGAGGGGCCCTGATGGCAAAAGCACAGTCAACTTTAGATTTAAGCCTCGACTTTGGAACAGCCAGAAGGGCCCCACCTGAGGATCTTAGGGGCCGTTCACATGTAGCGTCTTTTGCGCGCACAAATCCATTAGTTTAAATGTAGACGCGCGCCAAGCACGCTCACAATTCAAAGCGACGCCGCAGCGGCGCGCATCCAGTGCAACGCGCCTGTTTTTTCGTGCGCGTCCGCGTGGCACAGAGAAGGAAAAATCTCAACTTTTTCGAATGCAGGAAGCGCACCACATGTCATGTGATAAGAATTAACCAATCAGCTCCACGAATCTGCCTCTTCCTTTCCGTCCAACGGACTTCACAACATTATGTATCAAATAACACACACTATCTCTCTACCAGCATCTCCCTCTCCTCCACACACACACATGCATAGACCTCACCTCCTGATGCTTGCTGGAAATCCATGTAACTTCTTGAAAACTTTGTAACTTTTTTACTCCCCCTGTGAGTGACAGACGGTTTTGGTTGCTTCCCACCGAGCATTTTCCGGTCTAAAAGACGTCTAATAGACGTCTAAATGGTCCCTAGACGTCTAGGCTAAAATCGGTCTACCACTGGTATAAAAGTGAAAGTTTTTTAGACGTCTAAGTTTATACTAGCCGTCTAATAGACGTCTAAAAGACGACTACGTCTAGACATCTTGTCTAATCATAGACGTTTAAATAACCGCTAATATACGTCTATTTATAGACGTCTAAATTTAGACGTTTGCCAGACGTCTATTTTTATACCAAATGTATAGGACTCGTCTCACCTTAGATGTTTAAATAACTGCTAATGAACGTCTATTTATAGACGACTAATTTAAGACGTTTACTTTTATACCATATTTAAACCCCATTACAAAATCTAGCCGTCAATTAAACATATTATATGGATATTATAATAAATCTAGATATTTAAGTAATGTAATTACAATCTATCAAATTATTAACAAGAACCCTATATTAAAAAGGACATTAAAGTTGTCAAAAATGCATCATGACCAAATTTAACCTGTGATCCTTACCTTGATGTAGTTGCAGTATGTTATGACAATCTATTCACATGTGTTTTTTTGGTCTTTTAAATAGGTTTCAGTAACACTAATGTCATGCTTATTTTACCACTGGATATAAATATATCTCTTGATGGGAACATTAACCAAACTATCCTACTGTAATCTCAATCAACCTACATTTATAAAACAAATTCCAACCATCACAAACATATGAAAGTGCAATATAAATATTTTTAATTCTTTTACAAAATAGAAAATACAAAACATGGAGGGAGGGAACAAGTGGATCAAGAAGAAGGAAGAAGTAGTAAGGATGAAGGGAAGGAAGGAAGGAAGGAAGGAAGGAAGGAAGGAAGGAAGGAAGGAAGGAAGGAAGGAAAGAACCAAGGATGGAGGAAGTGAACAGATTGGGTCAATTTCAGAGTCAGAACAGAACAGGAGGGTTAAAAACATTATAAATTTTAAAAGAACACCCTTCAACTGTGAACAAAAAGACAAACAATAACTACACCGATGGCTTGTAGCCCCCTCCACCGCTGCGAGCTGGGGCCTGCTTGAAATGTAGCCCCATTGCTGAGGCAATGCGGTCATCGGTGGCATCCTTGAAGGATTTTCGTACAGCTTCTGCAAACAAAGCAATAAAATAAATGAAGAGAAATTGCAGGTGTGGTTGCCTATTGTTTTACCTGATGTCACAGAGATACTATCCAATAACAAAAGGTACATGGTTTCAAAGGACTTGACTCAATGGGCATTGGTCACCACCCATTTGAGACTTGGGGCTCTAGTTTCATAAACCAGGCGCAGTCGCGCCAACGGGGGGCACTTTACAAGTTCGGTGCACGGTGCAGCTCGGTACAGGCACTCCTCCCGTCCCTCTACTCCTACCGGCGCAAATGGCAAAGGAGAGGGTGCAAGCCCGTTCTTCACCAATCAAATGAGCTCCTCTCCTCACCTTTAAATGCGCCGCGAGTGATGCGCACTGCAATTTTGTCATTTCGACATGGACGAGGGAGACAGTGATGCCAGACAGCCAAACAGGAGGAAACTGATGTTTTGGTCCGGGAGGTCCAGGCTCACAGTGGCCAAATACATGGCAACACGTACAGACCTCCACGGACTGAGCAGAAGTAGTCTGGGAGGAGGTTATTGTTAATCAGATTTGCCCTGCGTTGACCATGTGTGAAAAAATAAACCAACAAAAAACACACCCTTTTCCCACTAATAAAGACGCTAGTATCCTACATTTAAAGGAGCATTAACGCAAATCCACAGCCACTAGATGGAGCCAGTGGTGGAGCATATCAGATATAAACAAGTGCAATCAGTTGTCAGAGAGAGAGCAGCCTCGTTTGGTGATAAGAAGAACAAGTTCTCTAGTGTAGGACATGAGGAGAAAAAATATGCACCCCCCCCCCCCCCCCCCCCCCCCCCTCCTCACCATGCGATTGGGGAAAGGGAAAAAAACTCCCTAGTCGGCACGGCAGCTCTACGTCGCGCACAACCACAACAGCTACAACTTCCTCCTACAAATGCACGGAGTACGTGCAGACCTCAGTCCATGAGTTTCATGTCTCAGATCATGTAACGTGGAGTCTGTAGAAGGGTGCGGGCATCTTTTGGCAAATTGTGGCCATGTTTGCGGAGTATGGCTATCATTTTATTTACACTGCTGTGTGTCTGCTTTGTTTCCGTGGCCCAAGATGCCAAATCTTCTCTTAGACTTGTTTGTCCTTCTTCTTCTTCAACATCAACAAGCTCCGTTTCTTCGTCACTTGTATCGGGATAATCTTTGTATCCATAGTCCTCCCGTCTATAAGGCTCATCAACCATTGTCTCATCTAGATGCAGGCCAGATTGATATGAACCACCCTCCTCCAGTGTGTCACCAGAATCCAGACTTGTACCACTCTCCTCCTGTGTGTGTCCATATCCACCAAATCGTGACTTGCACTAGCTTCCTCCTGTGTGCAGCCCAAGTCCTGTGGGTCAATGTTCTCCTGTGGCAAATCTTCATCACTGTCAAAATTCTGTAGAAATGCTTTTTTAATACTACATCCACAATGAAAATCTATGAGTAAGTTGTATTTCAATGTACCGTAATAACATCAAAACATGTTAGACAATGAGACAATAAACACTATAGACACTAGGATATATAAAATTATGTACAATACATCTCAAAAAAATTGTAGTAGCTTAAACAGCTGCTTTACAAGCCATAATGTATTAGGCTACATACATTTTTTTTTAAAAGGGTAATGTGTTTAAGTACATGCACACAGCATAAATGATTAGAAAAAAAAACAATTGCTTTTGAAATGTAGGCTACTCCTGGAATCATAAACTTTAGAAAAAAAATCCAAATGATTGAAAAAAGCAAACAACTAAGGTCATGTGGCATTACATGGCAACTTAACCCTTAAAACTTACATGGACCTAAAATACACCTGGAAAGATTGCTGCTAGCTATATTTTAATCAATTTTTGGTTTATATTTTCAGGTAGTAAGTATTATGCATCTTATGACTCATGAAAATCTGCCATTGTATGTGCTACTGTGTAAAGTCTCATTTAAACCTTATTTTTGGCTGAGCATGCCATATTTCACAAACGAACAAAAATCGCCCATAAAAAAAGTGTTATGTTGAAAATCTCCCTAGTCAACCAGAATTTTCTTTCTTTTTTTTTCATTTTGAAAAGTTGTACAAAGGTTTTGTCAACATTTATCTTATATCAACAATAATAAAGGACCCTGGGAAAGCGGGAAATCCCGCGATTCAAATGCAGTTTACTGCTCGTCTCTATCACAAACGGTTCAGAAATGTATCATGTTTTGGAAAGAAAATGCCAATGATATGCTTGTACTAGCAGGTAAGCCATAGCTAGCGAGCTAGCAGGGCAGGCAAGCCATAGCTAGCATATCAAGTATATCGTCGGCATTTTTAAAACGGATTGATGACAATTAAATGAACAAACATTGCAGGAAAAAGCAGCATTTCAATAACGTTACCTTGACCACTCACCTATGGGAAGCTCTTCTTCTTTTCACACACTCTCTGCTCTCGACCGGTGCCCACAGACTGTAAAAAGAAGCCGGTGCCCAAAAGCATAGACGGCCTGAAGTCGTTTTTGATCTTCCCGAAACTGATTTCCGGTCCACAAGACAACTTCCAGCGTGTTGCTGCCTCCTAGTGGGGAGGGGAGGGATCATAGAGGGATCTGCTGACAGTATCTGCGTAACTGTCCCCGATCACCTTTAGTGCAAATTGCCATTTTATTTTACTGTTCACCAATAATTCTTTTTTCAAAGGAATTATTTGCATTAATGCTCAATAAACTTTATTGCAAACTGCCTTAATTAGGCCTATAGGTTAATAGTGGTATCTAAATATTTCTAAACATGGTTGGCATATGCTTAAAAAAGAAAGCATAAGATGTAAACATAACATAAACAACATTAAAAAATAAAGATAACTTAATAGTTTAAACCTGGTTTAAATCTAGATGCTGATTAAACGTCTAAATCAAGGCTAAATCTAAACTTCACTGTATATTGATCAATGGTCATTCAGATGATTTTAGTACAATATTTGGACACCATTGTGCAACTTGCAGTTATTTCTTTGGTCAGTATTCATTATTTAATGTATTTAATTCAATCGTCTAGATTTGGTCTAAAAATAGACGTTGATATGAGCAGTGGCGTATCCAGGACATTTTTACCGGGGTGGCCAGGATGGGACACAAAGCTAGTGTGGGGTGGCCATAGCATAGCGGAGTTTAATGTCATGTACGCAGCCGACCACAGTTCAAATCCCAGTCCTTTTCTGCATGTCACATACCCTCTCTCCCATAATTTCCTGTCTCATAACTGTTAAATAAAGGTGTCTATTCTGGTAAAAAAAAAAAAAAAAAAAGACTTTTCTAAATTCCATTTCCCATTATCACAGTCCTCAAGTATATCTGGTTATTTGAACTACTTTTCATCAGTAAAATATGTTCAGGATAGGGTACACATTTTCTAAGAGCCATTTCGTTGTAGTGGATTAAAGTCCTCATCTCTTCACAAATTAGATTAGATTAGCAACATTCAACTGCTCTTAACTCATCCTATAGAATAACATTATCAGCCATCAGCTCATCATCTGTGTCACCTGTATTGTTACCTGTTTGCTTTACTAATTGAAACGCCATCTTGTGGTTACATTGAAACACAGCAATCCAGGCAACAGAACAAACTTTTTGGATTTGTTCTTTGCCAGATGTGTTTTTAATTAATCACAAGATGGCATTTAAATTAGTAAAGTAAACATGATGGTGACTGAATAATGGCATTCTATAGGATGCCTTGTGATGTTTGAAAATGTGCAAAAAGTGGTTTTCAGCCCAGACAGTATTCATGTTCTTGATGAAGATATACACTGAAACATTGGCTTTGATTCAGCATAAATGTATTTATTTAAATCAATTCAAAAACGACTGAACTACAAACGGCAAAAAACAAACAAATTTGCACTCCTAGGTACAGCACTGTTGTGAGAATATTATTATTTAGCTAAAAATATGTCAGGTCATCATGGATGCACCATCTTTACTCCCATCCCTTCTTTATTCCAATTTCCACATCATTTTAATCAGACAAATCATATAAACAAACAGAAAAATATCCAAACCTGGACCTGACCCTGAGATACATAATAGTAGTCCACTGAGTCGGCGAAAGATGAAGAAAAAGTTACAGGGGGAAAAATGAGCCTGTTTAAGTAGACATGAGGCTGTTACCATTTTGCTGCAAGCAAATCAAGGCAGGGAAAAAACAGTCTGTGACCAAGAATGACAGGCCTGAGAGAATGTCACAGCAATTGTGGGGCCATCACTGGCATGAGACAAACAAATCTTAACAACAAAAACACAAGACCATTGGACAAATCCTACATGAGATGAATCCTCCTGTTTTGGTGATTGTCTGCAAAAATTTTAATGAACTTGTCCATGTCAAGCGACTTGGCTCTTCTGGCCTCAATGCTGAGAACACCCAGGTTGCTGAGTCTGTCATCAGTCATTGTTGTGCGCAAATGATTTTTGATAAGTTTCAGAGCCGAAAAGCTGCGCTCACATGTATACATCACATGTATATATATATATACATATATATATGTATATATATATATATATATATATATATCACATATATATATATAGATATATAGATATATAGATAGATAGATAGATAGATAGATAGATAGATTTTACACTCACACAATCATACATACAAATGTGTGTGTGTATGTATTATGCACATTTTATTATTGTTCTTCTGTCTTTTACAACTGTTTGAACGAATGATGTTTCAGACAGTTGTAATTGTATAACTGGAAACACATTCAAGCTGTAAACAGCTTTAATGTGAGCCTACATGGAAAATTCAAACTATCCAAGCATGACTTACCATCCTGTGCAGGGGGAGCTGACTGCCCTTGCCCTTCATCACTACTGCTGTACCTAGGCAGCTGACATGTTTGACTGACGCTGCTGGTAGAAGCTGTGGCTGACTCTGACTCTTTTCTCTTTTTATTGAAGAAGGTCTGAATATCTCTGCTTCTCTTCATAACTATTCTCCTAATATGCCTGGGGGAAATGTCATTCAATCACTCAATCAATCAATCAATCAATCAATCAGTCAGTCAGTCAGTCAAATCACTTTTAAGTAATAGCAAACGTCAAGCAGGATCATAATCAATTTGGGTTAGAATCAGTGTGCAAAATACAGGTGTTCATTGGGCTCTGGAACCCGCGAGTACAACAGATATCTATCTCATGGTTTATGCTACATGTACTTAAGCAGGTTATTGTATCCCGTACGTTTAACACCACATGTCCGTTTCTGTTTATAATCTCCTCTGCGGGGGGACACTGGCGGTAAAAACAAAACGCTAACGTTCAAATCTTAACTTGGTTTTGAGGCTGCTAAGCTAGCTAGGGCAGCCACTGCAGTGTAGTTCGTCTTACTGTTTTAGCTGCTACTTAGTGCTAGATAAAGTTTTCCTACACATTCAGAGGGAACTACGATATAAATAAACAGTACATTACCATACCTCCGACAGATTTCACCGGTTTATCCAGGTTTATCCAGCTCCTTTCACGGACCAGTTCAGCTGCTGCAGCAGTAACGTTGTGCGTCTCATGGGTCACCTGACACTTGACCTGTATGGCCATTGGCCAAACGTACGCTGAACAGAGATCAGCTGTCACAGCCTCAGTATAACCATTACTGTGATACTTCAAAATGTAAATCTGGCTCTAAATCAGTTGATCGGCTGTCATCACTGATTGACAGCATTTCTCTTGTTTCTCGTGTTGACGAACTTGACCAACTACCTATCAGATCTGGGGTGGCCGCAGGGGTGGCCAATGAGATTTCAGGGGTGGCCCCGGCCACCCCAGGCCACCCCCCAAAATCGCCAATGGATATGAGGTCTTGATTTAGACGTCTAAATCAAGTCTAAATCTAAACTACACTGCACTTTGATCAATGACTGTTAAAAATGTTTTAATCCAGCATTTGACCATCATTTATACAATTTACAGTTACTTTTTGGACAGTATTCATCATTTAGTGCAATCATCTAGATTTGGTCTTAAAATAGACGTTGATAAGAGGTCCTGATTTAGACGTCTAAATAGAGTCTAAATCTAAACAACACTGTACATTGATTAATGACTGTTAAAAATGTTTTAATCCAGCATTTGGCCATCATTTATACAATTTACAGTTGTTTTCTTTGGTCAGTATTCATTATATAATTCAATCGTCTAGATTTGGTCTAAAAATAGACGTTGATATGAGGTCCTGATTTAGACGTCTAAATCGAGTCTAAATCTAAACTATAATGTACATTGATAAATGACTGTTTATTAATCCAACATTTGGCCACCATTTATACAATTTACAGTTGTTTTTTTATTTAATATTTAATGATTAATGGATTAAATTGTATCGTCTAGGTTTGGGCTAAAATATAGACCGATTATAGACGGGCGAATGTCGGTCTAAACTTAGACTAGACGTCTAATAGACGTCTAATGCTCAGTGGGTTAGTAACGGCAGGTGCGACAGTAGCGCAACCTCCGAAGCGCCTTCGATAAAAGGATGGAAACGGCACGGCTGCCGTTTTCCTCGCGCTTTTAGACGCTACATGTGAACGGCCCCTAAGGCTGCGGGCTGGCTCGTAAGCGGTCAGGATATCTGTTATGTAGCTTGGAGCCCGAACCAGATGTGCTTTAAAAGTGATCAGTAAAGAGGTTGCGCTAACCAAAACCGCCTGTCACAAAGGGGGAGTAATATAGAAATTACAAAGTTTTCAAAAAAGTTAAATGGAATTCCAGCAAGCATCAGGAGGTGAGGTGTATGCATGTGTGTGTGTGGAGGAGAGGGAGATGCTGGTAGAGAGATAGTGTGTGTTATTAGATACATAATGTTGTGAAGTCCGTTGGACGGAAAGGAAGCAGATCTGTGGAGCTGATTGGTTAATTCTTATCACATGACATGAAGTGCGTTTGCTGCACTTAAAAAAGTTGAGATTTTTCCATCTCTGTGCGCCGCAGACGCGCACGAAAAAACAGGCGCGTTGCACCGAGTGCGCGCCGCTCCGGCGTCGCTTTGGATTGTGAGCGCGCTTGGCGTGCGTCTACATTGAAACTAATGGATTTGTGCGCGCAAAAGACGGTACATGTGAACAGCCCCTAAAAGCGCGTGGAAACGCCAGCTGTGCCGTTTCCATCCTTTTATCCAAGGCGCTTCGGAGGTTGCGCTACTGTCGCGCCTGCCGTTACTAAGCAACTTTTCATAGACATAATAAAGAGTAGACGCCGAATCAACCGCTACTGCCTATTGGCGCTGACGAGCCGTGGGGCCGCCATCTTGGACCGGTCACCCGCTCCACTCAGTGTAATCTGTTTGGCAGGCGCAATGAAGTGTCAGCGCATTTAATCAATCATAACTCGCTAAATACTAAACTGATTTTCACGCGGGTTTTTTTTTACTGCAAACGTCATACATGTAGCTATGATACAGGACACATGGTTTGGCGTATTTTAATACTCATAGTGGGCTTAACAGTAATAGAATATTCTGATATATGATATATGTGCAAATATATATATGTATATATACAGTACAGGCCAAAAGTTTGGACACACCTTCTCATTCAATGTGTTTTCTTTATTTTCATGACTATTTACATTGTAGATTCTCACTGAAGGCATCAAAACTATGAATGAACACATGTGGAGTTATGTACAAAAAAGTCCAAATTTGAGATCTTTGGTTCCAACCGCCGTGTCTTTGTGAGACGCAGAAAAGGTGAACGGAAGGATTCCACATGCCTGGTTCCCACTGTGAAGCATGGAGGAGGAGGTGTGGTGGTGTGGGGGTGTTTTGCTGGTGACACTGTTGGGGATTTATTAAAAAAAAAGGCACACTGAACCAGTATGGCTACCACAGCATCCTGCAGCGACATGCCATCCCATCCGGTTTGCGTTTAGTTGGATGATCATTTATTTTTCAACAGGACAATGACCCCAAACACACCTCCAGGCTGTGTAAGGGCTATTTGACCAAGAAGGAGAGTGATGGAGTGCTGCGGCAGATGACCTGGCCTCCACAGTCACCGGACCTGAACCCAATCAAGATGGTTTGAGCTGGACCGCAGAGTGAAGGCAAAGGGGCCGACAAGTGCTAAACACCTCTGGGAACTCCTTCAAGACTGTTGGAAAACCATTTCAGGTGACTACCTCTTGAAGCTCATCGAGAGAATGCCAAGAGTGTGCAAAGCAGTAATCAGAGCAAAGGGTGGCTATTTTGAAGAAACTAGAATATAAAACATGTTTTCAGTTATTTCACCTTTTTTTGTTAAGTACATAACTCCACATGTGTTCATTCATAGTTTTGATGCCTTCAGTGAGAATCTACAATGTAAATAGTCATGAAAATAAAGAAAACACATTGAATGAGAAGGTGTGTCCAAACTTTTGGCCTGTACTGTGTATATATATATATATATATGTATATATATATATATATATATATATGTATATATATATATAAACACTAATATATGATAGAGAAGTAGAAGTAGATAGTGGTGGTAAAGTAATGGTAGTAATGAATACATTATATATCTCTATATATATAACATATAACACAATAGATAGAAGTTATATATCAGAGAAACTGAAAATATATAAATCATATATAGAGTATCAATATAATTCATATATATATGAATTATAGCGAGAGAGAAAGATAGGTAGATAGAGAGAGATAGATAGATAGGTAGATAGAGAGATAAACAGAGAGATAGACAGAGATAGAGAGATAAATAGAGAGATAGGTAGATTCAGAAAACTTTATTGTCTGTTGTAACAGAAAATATTCTTCGACATGGCTCCACATACAAAACAAGACAATACACTGATTAGAATCAACTGCACAACGCATTCTGAAAGCACACACAGTGTGTATAGATCTTTAAAACAAGTATAAAATTAAAACTGTAAAAATAGACAAGATAAAAAGGTGTGGATATGTGTAAAGTGACATAGTGCATCAGGGTTATTTTTGTCCATTGTTCATTGTTTATTTAAGATGTTTATGGCAGTGGGTATGAATGAGTTTTTGTGGATGTTTTTCCTAGATAGGGGGACTTTATAGCGGCGGCCTGATGGCAGGAGTTGGAAGGACTTGTGCAGGGGGTGGGCAGGATCCTGTGTAATGAGGTTGGCTTTCCTTTTAACTGCTTGGGTGTGGAGTGCTGATAATTGATTTTGAGTTTTGCCAGTTATTTTGCTTGCTTGATTAATGATCTGGGAGAGCTTTGATTTGTCTTAGATAGAGAGATAGATAGATAGAGATAGAGATATGGAGATATAGATAGATAGATAGATAGATAGATAGAGAGATAGAGAGAGAAAGAGATAGAAATGTAGATAACAAGTAACAAGTACAGTAACAACTACAAGTTGTTACAAACTGTTTCCATCACCCATGTCTACAAAACCAGACATTGACTTGGTATGTGGTTTATATTGCACATGTTTTCTGATGGCCATGGCATCCAGCATGAGTGCAACACATCCATATTTAGCCTGGTCTTCGTGGCATCTTCTCTCCAGCATATCCAGCATCATCTTGTTCAGGCCAGGCTTGTCATCCTCCGAACACAGCCACCTGTTAAAAAAAATGAGAAGTAGCTATTTAACGTATTTGCATCAGTAACTTCCAAAAATTCAAAAGGACAACATTAAGACTACCTTTGTAATGTGTGTGGATATGGGAGGGGAAAATGTTGAGTCTCTCTGAGGTATTTGTATGCCTTTGGACCATGTAGATGGAGTGTGAGGACAAACTCTCTGTAGTCCTTTGTGTATTCATGGCCCTGCTTTGCCATGAAGTCTATCTGAAGATCTGAAATTTTATGAGCAAAAATGAATAAGTCCCCTTCAGATAATAACTAAGGAGTTTAATAACGAGTGTAAGAATAAGATGTACATGCATTTCAAAGTTTGCATCGCAAGAAACACAGACGTAATTTACAAATTACCAGACGTCCCCAGGTAAATACTAATCCCGTGTGAATAGGGTTGAAGTCAGTGTTATGGAATATATGATTTATAAAGTCTCAGTTAGCCTAGCCATAGCCATAGCCGGGTTGACACACCGGCACTAAACATAGCCTAGCTAACGTTAGCTGGCTACGATTTCGCTGGTGGACATAAATACAGTACAGTAATATTCTATTCACAAAATACAACCAATAATAATGTTAAGTCTTACTTGTGAAAAGTAATCCCCCGAGCTCTGTTGTCAATAGTCCGCCGTTTTGAACAGGAATACGCCACACAGTGCTCAGGCATCTTGTAACGTTATCCTCTGCTGCTTTGGTGGGATGACCAGTTCAAGATGGCGGCCGCATTTCTTGTGCCCCAGCAGCCAATGTGGCGTCTACTCTATTATGTCTATAGCCGTTTCTCAATATGCGTTCTTGTGCGGACTTGTGTTCTTGTGGACTTGTGACACGTCATCAGTCACAACCCAAGTACTGTTCCAGTTCAAAGTTCACATCTAGCCAAGTTCAGTCCAAATGCCCGGATGTGTTCTCGCCACACCCATTTCACCAGGGATGCATCGGAGCAGACTTGTGTGGACTTCAGACAGCCAGGTATCCCAGCACGCATTTCGCAACAATCATCGGAAAATGACAAGCGAGGGAAAGGCTCACAATTGTAAGCCATAATTACCTGTTACTGTTGTTTTGTCACAAAACGTGGTGTTTTCATGTGTAGTTTAAACGTCAGACCCGTGGTCAATGTTTTAATATAGAGCCAGTTGTGACTGAGGTCCGCTGGATGACAGCGATGTCAGCGCTCATGTGTGTATGAGTGCTGACATCGCTGTCATCTAGCGGTGTCAGAGCTCATAGATAATAAGCGTGTGTATGAGCGCTCAGGCTGCCCCAGAGAGCAGCCTCTCTCAGGTAGTCCTTTTGAAATTCGTGGCTGATATCTCTGTAGTGGTTAAATATGAAATGTAATTCGTTTGGGGTATGTCTAATGGGCAATATTCAGTCTCAGTATAAGATATATTCTTATATTATTAAATGTTGTAACATGTTATTGTTCTTTGAATTCTTTTGCTTATTTATGTGTTTTTACCATTCAATAATGATTTTAAGAATTTATTGTAATTTATTTATTGTAGACCTATTTAAAGATTAATTGTCTTTATTGTAGTATTTATTCAACAGCATTTTCTGATATGAATTGTATACCTGATGTCTGAAGTGTGGCTTAATAAACTTTTCCTCTTCACATCTGACCTGTTTGATCCCATCTATATTGGTGAGGACAGACTAAATGAGAAACTGCTGTCAGTATAATCCAGTACAGTTCAACAGCACCACAATCTACAACTCAACAAAGTTAGAGTGAATAAATGTTAGACTGAATATTAAACTGCTGTTGTTTTGTCTAGGTGTACCAAGTAAACTGTCTAGTCTCCATAAAAATGTAGACAGAAAGCATAATGGTGAGACAAATGTAGTGATGGACAGTAACTAAGAATATTTACAAGTAGCTACTGTACTTAAGTACAAATTTGATGTAATTTGGGTATTTCCATTTACTTAGAGGGAAATACTGTACAAGCTACATTTATTTGATAGCTATAGTTACTTTTCAGATAGGCTAGTTTGTTTTATATGTTGTTGTTTGATATTTACAAGTTGCTGTGTGTTGTTATAGATTCTAGTGCACCAGTGAAAGGTGTTAAAATTAGTTGTACCATGACAACATTTAAATGCTGTTTACATGTAGCCTACGTTGATCAATTAATACTCAATACATATTCATGTATATGATGATCACAACACTTGAAATTGGGTCTCTCTGCTATGCGGTTCCATTTGTTCCAAAAATATGTCGACATGCGCACTGTCTATGTCTAAAACGCTGAACTGTCCTTGTGTCATTTGACTTTGTCATTACATTGTGTCGTCATGCTGTGTCATTTGACGAAGTGTTCTTATGATGGGTTGTTTGACAGTGTCTTTACGTCGTTACTATGTGTCGTTACTACGTGTGGTCTTGATGTGTGGCTGCTATGCGTCGTTTGACAACGTCGTTGCTATGCGTTGTTACTATGTGTCGTCACTACGTGTCGTCACTACGTGTCGTCACTACGCGTTGTCTTGATGTGTCGTTTGACAACGTCGTTATGCCTGGCTACCATGGTGGCACCGGGCGCCCCTTTCCCGGCTCATTTTCAACATTGCAGTTTAGTTATATATTTTTTAAAATGTTTGCTTGATCAGATCTTTGTTATTGTTATAGTCATATAATGTGTAAAATAGTGTTTGTCTACAACTATTTATGTGTGTTGACACCTAGCCTGCTTATTGTACATCCTGCACTGCTGTTTGTTGTATTCGGTCTAGGCTCAAAATTCCCGGGCCGATTTTTTTAGTCCAGCCCTGGCTTCTTCTTGGTCTCAGCATCCATCCTGGGCTTCTGCTGCATTTCCTACTGGGAAGTCGGAAATTTCATCTGAAGTTGGATTTACGACCTGGACGAACCTCACCAACCCCGACCTGACTCCGACCTCAAAATCCAAGATGGCTGCACCCTGTATCAACAGTAGTGAAAGCTCTTGTAATGTATTATTTATTAGCACTTCTGTTTATATCTCCAGTAGATCCAGATTTAATCTTATCTCATAATTAAAGCCCAAGGATTGAAGCCTGTCCCTTAAATTTCTTGTAGTAATGGAAAGAAAATACAAAACACGTCAATTAAATGATCCAGTTTGACCCTGATAACCTCTCCTTTTCCTCCCGGGCTAAGGAAGTAGGAGCACATTCTGATCAAGACAAAGGAGAAGCTGCACACTGTGATGAGCTCCATTAATTCATCTCCCGCTGCCGCTGCCTCCTCTTCGTCCAGACAGCGAGAGACTTCATTCAACCTTAAAAATAATATAATAAAATAGTTTTTTCTGACTTGATTATTGATTGCAGCAGTGTGTGGTGGTGCTCATGTTGCTGTTAAAATTCATACCAGATATACTCCATTTAAAAACCAGCAAAGCAAGTCTTAATACATTGTTTAATTTTACATTTAAACTGCACACATTTCAACAATTTACAGCACTGGAAATGTATTTAAAAAAAAAAAAAAGCTGTGAAGGATGTAAAGGTGAGTCAAGTTTGAATAATAGAAGCTTAATTTCCAGCGCAACATCGTTTCAGTAACTGCAAGAATTATGATGAAATTAAAAATAATGGCTGATTGAGTGTGGTCGACAGATTGTAGCCTTGTAGCTCCAGCAGCTGGGAAAAGCCAGTTTTAACCACTATTGCCACCCTGTGGTTAAAATGTGTAACATCGCCTTACGATCACACCAGTTTGCAGAGATCAGATGTGGTGCAGCTTAATATGTTTTACATTAGAAATTGTGCTAATGATGACTGGTGAACATGGAAATAACTGTAACGAGTAGCATGTCAAAATAAATGTTTTAGCTAGGGTTGTTCAGATAATTATGACATTAAAACAAAACAAAAAGCAAGACTAAGGCCGTCTCATGCATGGACATATATACATGTATATGTCTATGGTCTCATGTCTCTTAAACCGACAATGCTCGCTCATCGCTCCTAGCGCTAGCTCCTCACATTTTTTCCTAGGTGGGAGGGGCTAAACAGCTAGCAAAGTCAGCTAGCAGTAGCACTAGCAGTAATTTAAGAGACTTGGGACGGACCCATAGGCAAAGTGGTGAGAACAAAATTGGCCGGTGCGCAGGTGTCATGAATCCCACGGTGATTTTGCGTACACTTATTTTGTGCGCAAAGTAAGAACATTTCCATGCACATATTAGTGAATGAGGCCCAATGAGTCCAAATTGGTAGAAAAGATTTCTGCACACTCAGTCAAATCATTGGCAGTATGCAACACATCTGTGCACAACCCTGGTGGTAGAAGCTCCACCTCCTGGGAGTTGTATTTTTCAAGTACTGAATGGCATACTGTGAGGCATAAATGGAAGCCATACTTGCCATACAATACACAGTGAATACGTATTAATAGTATTCTCTGTCTTCCACCCTTTTTTTGTATTTTGGTATTGTATGACAAGTATCCCAGATAGCACACATACATCTGGCCAACGTCGGCCCGATGTATCAGGTTTAGATTGTTAACGTCTGCCTTTAATAGAAAATGACCACCATGCGACGTTCAAACGATCAATAAAAGAAGCTGCGCTCAGTGGGCGCTCCTTCATTAATATTCATATGCTTCGTTAACTACGACCTTTATTCATTTAGGTCGGACCTTCCAAACTAGCCTACAAATATTTCACCATTCAATGTGAGAAATCAATGCTAACATTCAAAAATAGCTGACTGTTACCCTGTTTCGTGTGTAAGTGTGCACAATGAAGAGACAAAAGTCAATTTGACAAACTTTATTTTCAAATTTCCACAAACAATATCTGATGGCCAGTCCGCTTCTCCTGGCAGCCTGCAAGACACAGAAAAGATGATGAGCACATAACTTCAAGAAACAAAACCCAACTTTACCACTGTATGTTTTTTTAGCATTTCAGCTGTCTTTTAGCCAGACTGAAGGCTTTGGGTCCGTCACTCTGCTTAATTTAGTGTTTAAACTGTTAAATAATGGGATCTGGCGTTAACTTCGTTAACTGTTAACAGCAGCTCAACAATCAGTCCTTCATTTCGGAAAAACAGTGGTTTCAAAACTGCGCTATTACCTGTAGCCACCGGGGTGGTTTGCTTGAGGAGACCTCGACTGATAAATTGCCCATAAAATCACATTAACAGGATACCGAAGGCATCCTTAAACTTCACTATTTCACCTCCGTGCTCCTCTCCGCTGGTGTCACGACACTTGAGCACCCGTTCTGGGTTACACAGTGTCGGCCCGCCCCGCCTTACCTCTGCGCTCCACTCTGCTCCTCTCCCAGACACTTGAGCACACGTCCAGGGCCCCGGAGGTCAGGCCGGGGGGCCGCGGGACCACGGGTGGCAGCTCCGGACACTTCCACTTTAACCCAAAACGAGTACTCACGATAACCAGATGAGCACAACTAGGGAAAATAAAATGAAAACACCACAGCTGTAGCCTGTTAGCTAACATCAGCTAAACTAGCTAAATATGAAACGGGTGCCATTTCCACTTTACAATTTTCAAAAATTTCATCAAGAGCAAACTTTTTTTTTTCAATCCACAATATGAATGATCAGTTAATCCTCCAAAAAAAACATATTTTCCCACCTCAGGCATAAACCACTTATTAATATTATCCTTTTTTTTCAGGCATCGGAGACATTCTTGTACCACCCCGTCACGGACAATATGTACACCATTCGAATAGTAATACATGAAATAAATTGTAAAAGATATATGTTTTTCAACTCCTAAAATGTCCCTTTTTTTGGAAAACATCAATAGAAATTATGTAATTTAATGAGTTTCTTTCATTTTTAGATTCTTAATCATGAAATATGAATTTTACCTGTCATTGGCCTCACTGTTTGTGCAAAAAGTACTAATTAATTTCAAATTTCAAATAAAAACTACATTAATTTGATTAGTCCACAAAAGAAGAACATTATTAAACATTAATTTATAGAGAATGTCATTCCTTTCCTATAATTTTTAAAACAAAATTACTCTGTGACGGGGTGGTAACTGATGTGACAGGGTGGTATGGACCTAGCCTTCATCTAACATGAGAACATTTTGTTAACTCATTTCAAACACCTGAACTCTCTGCACCTTGCCCCAATGAGTTACACATCTATATACTTAATATCCAGTAATTGCTTATATTATGGTCACAGTCATAGTCACTCTGGTAGGCTATAAGTAGATGTTACATCAGTTGCACTGACAGGACTGCTAGATGCCTGATTAGAAGATTAACAGACTGCTTTTATAATGTGAATTTCATACACTGGTAGAGATTACCAGAATGCTCACTACTGACTACTATTGTCACCGTCAGCTTGTTGAATCCTAATCTCTTTAACTGAAAAAAGGAACTGATTAGAATTTGATAAGTCCCTGCAAGACTAATCTGAGTACCCAGAAGCCTTCGCTCACAGCCAACATGGCTGACGAGAAAAACTTCTGGGAAAATACGTTGAAAATTATGAGACACCAATCAAAATGGTCTTAACTTTTAAGACCATTTACATATCCATTGTGATTGGCCCTTGTAAATAATGCCGGTCGTTGCTATCATAACATGTCTATGATTGCCATGATGACACACAGACCAGGAACCAAGAAACTGCCGTTCTGTGAGAAAAGCATAGCCGGCTTCAGACGGGTGTGCAGCTAAAAGTATAGATCGCACAGATTATCCATGGACAGTGTAAGAAGCAGCAGAATTGTGTGATCATTTTGGTGTATAACGTGTATGTAGGCTTGTAGGCAGTTTTAAAAACGTAGCTAATTATCTACTGGTGTTAGAGGCTGTTCAAGTTCAGTGGAAGTTCTTGTTTGTCTCAGGATTCCACGCGTTTCTCTCCAGACTACTGTGGTACCAAACATTCCAATATACCTGTACCCATACTAGTTATAAGCATACATGGCAAAATAAACTTTCTATTTCATTCTATTCTACAAATAGGCATTATTTAATGATGCAAGATCCAAATTACATATCAATCAAAATGAGGCTTTATTAATACAATAAAAACACAGGCCTAAGTAGGCTAATTCATATTAAAAAATTTCATTTCAATTTCATTTCATTCTTATTAATACTCTCAACAAGTTAACATTGAGACATTGACAGAACAAATAACAATAACATTTAAAGATGAAATAAGTGAATAAGTGAATTTGTGTGTGTGTGGGTGTGTGTGGAAATGTATTTCATAAAAAGTGGGAACAGCTTCAAGACAGTGACTGGGAGAGTCGCTTCCATACATCCCTCTGGATCTCCATGTGACGGGATGTCACAGGCTGTGGTGCTGGGATGATTTCGAGCACATCATCAAAGAGGTACCACAGGATGTCTTCTCTTGGAGGCCAGAAGAACCTGTTGACACCAACCTTGTGCATACATTTGACTTGGACATGTGCTTCATCTGTATTCAGGATGATCCCTGGATAAATGTCGTCGTCATATTTAAGCACACACCACTCCCCAAGGAGATGTCCACTTTCCCAATCAATAGCTTCGGTCGGCACCTTTTGGGCTGTCTTGTTGAAAGTGAAGTGCTGTGTGGTGAAGCACTGACATCTCAGCTGCTTTTTTGTGGAGCACATACAACTGACTTCCCGGTAAAGGATCTCTCCTGGAGTGAATGTGACCACTTGGTGGGTTTTCATTGTGGATGGCACTGGGGGAATCTGGTCTGGCATCCTTTCCATTGCCTGCTCCACTGCTTCGCTTGTTACATAAAACAACTTAATAGTTGTAGAGGTTTCTGTGAGAGCCTTATATAGCTCATGGGCATCAGGTATGTCACAGCCGTTGGTCACCAGCTTGTCCGCTGTTCTTTTTAAGGTCCCCCCAACACCATCAGGGGCCCCCTTCCCATGGCTTGCTTTAAAGAAGTTCCATGTGCCACCTTTCAGACCTCGTCTTGTAAGCTCAGTGCTGAAAAGGAACAAGTTGCCTTTCTGTTTATACTGTGTACATGGCCCATCGCTCAGAAAATGTACGACATGTACTTGTGGATATGTCTCTTGGACATAATCCAGCACTGGATTCAGGTGTTCCCATATAGCTCGGGGGCTTTTGTGTTTGGAGGGTGACACTGTGCTAAAGCAGATCAGCTCTTTTTCACCACCTATGTACAAAACGCCAGTGAGCAGAGTAGCTTGTTGGTGCGAGGAGCCAAAGTAGACAGCCTGAATCTCTGAACTGTATTTGCAGGAGTAGTTCTCTGAGAAGTCTATGTGAATCACAGCCTCCTCTTTTGACAGGTTTTTCTTCAACTCCCTGCAGTAAGAGTACTGCTGATTGATGTTGAATGCATGCCTCTTGTAGTTATGCAGGAGAGTGTGGAATAACTCCACAAGGTTCTCTTGTGTTTCCTCCACTGTCTTCTTCACTGTGATCTTGACAGTGGTAGGACCATCCCTCACATCTTCCTTTTCCTTCTCTGCTGTGGCCCACTGAGTGAATGCAAACTTTGCCATGCCGTCAAAACTGGAGAGCTGAACAGTCTTGTCTTTGCATTCTTCACACTCATCATACATGCAGATTTTATTAGTGGTGTCACAGGTTATCATTTTGGTCAAACTATCAAGATCTGAGGTATCTATGAGTCTCAACTGATGCAACTTCTCAGCGACAAATTTGAGATTTTCATGGAGCTTGCACAGGAAGGTGTTGTGGTCAGAGAGAGTGGGATGTACAACCCAAAATGGCCGAAGCTTACAGAAAAGGGAGTATGATATGTTGTGTGTGCTTTCAGTGAGAAATGTCTTGTGTAGATTTCTCACTGTGTCAACCAGGAACCTTTTCTGCTTCTTCACCTTGTTCCTGGTGATTGTTTGTTTTCGTCCTGTGGTTATCCGACTGACGTCATCTCGGGTGAAGAAGGTTTTGACTCTGGACTTGAAAGCAGTGGTGAACCTGTTTGTGGGACGTCTGTTGGTGGCACAGAGGTTTTCACTCCCAACACTGCGACGCTTCTTTGAGAATCCAAGGGTTTTCTCTGCATATCCTTGTAGCCTGTACTTCTTTATAATCCTTCCCACTGTTACCTTTGCTATTAGTTGTTTTTCTTTTTCCTGTCTTGCTTGGTACTTGTTCTTTATATCTTGGATCAGGGATTCATGATAGAGCAGTGTTTTTCTTATTTTGGAGCTTATTCGGCCTGCCTTGGTTAATTCATTGACTTTTGAACGAGGAGAGTCATTCTTCTTATGTAAGCGCTTGTATCTTTTTCTGTATTTGTCAGCTCGTTTTCTTTCCTTCTCTAGTGATGCCTTTAGTTTTTCTATTTCTTTGCGCAGCTTGTCTCTGTTCTTCCTGGCAATTTGATTTCCTACTTGCCTGAAACAAAACAAAATAGAAATACTGGTAACTTAGTAGGTCAGTCATGCAAAACATATATAAAACAGTTACCCATCAGTGATAGGCCTGCTTCTTATTCATGTCCATTTATTTTCAATCCTAACTACATACTACCCTGACCTTAAAGATCCTGGCTGCTGCTCTGGCTGTTGGACAGAATCAGGACTCTGAGGAGGGGTGTCTAGACTGTGCTTCCTAGCCTCTGCTTTCTCTTTCCTCTTCTTGTTTTGCTTCCTCCACTTTTTACATTGCTGACGTTTCCCTCTCTCGCTTAAGTCACCAATCTTCTTCTTTCTTCCTTCTGCTACATCTCTCCTCCATCTCTGACGCTCCCTTTCTAAATAGGCCTGCCTCCTCTCAGGATCACTGTTCCGACGAGCACGGCATCGCCGTTGCCTCTCAGCAGCACTTAGTGCCATGGAGGGATACTGCAAATGTTATACAGATAATGAGTGAGGGTGAGTGAGTGAGTGAGTGAGTGAGTGAGTGAGTGAGTGGGTGAGTGAGTGACAGAGCACACATTCTAACCTATATACGCTCCAGTTCAACCACCCCGTTACAATAAAACATGTGACGGGGTGGTATGTGACGGGGTGGTATGTGATGAGGTGGTAAATTTAATTTTAAAATGGCCACAGCTCTCCATGTGGTCAAGCTATAGAACCTAGCATACATGCATTCAGTTTAAAATATGTTTTTCTTTACATTAATAATGTAAAAATGTTGATAAAAATCAGTTTTCCCTATCTATTTTGCGTGACGGAGTGGTTGGGTTGAGCTTGACGGACCCGATCTAACATGAAAAAGCAAGAAATAAACAATATAAAAGAATGTCAAAACTTGCCTGTTTCTTGTCCTGCCTGCTCCAAAGGCCCAAAAGATGTCACTTCCTGTTTGTGATGTCATTTAAAGCAACAGTACGGTAAGTAAGCGTGACGGGGTGGTATGTCAAACTGAGGGACGCAGACAAAAAAACAACATTTTAACAAAAAATAATGTTTTTATTTTGAATAAATATATTTTATGTAAACAAGGACACTCATATAATCCTGAAAATAATATTTTTTTGATAAAAAATATAACATTATTTGGTGATATTTTACATGCAAAGATTATGTTAGTCAATACGGACATGTGAAAATGACCATGTACGAATGAAAAACGATTAAAAATAGTATGTTACTCTTTAAGAAAAGTATTTTTTTCATATATCATGCTAATAAGAACACTTTAATTAATAGCTGTACACTTTGGAAACACACTTGGCACATGTTTTGTACCTTATGCATCTCAGCAAACGTTGTGGACCCAAATGGCACCCGTTTCGTAGAATGACTCAGCTATCAGCTAACGAAAGATAACGTTAGCTGGTGGGGACCTGTGCTATACACCCAGTCGCCACTCACCAGGAACCTCTTTTAACGGTCACAGAAGAAACAGCATAGCTATTTTCTGCCAATTTATTCCAGTTAGCTTACCTGAAACTAACTGTGATGAGATGCTCAGTTCCAAACAAACACAGTGGAGATGAAACTCCGCCTCTGTGCCGACTTCTGTATGTGGGGCAGACATTCTATGGCACTGGGCCGGCCCAAAGCTGACGTAACAGAGACGTTTGAAGAGCTGGGACAAAAGAGTATTAAATTTAAAGATATCCGCCCATGCGGCTGACGCTTGTCAGACATTATAAATTCAGGCTAGCGTCGGCCAGATGTATGTGTGCAATATGGCTTCCATTTGTATGCCTCGCAGTATGGTATTCAGCACTTAAAAAATACAACTCTCAGGAGATGGAGCTTCTACCAATGATTTGACTGAGATTGGTTCCATTTACCTGCCTGTCCATTGTTGCCTCAAGTGCTCTGATGAAGGTCTAATAGACCCAAAGGTCAACAACAAGGTGAAACACAGATGTAGTGTGCAGAAATCTTTTCTTCCTGTCTGGACTGATTGATGTATCCAACACCTTGATAAGACCAAGCTGGGTGGAGTGGCGGTTGTTCTGCATAATTAAATTCAAACTAAGGGGTTAGGATTAGGGAGTTAGGGGTTAGAGTTATTTGCTGTTAAGGACGACCCCAGTTCATTTTCTACATGTGTACCTGAATATTACTTACCTTGTTTCCTTCAGTCCTTTAGTCTGTTCACAGGCTAACTAACATGAGTCTCCTTTGTCACCAGCTGTTTTGTGTGGGATTTGGGCCGTGCTTTACCCCCCAGGGAACACGGAATGTCCATTCTTTACTTGATGATGTTTCAAATTCGACAAAAGGACAGTGCAGACCATAATAGATCAGTGTATGTGTGTGTGATCAGACGGGATCAATTGGAACAGCAGATTAAACGTGCTGAATTGGAACTTGTTGACCACTATAACAGCATGTGATTTGACTTAACATATATGTTTTATCTAAAAAATGGCTCTGTGATAATGATTATTATTATTGTTTGAATGTAGTGAAGGGCTCCTGCTCTGAGTATATTTAACTGCGGGATAAAACATAGATAAATACTGGCCACTAGAGGGAGCCAAATGAATGGCTTCTGTCACTGGGACTAACCGTTTCATTTCTCTGACTCCATTCATTTCCTTGAGAGCTGCTCAGCTGCAAAACATCTAGAACAGAGGTTGGTAACCCCCCTAAGGAATCCGTTCTCTATCATTAATGCTACAGCTGGTAACTTTTAAAAAAAACAACCACTTTTTCATGTTTACTGAAACTGTCACGATATTCACACAGCACTAAATGAGACCGATAATCCATGAAAAATTCATACTCCTCTGCTCTGTTGTCTTGTAGCACTTCTATTTTTTGTAATTTTCTTTATATATATATATATATATATATACATATATATATATATATATATATATATATATATATATATATGTGTGTGTGTGTGTATATATATACATATATATATATATATATATATATATATATATATATATATATATATATATATATATATCTATCTATGTGACAGGTCACTTTTCTCCGCTAATGCAGCCCCACACTACCATGGCTTCATACATGACAGGTGACAGTCAGGTGGATCACAAAGGGTCTTATTCCTCCTGCAACACAGCAGGCAACAGCAGTGGCATGGGTTACAGCAGTCGGTCTCGGGACAATATGGATCATATCAAGATCCTCTCGCCTCTGTGTCGTTCCCACGCCCCCCGCTACGCCAGTAGGTGGCGGTGTTGCGACTGTTTTGCCATAATTTAATATGGACACATCTACTCCGTTACATACACCCCCCTTAAATTATGCAAAATAGGGGCAACATAGGTCACAACCACAAAGAGAAAAGCATAACAAAAACACATGGATACAAATAACGGGTTCAGAGCAGATAAGAAAAAAAACTTTGTGTATCTTGAGCAGTGATGCACATAAAAAAATGTCAATGTCAGAAATCCTTCATTAAGAAGTATGTAAGCACGAGGGGGTACCAAAACCTGTACTTATCACAGACAATCAGAGATGCCATTTACATCCCATAACCTTGTACATGTCTTTGCCCTATGAGTGTAGAGAATTACACATATCTCAACCCACATTGAACCCGTGAAATGAAAGAAAACAAATTCAAGTGACCACTTGTCACAGAAATCACCATGGTTGATCTACACCCAGATTGACATGTGCACGTCAGCTGCAACGGCACCAAAAGTAGATCCCAAAAGAGGGTCAGTATCCTTCACAAATCTCCGACCCAACATCTCACAAATAAGCCTATTTGGATGCTTAATGGTTCTCCCGTACCTTGAGAAATGTGAAGGGGCCTGTGTACTGTGTGTTACTGGATGTGTGCACACTACCTCTTCTAACTCAACCTCATCTGGACTGGGGGAGTCACTTAAAGCAATAGGCACATCAGTAGGTAAGTATCCTGTGTCATGCACTGAGTCTGATGATGAGGTATGTACATGAGTGGTGGGAGGCATGAGATGCTTAACATCATCAGCAGCGCAGTTTGGTGGCTCCTCCATCCGGCCTGTATCCACGGCAACCACAAGGGAGGTGTTGCTGAGGGCACTATCATCCGAAACACTCTCCAACTCCTCATCAACTTGGACTGGAGACTGCATGAGCCAATCCATAGTGCGCAACTGAGCAGCCTCCTGATCATCCATGACAGAACTCTGACCACTCCCACATGGCACAGCCGATCGTGGTTCACCAGAGACTGCCTGGGAGCCAGTTGGCTCAGGGAACGACAGAAAGTTGACAGGCAGCAGCATGTTTCTGTGCACGACCTTCACCTTTCCAGTGACAGCATCCTGGATCCTATACACGTTCATTTCGGGCCTCACAGACACCACATCAAAAGGGGTTGAATCCCACCGGTCTGCAATCTTCTTCTTGCCTTTCTCACCCCGATTGGCCAACAGTACTCTGTCACCCACAGTCACCTTTGATTTTGCGATCGTAGATTTTAGCGTGACGGTCTTGCTCTGCAGTGGCATGCTGCCGAGCAATCTGTGCGGCCTCAGAAAGATCTCTCTTCAGATGGTTCACAAACTCATGGTGGCTGACAACGTTGTCATTCTCCAGGACGTGACGGAACATGATGTCTATGGGTAAGCGTGGAATCCGCCCAAACATCAGGTAGAATGGCGCAAAGCCTGTGGTCTCATGCACAGTACAGTTATAGCAGAAGGTCAACATTTGGAGCATCTGCGGCCACCTGCACTTGTATTTTGGAGGAAGAGTTCTTATCATGCCACCAAGAGTCCTGTTGAACCTCTCTGCGATTCCATTACCCATGGGATGATATGGAGTTGTGTGGGACTTGCGCACACCTGCCATCTCAAGAAGCTCCCTGATAAGCCTGCTCTCAAAATTAGCCCCCTGATCAGAGTGGATTTGCTTGGGGAACCCATAGATGCAGAAGAATTTGTCCCATAAGCAGCGGGCAACCTGCTTCGCAGATTGGTTCCTACAGGGAAAAGCAAGTGCAAGCTTCGAGAAATGGTCTGTCACCACAAGAACATCAGTAGTCTTCTTGTCACCTGACTCTGCTGTCCAAAAATCAATGCAGACTAGCTCCATAGGAGCTGAGGTACGAATGCACTCAAGAGGAGCTCTGGCGGCCGGTTCAGGGGTTTTCCCCAGGATGCACCTCTGGCAGTGCTTCACATGTGCCACCACATCTTTATCCATGCCTGTCCAGAAGAATCTCTCACTGGCCAGAGAGTGGGTTCTCGAACAGCCCTGGTGACCGGCTGAATCATGAACACCCTGCAGGACTTGATGCTTCAGGGACTCAGGAATTACAACCTGAAAGATCTTCTTGTTCATGCGACGGTCCCTCTTTACTCTGTAGAGAATCCCATTACGCACCTTCAATCTCTCCCAGTGCTTCAAAAGCCGGAGTACACAGCTTGACTCGGCTGCCCTTTCATGTGCATTTGGCTTCCTATGTCGCTGAACATAGAAGAGCACCCTGTTAATGGTAGCATCCTGTTGCTGCAGGTTGTGCAACTGACTGCGTGGAATGACAATGGATGGATCTTCTGCAGGCAGCTGCAGCAAGGATGGGCTTGCACCAGGCAGACGAGAGACACCACCAGAGCGATGGGCGTCCAAGATGGCTGACACCTCCTCAGCGCTGATGGCGCCCCCAGGCAGCGGGCAGGCATCCCGCACTGGACTAAGGTCCCCATCCGCCGAGTCACCAGAAGTCTGAACAGCCTGGCAGTTGGTGGTTAACCGGAAGGCATCCTGCACCGTCCCAGTGACAACCCCATTGACTTCATCCAACAAAGACAGGTAGGGTTCCTTCAGCAGCCGATGACCTATGCTGGACTGGACGAAGGGTTCACGACTCAGGGCGTCGGCAACGTTGTTCTTGGTACCTGGAACATATTTCAGGTCGAAGTCATACGCCGCTAACTTTGCCACCCATCTTTGTTCACAGGCATCCAGCCTGGGCTTCGTCAGGATGTAGGTCAAGGGGTTGTTATCAGACCATGCAGTGAAATGTCTCCCTTTTAGCCAATGAGAGAACTTGTCACATATGGCCCACTTTAAGGCAAGGAACTCGAGCCTGTGGGCTGGGTAGTTCAACTGGGATTTTGACAGTGTTCTGCTAGCGAAGGCGACCGGCCTGGCAACTTTCTCACCAGGTTGAAGCTGAGAAAGTACAGCTCCAATCCCGTCAAAGGAGGCGTCCACAGCGAGAATGAAGGGCTTCTCGAAGTCAGGATGAGCCAGGGTCACACTGTTGGATAGATCGTTTTTCAGGGTGTCAAAAGCATCCTGGCACTCAGATGTCCAGTCAGCTGCCGAAAGCTTCACCTGATTAGAGAGCTCCTTCTTAGGCACCCTCCTGCGCCGGGATTTTCCCCCAGTCTTTTGTTCCGAGAGCAGCTTGAAAAGGGGGCTGGCTTTAGTGGAACAATCCTCGATGAAATGCTGATAGTACAGCACCATCCCCAAAAACGACCGGAGCTTCTTCTGTGAAGGCGTGACACCATCGCTGTCCATCAGATCAGACACCTGTACCTGGGTGATGGCTTCAACCTTTCCAGGGTCTGTCTGCACGCCTGACCCAGAGATGACATGCCCCAGAAACTTCACGGTTCTTCGCAGAAGGTGGCACTTTTTCGGTGCCAGCTTGAGGTTATGGTTCTTCAAGCGGGAAAACACCATCTCCAAGCGCTCAAGAGCTACCTGTTCAGTCGGCCCAAAAACCATGAGATCATCCAAGTAGCACAAGAGGCTGGTAAAATTCTCATCTCCAAAAATAGAGAGCATCATGCGCATGAATGTAGCCGGACTGTTCGACAGACCCTGAGGCATCCGGTTGTATTCATGTAGGCCAAACGGGGATGAGAAGGCAGTATACTTCTTATGGTCCTCATGCAGAGGCACATTGTAAAAGCCAGAGGTGAGGTCCATGGTGGAGAAGAGGACATTTTTCCCCGAGTGCAGCCAGAGCATCGGCCTGGTGCGGCAGCGGATGCGCATCCTTCACTGTCCTGGCATTGAGCCATCTGAAGTCTGTGCAGATGCACAAATCACCATTTTTCTTCCACACGAGGACGAGGGGTGATGCATACTCGCTGGATGATTTGCGGATAATGCCTCTTTCTTCCATCTCATTGAGAGCTGTTCTCAACTTCTCATAGTGGCTCGGTGGCACTCTGCGGTAGGGTAACCTGAATGGTCTCTCATCCACCAGATGTATCTTGTGCACAAAGCCAGAAGCCTCACCACAGTCCATCTTGTGTCGTGAGAAGATTGACTCATGTCTTTCAATGATCTGGAGAAGCCTGTCTCTCCAGAGGTCAGAGACGGCGCAAGAATCCAAGTCCAGATCCGACAGACCAAGCTCGTCCAACACACGTCTGACATCCTCCTTGGATCTCGGTGGCACAGCATCCGCAGTGGATTGAGAGTGAACTTGGATGTGGTCGGGTTGAGACAGATCCTCAACTGCAACACAGGGAAACACATCTGCCAGTTTCACGTTCCTTTTTAGCACGATGGGCTTATTGGTGGGGTTGATAACTCTCATGGGAAGACACCGATCACCCCACATAGGTGTAACAATCCTGCCAACCAAAACATTTCTGGGCCTGCATCTTGCTTGGGTTGGTTCAATAACCACTGTCAACTGACATAGGTGCAGAATCAGGAAGCTTGCCCCACACCAAATGTTCACTTTGTGGTTGTAGAGTCACACAATGTTGCAGCTTCAGCGTGCCAACCTTGTCAGGCACTGTGACACCTCTCCACCTCTCTGTGTTGGAAAGAAGAGAGAAGAAGTGGTGACAGTCATCATCAGTGACACTACTGGGCTCAGACATGAGACGCCAATAGCCGTCAGTCTTCCTCATCAGACGAAGGATTTCCTTTATGGCGTTGCTGCCCAATATCAGGTCATCAGTTTGTCCAGGCACCACAAACATAGGAATGATCATCTTGCAATCATACACTTCAACTTCCACATCATATGCAGCTGAAGGCGTGACCTGATAACCTGCACATCCAATAATAACAACATCTTCTGCAGAGTATGGTCTCACACCTGGATCATGCTGTAGGATGCGCTCCACAGCTGGTTCACTCAGTGTGCATCCTGTAGAGCCACTGTCGATCATCGCCTTCAATGAGACACCTGCTGCAGTGACATCGGTGTAGAACAAGCTGTCTGATTTTTGTATCTTGTGTGTGCCTTGAAACATGACAGTCTTACCCTGAGGGATGCTGGAACAGACTGACTCAAAGACTGACTCAAAATCCTCAACATCACTTATGGGAGGGACACCAATAGGATCCGCACCGTCCTCCCCTGGGCGCAGATCCACTAGTTTCCCACCTGCGCAGATGGAGTGGACGACGCCTGCACAGGACAGCTGCGTCTGGAATGATCAGGTGAGAAGCATTGAAAGCAGAGTTTCTTGTCTCGACAATGAGTGAGTGCAGAATGTGATGAGTTGCCACAGACAGCACACGGCAGGTTATTCAGACCCTCAATCCTAGACGGTTTAGATCTGGGCCGTCTGGAGATATTAGCTTGGGTTGGGGCAGACTTCTCCATCAGAACTTTCTCCAGCATGGTAATGACACGCTCAAGAGCAGCCAAGTCTGATGTGGGGGGATTACTGGGTCTGAAAGAGTCTCTGGAGTCAGGTGGAGGTGTTGCAGTGTGAAGCATCTCGACTTTATTCACATATACATTCTCACTGGGCCTCCTACTCACAGCGGCAGCAGCAGCAGCACCCCTCAAACCTCTTTCAGTGTGGTACACATCCAGCACATCCTGGACTTCTACTGCAGTCCATTTATCAATTGTTTTTGACCTGAAAGTCATGGCGAGCTCTTTGGATGGACAGTTCTTGATAAACATGCGTGTCACCTCAAGACTGGGGCACTGCAGCTCCTTGCCTTGTTCCTTGAGACGGTCAGCAGCGACATCTGCAGCTTGGTTGAGCCTCAGCCAGTAGTCATATGCATCCTCATTACCTCTTGGCAGTGTAGTGTAAAAGTCTGCTAGGGGGAGAGGTGAATAGGGGACAGCAGCAAAATGTCTACGTAGGAGAGCATAAATGGCATCTGGGTTCAGAGTCACATCAATACCACTATTCCTCAAACCAAACTTCACAACATCTTTAGCTCGACCCCTGAGGTGAATGAGTATTTCCTCAGCCTGCTGCTCTGGTCTGATGTTTGCCCTCTTTATGTAGTTCTTCATCAGGTCTTCCCATCCATGCACATCCACAGTGTCTGTGTCATCACCTTTAAAAGTTGGAGGCTCTTTCACCTTCCTTTGAGGCACCAGTTGGACTTGTCACAGGTCTAGGTTGTGTGCAGACAAGTTGGTGGGCGCATTATGCACAGCAGGGGTGTTAGGTGTTGGCGTGCTGTGTGCTGGGCCCAGGTGTGCAACTATACTATCAGCCACCTGCTGGCCTACAAGTTTAATCATGTCACTCATCTGGCTGATGACATCATGTGAGGGTTGAATAGGGGTTTGTGCGTGGGTAGCAGAAACCCGTGTGCTCGTTGTGTGGTCAGTGTGATGGCTCTGAGATGGAACCTCGTCTCTACTGACTGCAGAGGCCCCCCCTTGTCTACCTCCCACCACATGAACATCACCCCCCTGAACAGGACTGTCAAACTGCAACACCACACCTCTACTTCTGCCTCTACCAACACTCTGAATAAAGGGTGTACTAGCATTCCCTTGTATGTAGCTCATTGTTAAATCAGACTTGACAAAATTACTTTACACAAGATCACAACAGAAAAGCATATAAAAACAGAGGGAGACTGGCCGAGGAACAAAGTGCACCAGTTGCACCATGTGCCGACTGAAACACTGTCCACCTGAAGGCACAAGGGAGAAGCCGTCCAATAAGGTTGTCCCGGGCCGAAGTGAAGACGAAACTCCAAATCAACGAGTCACGGCACCAATGTGACAGGTCACTTTTCTCCGCTAATGCAGCCCCACACTACCATGGCTTCATAAATGACAGGTGACAGTCAGGTGGATCACAAAGGGTCTTATTCCTCCTGCAACACAGCAGGCAACAGCAGTGGCATGGGTTACAGCAGTCGGTCTCGGGACAATATGGATCATATCAAGATCCTCTCGCCTCTGTGTCGTTCCCACGCCCCCCCGCTACGCCAGTAGGTGGCGGTGTTGCGACTGTTTTGCCATAATTTAATATGGACACATCTACTCCGTTACATATATACACACACACATACTACGTAAAAAGAAAACATTGGATAGTGCACTCATCTGCCCATCTACAAACTCTGTAAGTAAACTTAACTACATACACTTGGACCAAGGGACCTTACATTTCTACTGATAGTATCAGGAGGGGGTCTGCTCTTAATGGGATTATAAATAATATCGATTTATATCAGATTTATGGACTTTGTCTTTTTGGATTCTTAAAGAAAAGGTCAACTTTTCCATTTTAAATATTTCTAAAATTATTCCATACCAGTCCTCCAAAGTAGACGGTGCTGGGCTTAGGGATTTCCTAGTGATTGATTTCTTACTTGCCGTCAAGAGGGCCTGTAGCAGCTTTGTATCTCTCCTCCATGTAAAAGCTATAACGTGACCCACATGAATAGTCTCCAGGTTTAGGGATATTTGAGTCTTAAACACAGTGCTTAATGTTTTGTGGATACCCTTCCAACTTTTGGTATTTTTCCTGGTGTGGGGTCTTAAAATATCTTAGAATATTTTTCCAACAATATTCTCTCTGGTCAATGAAGTTCTTTGAGGACACACAAATACAAATATCCCTCCAGATTTCCTCAGTGTTAGTATGTATTTTTACATCTCCACTGACCAGTAGATACTTGGTCAAGACCCCTGGGGATTATGTTCCGTTATGACAGACGTCATGGCGTCAGAAGTGCTTACTGATAAATGGACAAGTTAGACTAATTTTTGTTGGCCCAAGGTCAAGTTAAATGTGTCAAGGCACCATTTTAGGTAATAGTATACATGCCACCATCATATTTAAGCTGTGTCTCTCTGTTCACAATCATCACATAGCTTCCGCATGAAGCCATGTTGATCCGAGCTCGTAATTAAACGTGCATTAAGAAAGAACTCTGTGACTGGCCTCATCCTTGAATTCTCCAGATCACCACAGAAACACCTACTCTCACTCAGAGATCCCAATTCCTGTTTCTGTTTCCCACTTTTCTTTAGTGTACAAGGTATTTTCATTTTTAGCATAGAAGAGAGCATTATACAATCTAGAGATGCACTTATTTAGTTGGGAACTACACGCTGACGTCAGGATTTTGAAAAACTCTGATTCAGCTGCTTCAGGTCTATAGGTCTGCACAGCTGATTAAAATAATGTTGTACTTGGAGGTCTCTGAAAAAATGTGTATATGTATATGTGTAAATGAGCGATAGGTTGTTAGACCTATCTTTTATCTCTGATGTTAGGAAGAAGTTCTGTATCATAGGTACACCATCTAAAAAATATTACCATGTTTTAAATTCCACTTGATTTAACTACCTTCTGCCATATCTTTTACGTGTGGTTGATCCAGGGATTTCTTCAATTTTTCCAGTTGGATTGAAAGTCCTCTATTCACGATTGAGGCCTGTGGGGGAAGAGACATTGCAGATTCCAATACCTTGTCACATATCGATGTTTGGACCCTCCACATCCAGATAGGACATGCAAGGTACCCTGGGTGCATTGAATGTGAAATTATGCCTGTTATATGCATTGTCCTCTTTCAAAGTACATTTCAGTTTTCACAGGAAATTTACTGTTTACATACTGTCTCTTTCAAAATAAACACACCACCTCAGTACAACAACGCAACATGACATTTAGATTTAGGAAAAAAGAACAGGGTTTGGCTTTATAATCTCATGGGACGCGAACAATGCTCTCCTAGGTGAAAGTCATCCACCACCCCTCCCTTTCATTCTTGTCCCACCATGTGTCCTTTGATGCTGCCGGTCGCCATTATAGTTTAACGGCGACCGGCGGCGTACCATGCTGACGTTAGAGGGTCAAACTGTCAAACTAGGCAGCACTGATCAAAAATGAATCAAGATTCTGTTGCAGCTTTGTCAAATCCTCGTCCTACATGTTTTCAGAAACAAATTTTAGTGAAGGCTGTGGGAATACAGCTTGTGTTCAGGTCTTCACTTTGCCCATATTCTGGGAGGTTTTTCTTTTAGGTTAATATCTTGAATGATAATCTGAACTTTAAAAATGACAATCGCTGTCAAAACAACAAAAAACCAAAACCTTTATTTACACTTGGAGGAGGTGGGACCCCCTGGTTTGGAACCAGTGATCTAGAGAAGAGGTGTCCCAACTATTCTTTCAGTGATGTGTGGTTTCAGCAAAATTAGACTGAGAAAATGGTGTATTGATAATTATATTGAAATCCCTCCACATTTCACTACAGTTTCTGTCACAGACATATAATTATTTACTTTTAACTCAACACTTCCTGTTTCCATTTCAAAATATAAGCCTTCTGTCAACGTTTTGTTAGAAAAAAATCATTTGTCAACACAAGGCTTTTTATTATGAAATATTTGCAGTACGAATTGTTGACTGGCTTGTCCCGTCTTACATGGCTCCATAAATTAGAGGAGTAATTAATGACTTTAATTGTGTCAGTCATCAGGAGCAAGCAGCTCTGCAGCAGCAATGCTGTCTGTCTGAACACTGCACATATGCGAGCGAGGCAGCTGTCTCACACTGCTCATTCAGGCAGTGTGTCCCAGGCGTAACACCCACTCATCTACATTGTCGTGCATGTTGGCTGCAATGACATTTCCAAACAGTAATCAGAATCTCCTGGATTCCCTCGTGGAAAGGTTTTTATCAGCAAACTAACTGACAAAAGGCTCATTTGAGATGGGCTAGGCTTGCACAGAATCGTTTACTGCTAATCGCCGCACAATACATGCTGGTTAGATTTGTGTCCAACATTATCCTCATACTGTCACAGGTGGTCCGGCTAACACCTGCTCCTTGAGTCCTGTCCTGGCCACAGCATCTTCAAGTCCCCGTTCCTGCTGGGCTGCAGCAGCCTCAATTCATCGTTCCTGCTGGGCCGCAGCAGCCTCAAGTCCCTGTCCCTGCTGGGCTGCAGCAGCCTCCCGGCCGGCCTCCAGATCTGCTACGCCTGTCAGGTCAACCTGCTGGTTGCCCTCAAGATCTGCTCCACTCGTCTGCTCTGCATCCTGGTCGCTCTTCAGATCGCTCCAGCGTCCTGATTATCCTCCTGGGTGGTTCGGCTCAGATGTCCGGCCCTCAGTCTGTCCACCTGAGGTTCTCTGCTCTGCCCCTGTCCAGCCCTCTGGGCCATCTGCCAGAGGTCCCCTGCTCCACCCTTGTTCAGTTTCCAGACCAACATTTGATAGGATACTTCCTGTTCCTGACCTGCCCCTGTCGTCTCTGCCCTGGTAATCACCTCAGCCTTCTGTCTGTCTTCTGTCAGAGATTTCTATTAATGCTGTGATGCTCCCCTAGTTACTATGAAACACTGCCCCTCTGTCAAGAACCAAGACGTGATCCTGGACTGTCATATTATGTCTAATGGTGTGAAATGGCTACATAATAGACACTACACACTACTGTCACTTAGGCATTCATCAAATTTGAGATGGGGGTATAGCAAATCTTCTCAGTAACTGTTATGGTGGAAAACAATGACATTAGGTCAGTGTAAAGGTAACAAAAAACATGATTTCCCCCAACAGTGACAGATGTTTGTAAGTCCACAGTAGACAGTACATAAATTAGGTTGCTGTTTTGATTAATGGTGTTACTGTAATATACTGGAGCTTGCAGCCACTGGAGGCAGGGCTGAGCACACTGCTTTTGAGCAGCACCCCAGTTAGTGAGCAGGGAAGGAATCCTGCAGTGTCTTCCATTTTTACATAGTTTGAATTGACTTTAAAGCTTAAAGTAAATTAAGATTTTCATATCAACATCAGGTAAGATGTCAGTGAATAATGTGAAACAGGTGGCTCTTGTTGATAAACCCCAAAGGAATGATTGGATCTTGCAGTTCCCCTCAGCTCTGCACAATGTTATATACCGGGTTCAGGCTACACAATATCAGCCTGATTATAGCCCGATGCCACCATCCAACGGTGTCAGCTCAGATGGTGCATGACTGAGTGTCATGCACAATAATTGATCGTTTTATCCCGTGTAGTGTGTCATAGTAGGGAACAACTGGTGCAGCATCTGCGATGCCTCATGATGTCCCAACAGAGAACAGACTAGCAAATTAAATTTTTTGGTGTATCTTCCACCACTTCACACGTCACATCCATCACTTTGACCAATAGGAACACAAAGTGATCTACTGCCGTGGACAACTGTATGGCAACAACACCCCAGCCTTTCTAATATTTCCTATAGGGACTACCACTAGAAAGTAAAAGAAGACAAATGCTGACACAGGCCCTTCAGCAACCTGATGAGTACTGCCATTAGCATCAGGCTAGCAAAGAATATTAATTCCTCATAGTGGAGAAGAATGGAATGGAATGGAGTGAATGGATGCATTTCACAAATTGTGTCTGGGCCTTTACTAGCCATAACTGCAGAGGGTACCAACCTTTTTCGAAACAGGCTACATTATAAACAGACTTTTTACATAGACACAGGCCTTTATTCCTCATTCCCTCTGTATTTTTCTATTTTTGCTTTTAATCTGCTTCCATTTGTCCTGTTAAAGTTAATGCATCACACTGTTATTTAAACTAAACACTTCCTTTTACATTTGAAATGAAAAGATCCTTATAATTTCAGTCGAGAGAATCCCTTCATATTGTGAAAAAGGCTTTTATTGTGAAACATTTGCAGAAACTTGTGGATGATTCAGTGACCTGCTCGGTTTTCATGTGGTACTTTAAATGTAGCTCCTGCCATCTGGTGGCACTTTGTACATTACTATAATAACATTTCAACTGGGACATAAACACTCATAGTGACGGAAATAAAAATGATAATAATAATAATGATAATAATAATAATAATAATAATAACAATAATACATACATACATACATACATACATTAATACATATGTAAATGAATAATAGCAACAATAACATACAAAAATAATCCAAAGACATCATGTACATTGTGAAAGACGACTAGCAATGACTGGTCATGGACCTGTTTGTCTGTTGTCCAAGTCATGGCAAGATTTTATGACTCAGTAATCACCTAATCTGATATAGTGACTGTCAGAACAGACAAAAATGTCATGTAGTTTTTTTAAAGTTTTTTGGGGGCATTTTTGCAGCAAAGGGCCACAGGCTGGAGTTGAACCCAGGCCGCTGCGGCAACAGCCTTGTACATGGAGCAACTTCTCTATCCACTAAGCCACCAATGCCCCATGGCCCCCAACTTTACTGTTTTGGTTCAGTCTAACCGCTCTATGTATGTAGTTTGAACCACAAATGGCTGTTTTCAGTTAAAAAAGCCCTCACATACTGTAAAAACGACTGTGCACCACCTTCCCGTCACCAGACAGACAAAGCTAGCAACTGGCTAGCAAACATAGTGAAACATTTAGCAGCTAAAGAGCAGGATATTTTCTTAGACTGGCTAGTGCAGCTTCAATGGATGAATCTCATTTGTAAAGTAGAATGCCCTCTACCTGCCCAACTTCAATAGATGTTGATATTTGGTTGAATTTAGGTTGTGATGTCAGGTGACCACAATTTAATGTCAGGAAATTGACATAGACTACTGACGGCAGATGACGTTATATGTGATATTTTGTTAGTGTTAAGTAACCAAAATCTAACGTCTTCCAAAAATCTCATGCCAATGTCATCTTGACATTAGGTAACTACAGTCAGTTGTTAAGGAGAGAACAAAACACATCCACAAGATGTTATAATGTTAATGTACAAACAGCCTGAAATTCTAACATTAATAGTCATTTAGAATATCGTCAACCTGATTTTCATTCTAACCAAAATTCAACATTAGTCTGATGTAAGAGTCTAACGTCTTTCTGAAGTCATATTGAGATCCGGAGCCAGCTGGGTGGTGAAATCCACCCAAATGAACTGAATGAATGCTTTACTGACTGAAATGGTAGGGTCCAACCACACAGCCCTCCTGTAATAACAACCCAATCTCACTGTGAAGTTGACAAATACCGACGCTTGGTCAGTGATTTCCGGCATCAGACACCGACGAGAACAGCCGTCCTTTCACGTCAGCATGATATGCGGGCAGCGTCAGGAGAAAACAATACAGGACCATAATGAAAGTTATGGCGGTGGAAGTCCGAGTAGGGCGGGTGGGAGGGGTGGCAAATAGGTCCAACAACTTTCACCCGGGAGGCTGGTGTTCACTTCCCGTAAGACTGTAAAGCTAAACCCTGCTCATTTTTTTCTATACCCAACCATGTGCATGTGTTGGCTATATGTAACCATGTGCGTGTGTTATTGAAGGAAAAAAACGTCAATTTGCTGTGTTGTACCGACGTAGTGCATTTATTTTGAAAGAGACTGTATGCAAAAAATGTGCTCAAACTTATAAGGGGTATTAGTGTAAGTTTATTGGTGTATTGTGGTATATGTGCTGTGGTGTGTGTATTGTAGTATGTGGAAAACTTTAAACCTTTTTTAATAACACTGTAGGCCTACATGTAAAAGCCCAACTAGGGACAAGAGCTGAAAATTAGCAGTAGCTATAAACCCTCTGTGCAAATAAACAAACTGTGCATTTCCTGTGAAAACTGAGGTGTATTTTGAAAACAGACAATGCATGTAACAGGCTGAAGTTGACACGGTGTCCCAGAATGTCAACAACCATCACACCCAGGGTACCTTGCATGTCATGCCAAGTCCATGACCAAATGTCGATATGTTATGAGGTTGGAGTGAGAATGTGATGATATTAGGGACAGGGCTCAGCATGAACATAAATCACCAAAACAACCCAAGTCATCGCCTTTACACCTTCACCTTTAATCAGCCAATCAGCTTCTTTGCCCACTACTTTCTTCAGCTGTTTTTAAAAATATGCAAAATTCAAACACAGAATAATTAGTACAAAAAAGAAGAAACAAACAAAATGTTTCCAAATCATAAAATTAATTATCACTATACTCCAATGATTAAAAAAACACACAAAAGTTTAGTGTCATCATGAAAATGTAGCACTACATAAATCCCTCTGTCTAGGTGCTTTGGATCTCTTAACACTTGAGCGGTATTCAGGTGTTGTGTAATAAAACAGAAAAAGGTTGTCAAGTAAATCTGTGGCACGTCTCTGTAACTCAGTATATAACTATAGTGCATTTACATACTATACTATTTACCAGGATTCAATCTCATCTGAAGTTCACCCTAACCAGAGGAGAGGATTTAACCTAAAAAAAAAAGCTTGTATCGAAAAAAAAGTAGATAGAAATCTTAGTAATATGAAGAATATATTTATGATAATAATAATAATAATGATAATAATAATAATGAGTCTTAAAGAGACATAGAGTGTCAGAGCAGCCATGTGACCTGTGGACGCATACTGAATGTAAAAATGACAGTTGAACACACACACACACACACATCATCATCATCCTGTGTTACCTCTCAGCACACTACTTTCAGAGAAACGCCAATTAGGACATTTGTATTAATAAAAAAAAATAGAACAGGATGAGCTGCCCAACATACACCCACATCCGTGTTGAAATGGACTCTTGGAAAGTTCCTCTCTAGTACCCAAAAACTACTGTAAACATAGTTCAGAGTGTAGACCATGGATATCAAACAGTATCTGAACCTAAACTGTTAATGTAATGCATGTTTTATTCAGAGGAACAGGCTTCTACAGCATGGATTTTTCAAACACACCTCTAAAAGAAATAATGATTTGGTAGTTGTTCCATGTTGACTGGTGACAACATGGACGGCAACATGATCCTTGTGTTCCAAGCACGGGATCAACACCATAGGGTACATAATGTGAAGTGATAGGGAAGCCACCATTGTTAAAATAACTCATCTTTTAAAGCAAGAATATCAACATTTCAAAGAGAAAACATCACAATCGTTCTGTTACAAATTTAAAGAAGAATTCCGAAGAAATACTAGAATTAGCGCCCGCAGTTGTATGCCTTTGCACACCAGTCAGGTTTCTCTTACAGTTTACATCCATGTCTGTGAAAACATGGATACTTCACACACATCTTCCCCCTGACAGTACAGAAAATCTATACAATCAGCACAGTTTCAAGATTAGAGTCACCAGTTCAGTATCTGACCAAATGTCTCCCCCTCTGTTCCTGAGATATGACATTGAATAATGCGTTTTAAAGTGTTTTGCAGAATATTATGATGTCACAGTGAAGTTGACCTTTGACCTTTTGGATATAAAATGTCATCACTTCTTTATTTTATCCTATTCGACATCTGTGTGAAATTTCTTGAGTTCTTGAGTTTTGGCCAAAAATATGTTTTGTGAGATCACAGTGACCTTGACCTTTGACCTTCGACCACCAAATTCTAATCAGTTTATTCATCCAAGTGGATGATGTTTGTGCCGAATTTGTGAAAACTCCCTCAAGATGTTCTAGAGGTATCATGTTCACAACAATGAGACAGATACAAAGTAACATTGACCTTGACTTTGACTTGGCTACACACCCAAGAATATTCTGACCACAGCAAAGATAATAAGAAAATCCAGGCAGAGGGCTCTGCAGTCTCTCCAGATAAATACACTGCCTCACAATGGAGTGGGTTATACATGATGATTGAAAAGGATTACTTTTATACTTTATCTATATGTGGTTTTCTTAGGAAACTCCAACATAGTTTTCCCTCAAAGACATTACTCACTTAAAATTAGAGAATGTTCATTATTTATGTGGGGAAGGGGGAGGTGCAAAAATGGGGAGATCAATAATTTTTTAAGCACTGGGGCGGGACTTTTTTTTTATTATGGCTTAGGAGAGGTGCACACAAATTTAAATGGTTTTGTTTTGCATTGATTTTACTGCTGATTTTCACAGAGAAAATGACCAAAATCGCCCAAATTACATCATACACCATGCAGAAAACTGTGAAACAAAAATTATCGTGTGATTTTCAAATATCCAATGGTCTATGAACACATCATGTGCGACTAATGCTTCTGTCAGAAAAAACAACAACAAAAAAACACAACCTTGTTGAGGACTTGGCTCAGATTCCACTGTTACTCTCTTATCCTGTGGCATCCTTAAAGCATCTGATCCCGTTTGATTCGGTGGTGGGAACTTCTTGTGACGACACGCCTATGATGACGTCCACCCCAGCAGGATTCGAACCCTGGACCTTCCCCATGGAACACGAGTGCTCCAAACACTACACTAATGATATTTCATCAAAATCACTTTATTCTATGTCTAATGTAAAATTTGGCCAAAAAGATATGGGATGCCATTTGTAAAGTGGCTCACGCTGAAAATAACATCAACATTTTGCCACATTTAGCTTTAAACAATGTTTAAAGGGCCAGTGTGTAAAATGGGTTGAGAACCGTTGAAAACAGTGACATCAATGGTCAAATTCTAGATTGCAGGGCTCACTCGCTCACCCCTCCCGTCGGGTAAATGATGGTGGCCTCGTAGGGACAAAAAGCCTTGCGCAGACATGAGTTTTTTAGGAGTAGGTCTATCTGGCGACGAGGTGAATGTTTATTTAGAAACCTAAACCATGTTACGATATTGTAATGAATCCCTCACGAGCAGGAGACCAGAGTAGCGTTCAGGAAAAAGGCCTGTTTATTTGAGCACTCCAAAAACTCCGGTAACACTCCAGGGGGTAAAAGACTCCGTCCCAAACTCTTCTAGCGTAACACACACACTTAATACACACATACTCGTTTACAGTACCTAGCGGGGACCGCCTCCCCTCTCTGCTCCACCAATCTCCAGCCCGCACACTGACTGACAGCGTAGCTTGTAAACAGAGCTCAGCTGTTTATTTAGCCTAGCAATATCTCCGGACTGTAGTAGCTGCAATGGACGACTTTGAACGTGATTTTGAAGAGTTTCTTGTAGCGGACACAGGCCCAGAGCCATACCTGTTTGAGCCGGAGCATACAGATGAGGAACTCCATGTCTTGGAAGCTGAGCGGGCGAGGAGAGAGGCTGAATCCTCTGCTCCCATTTTGCTGCACAGAATGGGATTCGGTCTACCATCGTTGGGGAGATATATCATCAGGAGGAAAAGCGCCGCAGAGAGTGCATCACAAGGAGTGAAGTTGCGTCTTCTTTTCCTCGCAGATGATGGTTCAGGTTCATTCTCTCCTGTTGCGTGGTAAGTGTGGTCCATTCTCAAACTTTATAACTAAAAAAACTTTTCACTACTCTCTATCGACGAACTACTAACACTCTCTGCTGTTTCCTCCTCCTTCTTCCTTCCTCCCGCTGTCTTCGTTGGTTTATTTATACAGGCGAAACGCGTTCTCTGGCTGGCTGGATTGTCCGCTCGGTCTGCCGTACATACATCGCGGCGCAAGATGGCGACCTCTCTAAAGCAAGGCCCTTGCTATATATATATATATATATATATATATATAAAAGCATAATTATAAGGCTACGAAAACCAAACAAATTTTATTTTATAGCGATTATACACTTATATAAACATATTAATGGGTAGAATATTCAGATTCAGATTCAGACTTGATAATAAACCATGACAAATATTACACACTGGCCCTTTAAAAAAGTGTTGTGAATTTTTTAACATCACCTTTTACCACATTTACAGCAATATCTAAATATTAAATCTAAATCTAAATGCTAAATCTAAATCTAAATGTTAAATCTAAATATTAAATCTACATCTAAATGTTAAATCTAAATATTAAATCTAAATCTAAATCTAAATGTTAAATCTAAATCTAAATGCTAAATCTAAATCTAAATCTAAATACTAAATCTAAATCTAAATCTAAATGTTAAATGTAAATCTAAATGTTAAATGTTATATCTAAATGTTCTGGTTGAAACCAAATATTTAGCTTATATGCAAATTCACACCGCCAGTCACCAGAAGTACCAAAATAAAAGCTTGAGATGGTCAGACTGTGTTTATAGAATCAAATAACGAATTAAAACCAACTTATCGGGGGAAATGAACAATTGAACATACATTAGCGTGATAATAACTACACAAAATAACAAAAAACATGTTTGGAGAAAGTTTATTTGACGTGTACCTTGAGTTGTTAGTGTCCCTTCCGGAATTGCCGTGTTGTTTACAACTATGTCCGGGTAGAAAACCATTAGAAAACCGTAAGCTGTTAGCCCCGTTAGCGGTGTCTGTAATGACTCATTAACTCATTGAACGGTCCGTGAAAACAATATTCTTTTCCAGCGGATGTCATAGTTACAACATTATTGAGCTAACTGGAGTAGTTTCATGTCATATCCGACAATGGGAGGCTGTTAACGGATGACGTCCTGATGTTAGCTGTCTGTGTTAGCTGCAGCCACTGATGCTTTCTAGACATCGTGATTTCCCAAAACTGAATAAATACCACACGTAGCAACACAAAACTGCTTTGCTAGCTCAATCATGTTGTATCTAAGACATCCACTGGAAAAAATTTTTTTTCACGGACCGTTTATTGAGTTATTAACGTTACAGACACCGCTAACGGGGCTAATGGCTAACGGTTAGCCCAGCTAATCTACCATAACCATGTTATTAATTTCAAAGCGTGCACACAGAAATAGTAATGTGTGTTCAATCAATGTTTATGGACTTTACAAACATCAGATTAGTGTAAATGGTGATATAGTGACATGAAAAATGTGAGATATACACACACATATATCTAGCTAAACTCTAAAACAACAAGGCGATTCCCTCCGAAGGGACACTAACAACTCAAAGTACACGTCTAATAAACTTTCTCCAAACATGTTTTTTGTTATTTTAGGTAGTTATTATCACGCTAATGTATGTTCAAGTGTTCATTTCCCCCGATAAGTTGGTTTAAAAGGATAACTTGGGTATTTTTCAACCTGGGCCCTATTTCCCCATGTGTATGTGTGTGTATGATTCATGGGTACAACTCGTTTTAAAATTGGTTCAGTATTGAGGGAGGCGGATGCAGCCGGCAGCCGCGAAACGAGTTATAACGGTAGATGTGGGGGCAAATGTGTTCCATATAAATTTGCGCATTAAAAGTGTTTTTTTTTTTCGCCACAGTCCGGCTCATATCTCCAGCGTAATCTCTGTCAACAGCATGCAAATCGTCTGTCTTGCCTTCACTTCCTCTGGGCTGTGTAACGACATGTCACGTGACCTGTGTTGCCGGAGGTAAACAGACGAGCCATGCTCAGAGCCGGTCAGAGCGGAGTTGGTTGTCCCGGAGTACAGTTGATAGTTTTGCTGCATCGATTGAAAACAATGGTTCGTGTTTGTGCTTATCCGAATTGCAAGAACAGGATGTCGCGCAACACCCCGCACAGCTTTCATAGGCTGCCTTTGTCAGACGGCGAGATGCTGAAGCTGTGGCTAATTGTGCTACAACTGGATGCTAACACTCCTCTCAACTCCACTGTGTCTGTAGCTGGTCTCTCTACTCGTGGGACAGCTGTTTTCTTGAGGAAGAAGTGTTTCGGGATTGGATGTCTTCTCCTCTTGGGCTGGCAGTAGTCATCTCGGGAAAAGTGTGCACTGCAGACCCGATGATCTGCAAGGCGCAGCGTCTGGACAGGAGTGTTAGCATCCAGTTGTAGCAAAACTAGCCACAACTTCAGCATCTCGCCGTCTGACAAAGGCAGCCTGTGAAAGCTGTGCGGGGTGTTGTGCGACTGCCAGCCCAAGAAGAGAAGACATCCAATCCCGAAACACTTCTTCCTCAAGAAAACAGCTGTCCCACGAGTAGAGAGACCAGCTACAGACACAGTGGAGAGGAGTGTTAGCATCCAGTTGTAGCACAATTAGCCACAGCTTCAGCATAAGCAAAAACACGAACCATTGTTTTCAATCGATGCAGCAAAACTCTCTGAGCATGGCTCGTCTGTTTACCTCCGGCAACACAGGTCACGTGACATGTCGTTACACAGCCCAGAGGAAGTGAAGGCAAGACAGATGATTTGCATGCTGTTGACAGAGATTACGCTGGAGATATGAGCCGGACTGTGGCGAAAAAAAAAACACTTTTAATGTGCAAATTTATACGGAACACATTTGCCCCCACATTTACCGTTATAACTCGTTTCGCGGCTGCCGGCTGCATCCGCCTCCCTCAATACTGCACCAATTTTAAAACGAGTTGTACCCATGAATCATACACACACATACACATGGGGAAATAGGGCCCAGGTTGAAAAATACCCAAGTTATCCTTTAATTCATTATTTGATTCTACAAACACAGTCTGACCATCTCGAGCTTTTATTTTGGTACTTCTAGTGACTGGCGGTGTGAATTTGCATATAAGCTAAATACTTAGTTTCACCCAGAACATTTAGATTTGACATTTAACATTTAGATTTAGCATTTAGATTTAGATTTAGCATTTAGATTTAACATTTATATTTATATTTAATATTTAGATTTAGATTTAGATTTAGATTTAATATTTATATTTATATTTCGCATTTAGATTTAACATTTAGGTGCCACATTTAATATTTAGATTTAACTATTTAATACATTTCTAAGTTGACAAATATTGCTGTAAATGTGGTAAACGGTGACGTTAAAAAATTCACAACACTTTTTTAAACATTGTTTGAAGCTAAATGTGGCAAAATGTTGATGTTATTTTCAGTGGGGGCCACTTTACAAATGGCACCCCATAAAAAGAAACCTTTTGCATGAACTAACCAGCATACACAACTTTTAAAATTTAAAAATCTAAACGAATTTATGGTGGAGGGAGTGTCATGCATTTTTCGCCAGCCACTCAGGGTGGCTCAAGGAAAAATGGTTGTAGCTACGGGGAGAGTAACAACAAATGAACAAAACAAAACAATCAAAGTCACACCCCAGCCACCCTCCTCCTCCTCTAAATGAAGAACAGTCCCTTACTACGAATTTATACCTACGCTCAGGTTATTTTCTAAAGTTGAAGGTAATGGCAGTCGCTTATCACTTGGCATGGGGAGGCTCTTGTGGATTTTGTTTCATGGTGTGACAGAAACCATTTAGACCTAAATGTGTCCAAAACTAAGGAGCTGATAATTGATTTTAAACGCAACAAAAAAACAGCCACAGACAGCACCATTCATGGTGAAACTGTGGAAAGGGTATCCTCATATAAGTATCTAGGAACCTTTTTTGATGAGACCCTAAAATTTGATGTAAATACTGCAGATATTGTGAAGCGAGGGCAACAGAGAATTCATCTTTTACGAAAACTAAACTCATTTTTTGTCAGTCCTGCCATCCTCCGTCGTTTTTATCAGTCCTTTATTCAAAGTCTCTTGTGTTTTTCTTTTATCTGTTGGTTCCCCAACCTTACGCTGGGAGATAAAAACAGCTTGCACAACATCATAAAAACATGCTCCAAGATAACTGGAGTGAAACTGAGGGATCTGGCAAGTTTTTGCGACCAACAGACTTTGAGGAAGGCAGAACTTATCCTCTCATTTCCTGGTCATGTGCTGGCCAGTGAATTTTCTCTGTTGCCCTGAGGCCGTCGCTATGTTTCACCAGTCTGTAAGACCAACCGCTTTCTGAAGTCTTTTATCCCCTCTGCCATTCGTCTTTTAAATTCTTTATAATGCTTTTTCTTTTATTCTTTTACTATGTTTATATTACATAAGGAGTATTTGATTCGATTTTTATTGATTACCGACCCTCCCATTGTTGATTCCCCTGCATTCTGGCATTCATCTGAACTGATTTTTCTTTGTATTTGTCCCTTTTACCTTCCTTGTGTATTTTGTGTGGTTGCAAGCTGTTCATAAAAATTGCCCCTGGTGGGATTAATAAAGTTGTCTGTATCTGTATCTGTACTTAACATAGCATATGTTGATAGAAAGCACCATGGCAAACCAGTCTACAGGGAACACACGGACAGTTTTAGTATCTACATGTCACAACACTGGTCTTTACAAAGCTCCTGCCCCTGTTTGACACCATGGTCTGTGTGGCTCTGTTACAGACAGAGAGCTGAATGCTAATGTGAATGCTATGCTATTATAGCAGAGTTAAAATATTCCAAAGGTTGTAATCTTCAAATTGGTGTAAACTATTGACCTTATTCCTGAGGTCAGTACTGTAGAAATGATTGTGTGTGCAACTTCCAGTGAAATAGCGGAAGTAGAAATAAGCTAGTTAGTCCCATAGACTGTCTGGGTTAGTCCCAGTGGCTACTCTTGGTGGCAAACCGCCAACACTGGTTCTCTTTGAAAGTAATTTGCCTTCAGTTTAGCAAATACTGATTTATTTTTTAACAAATGTTTAAGTAATGTTAACTTAGCATTTTCTAAAATGTCTTTGCGGAGCTCTGGTCCCTGTTGCACTGTCCTTGTCTGTAATGACTAACAACCAGTCTAAGCTAAAACTTTGTCTTCAGCAACTGTGTGTTGAACATGTAACCAGAACAAAAAGGGATTGTTCCTGTTGCCAAAGATACCATTAATATGAGAATTAAGACCACAAGAGTTTCACGAGACATAGCGGAAAAATTATTACATCAGAATTTGAAAAAGAGAATGACACCTAGACCTAGACAGGTACATCACTCAATGTCAGTGCGATATCCCTGTCTTTCCCCATCTGACTTCATTTTCAAAATTGCTAGTTATATAATAAACTCAGCAACATATCTTGAAATATGTATTTAGTCATTATGGCTGAGAATATGTTACTGATTTACCGTACTTTCTTTCTATCACATTTAAAAAAATGAATGACCAAAGTTATTTCTTTTACTACTACTTTAGATTACTATTACTAAAGTCTGCTGCTAAATTCGGCATCATATTTTGCTCAGAATACATTTCTTAATAAATCAGAAGTTATAAAAACATGTAAACTGCGTCATTAATGCAGACGAGCGGAAGATTAGCTGGGAAACATCATATTTATTCACTTTACATGGAGCTACAGTCAATACTCAATTATGTTAAATGTCTGCCGAATGTGTTAGTATCTCTTAATAAGTCATCAGAAATCAGAAATCATCTTTAGAAAAAGCTAGCTCGGGCCATGTTAAAGTTAACAATATTTTAATGGAGCAAGGCAAGCTATTTGCTGGCGAGCTTGGTTGAAAAAGGGAAAAAAAACAAAAAACAATGCTTTGAGATGTCTGTCAGAGATGGCAGGGGTATAATCACATTATCCCGTTTGAGCTATAACAGGTGGTGTGTTCCACATTTTATTTCCCAGTTGCGCTTGGAAAGAAGAATAGAGTACTGTAAACAAACTGTTACCATTGGAAATCGGCAGTTTAATTTCAACACCAGAAGTTGCACCCGTAATTCACTCAAGGTATCATGGGGGCTTGGAATAAGGTGGATACACTTGTCCAACCAGCAGCAGAAGCAATGTGTCAGTAATGTCGTACATGGACAGGTAGACTGAATGTGGGGCACCTTGTGCTATTTGTTTCAATTTGACTGCTGGACTGTTTGTGTTCTGCCTCAATCAGCCAATGTATGTACTGTACAGAAATATTAGCTGAAGCTAGCTAGCCACATCTGTACAAAATATGACTTCTCTCAAAATCTCAGCCCTGGTTCTTTCCATTCTTTTTTTCTTCTGTTTTTCTCATCTTCATATTCTTCTGAGTTGGAGTCATAAAGCCTTAAGATAAATGCAAAGTTTTTTGTTTTGTTTTTTAACTTGAAACTTTTAGGTGGATACATCTGACTGCCCCAGTGCAAAATGACATTCACTTGTTTCTATGTAATTACTTTCTGTGCAATTGCTCCACCTCTAAATATTGTTTTGCTTTTAGTCTAAACACACCATAAAGGGATAGTTCAGAGGTTTTTGAAGTGGGGCAGTATGAGGTACTTATCTAAAGTCAGTATACAACATACAGTAGATGGTGGTTGGCGTGCTCCCTGTTTGGAGAAGAAGACGGGACTAGCACCTCAGAAGCTCAGGAGTGCATTACTATGAATGGGGGTTTTATATTTTCAGAGCTTTACCTTGCTGTCACACAGCACTTTCCATGACACTGCATTTCCTCAACCATAAAACTTATCCCTACCATATTCCTACGCAAAAGTCTAACTGTTTCATATGCTAGCCCCTTTTACACTGGGTTTTCAAGGTATGAATTTTACACCGTTATTCTGCCTTGCCAGTCTATATAAACAGTGCAATCACAGAATGGGGGAACAAAGTTGCCCTGCCTTTATGGTGGCAGCGGAGGTAGTAACAGCGCTGAAGCTATGCGACGTTTTAACTACGTGTTATGTGTGTGACCCATGGCAAGAGATTCAAAAAAGCATCTGTTAGCAGTTATCAGCTTATTCAAAGAAGAAGAACAGCTGCCAAAAATGTCCACGAATTGGGAAAACAATGAGGTCTGGGAGCTCCTTACCTTCCAAACAGATCATGAGGTCAGCCATTATATAACAGGAACAGTAAATGATTGCTATTGACATGTTATGTTAAATGCCGCCAAACTATATATGCACTCAATGATTTTTTCACATATTGCATACTGCATCACAAGCTGGTCACAAGCTGGAAAAACTAAACTTGCTCATCTACAGACGCTCTATAAACAAACTCTCAAGGCACTAGACAAAAAGCCATCAAGTTATCATCATTGTAACATCATTCAAAGGCATAAACTCTTGACTTTTGATAGTTTTGTGTGTCTTGCTGATGTTAGTCTAGTGTATAGGGTAATTAATGACTTGGCTGCTCCTCCATTAAAGGAATTCATATCACCACGTCCAGACAACAGGAGGACAACTAGGACGACCACCAGAGGTGACTGTGCAGTACAGCACAGATCTACTGAGTTTGGCAGATCATTCTTCTCTGTCAGAGCCACTAATTACTGGAACTCAATACCAAGCGAGATCAGAGAGATTAGTACCTTTACTGGCTTTAAATCCAAGATAAAATCATGGCTAAAATCAACCCAATCATGCACCCATCAATCATAAAATGTCAAACACAGGCTCATAATTCACTGGTTCGTAATCTTGCTGTTATTGTCGTGTCTTAACATTGTGATTTTATTGTTGCCTTTGTGTCTTAATAGTATGAAACTTTTGTTATTGTTGTTGTCTGAAGATGTTGCTATGTGATGATGTTTTTATATTTGTTTGTACTCATGTGTGCTTGTTTGTTTTATACTATAGTGTCAGATCTCTGTCTTAACACTATATGTTTTCTGTTCCTGCTCAGGGACTACAGATGAAAATTAGCTAGTAGCTAACTCTGGTATGGCTGAGAGCTGTGCACTGTCCCTGTTAAATAAACAAATAAAAATAATAAATAAATAAATGTTATTGTCATTTTTTATAAAGCACTGCCAAGGCATATGATATACAGTATGTCACACTAAAGGCCAACATTGTTTTGTTACGTCACACCTGTCACAAGTCTTTTCCTTTCTTCGATGCTGGCATGCTGTCTTATACTATTGTTATGGCCAAATTATGTTTTACTGAAAGCCCTAATCCACAGCAATGCACTGCTGAGCTTCTTCTCCAAACAGGGAGCATGCCAACCACCATCTACTGTATGTTGTATACTGACTATTGATAAGTACCTCATACAGCCCCACCTCAAAGACATCTGAACTATCCCTTGTGGTGTGTTAAAAAAAAGTCTTTTTTTTAACGTGACTTTTTGGGGCTTTTCTAAGAGTAGTTTTTGGGGCTTTTTTGCTGGGGGGGAGGGTCATGCAGCAGGGGGCCATGGGCTGGAATGCGGCAAGGACACTGCCTTTGTGCAACTATCCCTTTAATTTGTATTCCTTTGTAGTGTTCCACTACTGTACTTATGTATTTCTGTAGGTTGTGTGTGTGTGTTTTCATTAGCATTTGCATTGCTTGAATTCTGCAAATTTGTTGGTGGGCTGTCTAAATCTTATGGATTGTTACTTCACAATATGGCTGTCATCAGGGTGATCCATTGGATAACTGGCTGTGCTCAAACCAAAAATTGGGTTGCTCTATATATGTATGTATATGCATACATACATATGTATATGTATATATATATATATATATATATTTTATATATATATGCATATATCATTATTATCAAGCTGAAATTCCTTGAAAGTCAATGACACAAGTTGAACCTTTGACCCCATCGTCACATTTGTCACTGATGTGAAGGACTCCAGGGATGAAACTGAGACCGGAGAATGAGGTGGCAGCCTACACTGTGTTCAAGACACTCAAGGAGTATCCTTCTGAGGTTTTATGGTGGTGGAAGGAGCATGCTAAAATGTTTCCTAACCTGTGATTTAACAGAATGTTTTCACCATTTGATCTTTTTTCTCTTTTTTGTAATTCAAGAACAGAGAACTCAGCTTAATGTGAGTGACTGTAGCCTGTGTGTGTTTAATCACAGGTGCGGTCAGGTTGCAAGACTTTTATTAATGGGTGCGAGTGTGGCTTTGACTTAGACATAATGACAGGTAACGGTGGTTCTGGTACTGAGCTTTACGGATATGGGCAGGTTTTGAAAAATGGACCCGTGCAGGACTCTGGTCGCCGAAGGGTGTTGTGCAAAGTACAACAGATGTAAACAGTTGCAGGGCTGGAAATTAGCAGCAGCCACCAGCAAAATGCTGGTAAAATATGCAAGTGGCTGCTAGATTTTCTTCACTCACCAGCCAAAAAGACAAAAATAATCTATTGAGTGGCTGGTAGATTTGGAATCCACCAACCCCATTGGCAGGTATACAAAAAATTTTGATTTTACATTTGATTACGTTTGTTCTGTTATTACAGATGTTTTTACCCAAAAACAAGCATTAACCAACTGTTAATGAGGTCACTGGATGTTCTTTTGTCTGATGATTTCTCACTTGACATTGTTGCCTTCTCCATCCTCTCTTGCCAACCTGTAGAATATGACATGCCCACTGATGTCATCACAATTCACACTTCAGGTCAAGAAAAACCTGCTATTTGTTGGTTAAAGGTAAGAACCAACTTTTCAGGTTCTGGACCAATATATCTTTGATTAAAGTGCTCTGAATGGTTCAAAATTAAAAGTGGGAACCTGAACATTGGTGGAAAAGGGGTTAAAGATAGCCAAGTCACATGTTTTCATTTGCAGACCTCCAATATGGTCATTTAAAATCCCCCTGTACATGATGAGTATGGTTGTGTGCCTGCTTTATGTGTCTGTGCATACCTTCATGTGTGTTCAGTGTCATCAGCAAGGTGGAGTCTCACATGCACAAATGTCACACTGGTGTACAGGAAGTGTGTGTTTCAGGGCAAAATGCTTCTTGACTCATCAAGCAGCCAGACTCAAGCAAGCAAGTGTATCAAGATGCTGTATTAATGTTGTAAACTGATACCAATTTCCATCATGCATTCCCAGTATTCCACCAAAAATGTCAAGTCTAATTTTCACCAGTCATAGCTGGAAAACATGCTGTAAACATTGCAATGCATCTAACAAATCACTTTTTCCCCTCCAGTTTCATGTCCCTTTATATATCTTTTTAGAAACATACCATATAGTATTAAACAGGCTTGTAAAAAGTGGTGTGGTAACCATAGAAATTGTATCATATAATTTTTGTCCTTTTAGAAAGACTAGTTCTGTTTTTTAGAAAAGAAAGACACTTGTTGAGGTTCCTGGGACTGACGTGGGAGTAGTAAGGTGAATGACTGACAGCAGAACTGACCAATAGCCATTCAGGGACGAGCGCGACACGAGAACACACATGGTCAGTGTAAAGGCCAGTCAGTAGTTGTACACTTGACTCTTATCACCTAAATGATATTTTTCATTTTATACACAGTCACTAAAAGAAATCCAACTGTCCCTGAAGGTAGAATCATGAAAAATAATACTTAGACTTCAGCTAAAACAGATCCAATAAAAGAAGTGTGTGGCTAAATAAAACAACAGACTGTAAATAAAACCCTCTGGACTCAGATCAGCAGGGAGTTAAGGAGAAGAGTGGAGAAGCCAAGCAATATTTAACAGTCAAAATGTCCATCCAAAGTATTTGTGTGTTAGGTGCTGTACTCAGTGTGTGTGGGGGTGGTTTACCCAGGAAGATGAATGTCTTTCTGGCTTTCCAAACTGAATTCCCCTGCTTATCTCCCCCCTCCAGAGTCTTTCTCTTTCAGACTTCTTCTCTGCTTCCGCTCTCCTCTACCTTCTTTATATCCATTCATCCACTGAGCACTCATCCAGTCATTCATTCTTCTCTGCCTTTAATCAGTAAAACTGCATTTTATCTGTCAGGCAGCTCCATATCTGTAAACTGTTCATCTCCTCTTCTCTTCCTGGTCATCTGTCACTCTTCCATGGCAGTATTTTCAAAAAGTTCAGGGGGCTCACTCTAAGGCTCCTCTTCCCCAGTGGAAACAGCCAATCGCATGGCCACAGACAGGTGGTCAGTGAGGCCAGCCAACTGGGTGACGAAGCTGAACTCCTCGATTTCCTGCAGGAGGAGGAGAAGATAATGACATCAAGCCATAATGAGCTCACCTTTTTATTTTTCACAACTTTAAAGCTGCCCTTATTTATGTTTTGGCCACTTGAAGGCAACAGCTCAAATATCAGCATATAAAGCTGTTATAGTGAAGGTGTTAGCAAACAGTCATCTATTTACTCATCCAGCAGACACACAGCAACATTAGCATTTGTTTTCTGTCATATGTCTGGTCACTCTACTGTCTCAAAGTGTTTGAGACCATAAATAAAGAGATTTTGAGCTTTTCAAACAAGATTGTGAGCATTTATACTTGTGTGGTGGTGTCAGTGTCACTCTGTAGTTATACCTTCACAACACTAGAAGGCTGTGGGGTTTCTATTAAGTGCTATAAAGTTTAGTTGATTCAAAACAAACCCAAAACACACATTAAACATGGCTTAACAGAGACAATTTAAAACACAAATCGGCATCATTATTGCTCACAGGATTCACATACAAAACACTTATATTTGCAGGGAAAATGTGTCCAGTAAAAGACAACATGCTAACATTATTAGCACGAGCCTATGGCATTTAACATTTTATAAATTAGCCTAGCAGCTATAAGACTTTTTGCTGTATTCATATAAAGCCAAGAACAACAGCAACATTTAACAACAACTAAACAAAGGTAACGTTAACAAAGGTAACGTTACAAAATTTGGCCGCATCACAACTCACAAGGTTCACAGACAAACCAACTTTCTTATACTAAAAATATTTCCAAACAAATACAACATGCTAATATTTTTAGCACAAACCCAAAACACACATTAAACATGGCTTTATAGAGACAATTTAAAACACAAGAACACAAATCGGCATCATTATTGCTCACAGGATTCACAGACAAAACACTTGTATTTGCAGGGAAAATGTGTCCAGCAAAAGACAACATGCTGACATTATTCCTGACACTTTAAGCTTACTGCCTTCTTTTAAAGTTTTTAGATACAGGGCCTAAACTTGTCGACACAGGGCCTTATTTTAATAAGTGTTTTTCTAGTGAATGGAGTAAAATCATCCTCAAACATTTCGGATATGGCAGTTTCGCGCTGCTGTCGACTTTCCTGTATCCAAGCTGTCATATCTACTTGAAACGTCACGGAAAGGGAAATGTCAAGACCGCATCCAAATGTCAAAGTTTTGAGGCATTTGTAATTGCCATCTGTCTTCTGATGTCTGGGGATATTCACCAGTGTCCCAGCCCGTCTCCTACGTGTGAGGCGAGTTTGGCGTCTTGCAACGTGGATCTGTATCCGAAAACATCTACAGGAGCACCGCTGTGACTCCTCAAGTAAGCACAGTGGATTGGGGTACTTCCATTGAGTTTGCTGGCATTTCAACTAAACGCGGATATTTCTGCTGGTTTCACGAATGTGGGGGACGCGACGATACTGACGGTGGTCGGTACCGGGAGAGGAGAAACGAGTGGGTGGGCTGCCAGAGACTGCTTACCGGGTGTAGAGAGAGGCCCCTGACTGCAGGCCTGCAGACCTCAATGTGGGCGGAGTCAAACATTTGACGCCACCCACTCCTTACGGTGTCCGAAGAGGGACAATAAACCACAATGAATGTGGTGAAATGCAGGGACGCACACTAAGAACTTAATCTTTGGTTTTACTAATTCTGAAATACAAGATTGACACGTTTCATAATATATCAGTAAATACCTATCAAAACATTAAATTACCTTAATTATTCATTAATTTATGAAAAAAGTAATATATTTTAATGTGTATTTATCATAATCAAATGTAACCTGAGATACTTTTTTAATGTTATCAAAATTAAGGGGCTCACTAGATTGTTTTTTGTTTGTTCTTTATTGAACAACAAATAAAAACAATAACAATATGTGTAATAACAATAACAATAATGTTAATCAAATAATATAAATATTCAAAAGGGGTAAAACATGCATTCTGAAGACAGCATGTTTATCATGAACACCAGCATGTTTATCATCAACACTAAAAGCTACAAAGAGGATATAAACAGAAAATACTGAGAGCAAAAATACACATCATTAACACAAATTAACACAAATGAGCATAGCCCTATCTTTCATGAGAGACATTGGAGAGACAGCGGATCATGAGATATCAGACTCAGTGAGGAACATGGCATTAACCTTCAGGTGTTGTATATCTACATAATTTGAATAGAATTTCTCCATGTCTTCCTGGTACTGAAAGATGAATAAAGTGTCATTCTTGAATCCATCGGATTCTCCTTCGAGGGCGTCTCTAAGCGTCTGCGGCTGATTGGCATGGTCCATCTAGAGAATACCAGGCTCCCTCACCTCCCCACAGAATAAATCTTGGTGACTGTTTAGCTCCATAATGTCTGAATGTCACCAAGGATTTTCTGCTGCATCTGGTTACAAGACCAAAGTTGAAATCAGAAAAAAAATCAAAACCAACATGCAGTCACAACTACAGTTATATCACAGCATAACACCATATTTGTAATTGTTTAAGAGGAAAATCCTAAACTGGACTAAGTCATGACGTACTAAAATTAAAAAAAATAATAATAAAAAATATGGATGGTTTTTTTTTTTAAAATCCTACATAATTCTACATAATTAAATATTACTGCAAGTAATGAAATTCATTAACAAGGCATTGATCACTTAGCATTTTTGCAGGGCTTGCTGAGCCCTTTCCTAAAATTAAAATTATAGAGTGCTTAAACATGTTACAATGAATAGGTCCAGTTCAGCACTCAGAATAAGTCATTTTTTCATTATCATTTGCACTTCTTTACTGACCGAAGGGCTCTTGGATGCATCTCCATCCAGGCCTCCAGGGACACTCACTGCTGCTGCTGCTGTTTTTTGGAGATGTGGGGAGGTAATCTCCATGTATCACTGTTACATGTCTCTATAAATAAAAAATAATAGCCACAACAGGTATGATTACAAAGCCATAAAATACTGACTATGCATTCAATTTCATTCTTGTACTCTGATTAGTCTCTTATAAGACTAAGCGTTATGTATCATTATAGTGCATATACCACCGAATGCACTCTAATATTAATATGAGACCAGTTCGGTGTTGTGAACAAGCTCGCACACATATTTAATTAAAACGTTAGCTAACTAAATAGCACCCACTTGCACGTAAGCTAACGTTAGCTGTTTAATTGCACACATGCTTAAACGTTAGTCTAAGTATAACATTAGCTCATGTGCAGCTAATTCACATCACCTAACGGCACACCTAAAAGTATATGAACAATATTATAAAAGTTACACTTACTTCCATTATTTATTTTATTATTTATGGCGTCAGAACCGAGCAAGGGGGCGCATGTATCTATGTATCCATGTGTCCAACTTCTTCTTTTGTCGGGTTTACCTACTTCCTCAGTAGGGAGCGTCACGGTGAGTGATGACTTCAATGTGGGCGGAGTCAAACGTTTGACTCCGCCCACATTGAGGTCTGCGGGCCTGCAGTCAGGGATACATGGGTGTAGAGGCTGGGTGCTCTGGAAGAGGTCCCAAAGAAGTGGCGGCTGGTGTGGCTGTCAGCCTTGGCTTGAAGAGTAGTCTCGGCAGGGAGGCAGCAGTTGAAGTGATGGGTTGTCCGTGGAGCGATCTTGGACAGATGGTGACTGAAACGACTCGGGAATAAGTTAATCACCGGAATATGGTAACTGGAGTGCGAGCAAATAATCGGCACATCAATAAAGCGACAACCAAACATCGGAAATGGAAAGTTTTTAAAACTGTAAACAACTCTAGGTTAATCTGGGACCCCTGAAACAAACCCAAAGGACTGTTAGGTGGACACATAAATATTAGAAGTATTCTCTCTAAAGGTGAACAAGTAGCCTACAGCATCTCTTGCAAGAGTCAAATTTTGATTTTTTAGCATTATCTGAATCATGGCTGGGAAAACTCGCCGCACGCGGCTATAAATGTGTCCGGTTTTAACATTTTTAGGAATGATGGTAAACATGGAAAAGGTGGGGGTGTTATGTGTTAAGTAAAGGACGCAATTAGCCTAGCTGTAATGAAATCAAATGCACAAACTGTGAACTGGAATATCTGGGTCTAAATATTGTACTCTCGCCAGAGATGTCTTTTACTCTAATTGTGATCTATCGACCCCCCTCATCAAATGTTAGCGTCTATGAAAAATTTAGAGATCTATTGCAACAGTGTGATTTTAATAGAGAGGTGATAGTGATTGAAGATGTGAATGTGAGCTGGGAAGATAAGTCCTCAATAAAGCAACTTAAACAAGTAACATTTATCTAACACAAGTAGTTAATGGGCCAACCAGAATTACCAATTCCTCTAGCACCCAGATTGATCAAATTTTTAGTAACATGTCAGACAGAAAAATCAAATCGTATAACATGATAATTGGGCTGTCTGATCATAATTTGATCCTAATGGCAAGAAAAGTGAATGGAAAGAAATGTATCCCTGTTCAGAGTACAGACTCCATGAAGATACTTAAGAATAAAAAGGAAGACTATAAAAATGCTGCCCAGAGTATTAAGTGGGACGACCTGATGAAATCAGATAATTTGGACTATACTAGTCAATGCTTTATGGACAAATTACACACAATTATTAAAGATTTGTCTAATAAGTTTAGAAATAAAAATAAAAGGGCCTCCCTTCCATGGATAAATGAAACTATATTTCAAATGATGAAAGATCATGATCAGACCCTAAAAACATAATTGAAGTCCAAACTGACAACTGATAGGCACAAATTTACATCATTAAGAAACAAAGTAACAAGAGAACTTAGGAAAGCCAAGGCAAACTACTTTCTTGAAATAATAGTAAATAATAAGGGTAACTCCAAAATTATATGGCAGCAAATAAAGAAATTAACTGGACAAAATAATGCTAGAAAACAGATTGAGCTGAGGATTAATGATACTTTGACATACATCTCATAATATCTCATATTATTTACTGTTTACCAACCTGGGCCACTGCGAACTCCACTACTCTAAATCCGGTCAAATCCTTATATAAACAAGCTCTCAAAGTTCTGGATAAAAAATCATGATCCTTTCATCATCGCACAATACTCGATAAATATAGGCCTCTAAACTGGAACAATCTTCTCATTTTCAAAAACTGCTACCTATTGTACAAAATCCATCACAGCCTAGCTCCACCCCCACTCTGTAGCCTTGTACAGTTTAGATCACCTGCAACAAGTGTCATCAGACGGGCAGCTAGAGGAGACTGTGAGATCCCATTCAGGAAAACTTCATTTGGCCAATCAGTTTTTACCTATAGGGCAGGTAACGAGTGGAATACAACCCCACAAAACATAGGAGAGTCCATCTCATACAGCTCATTTAAAAAAAAGCTAAAGGAATGGCTAATTGACAACCAAATCTGTCAACATTAGTGCCTGTATCCCCTGTAGTACATGGTTTATCAGTTTGTGTGTGGAATTTGTTTGTCGTTGTTGATATGAATTCTTGCCTTGTCTGGTTGGGGGATGTATACACCCTTGTGTGGCTAAGGGTAATAAGGGCTTGTCACTGGTAGTGGATCGGACCGTGTGTGTGCGTTGGGGGTGGTGGTGTTATATATATATTTGTAATGTTACTGTTTCCTAAATATTGTACCTATGACGTGTATTTCTTTTACTGTAATTTGTTTTGTTTTTTTACCAGGTCACTTAGCTGTGTTCCTTCTGGCAGGGGGGCTGCCAATGGAAATTAGCCTTTTGGCTACAATTGGGTGTATTTACATTTTATTTTTAAAATGTTCATTAATGTACATTGTCCCTCGACAACAAATAAAGATAAATTAAATTAAATTAGGTTATGGTGTTGATTAAACGCAGAAATCCCGCCTTATTGTGTGCTCACGAATCACCTTTTAAACCTATCAACAACTCTAATGGAGAAATGCAGGTTTGGATGTGTGTAGAAATTAAATTTCCATACAACCTGTTACCTTGATATCTGACACCTGTATAAGTATAAATGAATTAGTTTAAAGAGAATAAAAAACATTTTGACTAAGAGAAATGACTAAAAGTTGACTACAATTTGTCAATTGTAGTTAACTAAAACTAGACTAAAACTATTAAGGATAAAAATGACTAAAATGTGATTAAAACTTATATGCATTTTCATGTAAAGACTAAGGCTTAATCTGAAATAGCTGCCAAAGTTCACACTGTTAATCAGGTGACAAAATTACATTTAGTGTTTGCAGAATGCCCTCAGGTGAATTAACAGATGGCCAATTCATGGGTAAAGAAATGGGATTTGAGGTTTGTTCTTGAGGAGGCAAAAAAACTATATATTTAATGATTTTCACTTGCCAATCAGTGTCAAGTGATCAGTCCAAGTGTTACAGTAACTCCATTCTAACACAAGGTGGCATAAGGTGGCTGTAGTTTGACAGACAGAGCAAGTCAGAGAGAGGACAGGAGACAGACATGCTCTATGGAAATGATGTGATTTGGTTTTCCAATCCTCTCCAATCCCTCACACAGAAAGGCACCCATGACAGTGCTACCCTCGTCCACCCCCCTGCAGTGTAGCTGTGTTTTATTATTCTCCTCTCTAACTGTAATATCTTGAAATCTTTTTATTTGTTTAATAAGTAAAACATTCTTCTGTTGTATGAGATCACTTCACTGGTGTGCAGTCATGTTTGACATGGCTCAGGAAAATGACCGCTGACGAGTGTCCTGTCACCACAAAATTAACCGGGCCGGAATAAGGCAGATCACCGCCTTGCTGACAAGAAAATGGTGCACAAAATTTAACACAGTTCTGCATTACTTTTCTGTGAATGAAAACACAATATTTCACCCTTTTAGTTAGATTTATTGTTTTTTTTAATACATATATGATGGTAAAATGGGAAACCTGATTCCAAACCAGTGTTAGGATCCCTTGTCTGCTGCTCCTGACCTGTCGCACACTATGCGTCTCATACTGCAAAATAGCTTCAAATTCCCAGTCAGGTCTCTTTGATGTGTATCTAAGGTTTTATATTCATTTTGTCCACAAAGGTGGTCTCCCAACACCTAGCTAGCTACTGCACAGAATGCAACCAATGTGCCATGTTTGATTTCAAAATCCATTTTGCTGTCTTCATGTTTCTGCCACATACTGTAGTACATGCACGGTAAGATTTTCACCAACTAACTGGAGTAGCCCTGCTGAAATTTTTTACATACATTGCCACTGGATATACAGGCTGTTTCAATACACTAATATCAAATAGAGCAGTTGTTTTTTGGTTTAGAATAGTGGTTCCAATCCAAAGGGGGTAATGAGAACAATCTGAGGGGTCGTGAGATGATGTGTAAGATGACAGATAAAAAAAACACGCTTGGTATTGTGCTTATTTTTTCAGGCATTGCTAATAAGGAACTATTCTTTATTATCAGAGGAGGAGGGTAGCTGGTGTGTGACTTTAAAATTCTTTAAAGCTTCTCAAGGGAAACAAAAGGGAGAAACTGGATGATTAAAGGTTAAATAAATTTTACATATTTGGTCTTAATGTTTTTATTTAATTTTCCTATCATCCTTCACTAAAACATACCAATTTCCAGTCCTGCTGCAGGCCTTCGTCGCTGTAGAGCATGTAGTCAATCCGGCGTCCGTTGCCCTTCAGTGGGATCTTCCTCCCCTTCTGACTGCTGGCAGGACACTGGCTCTTACTGGGAGGAAACACCAGGTACTCCTTTCTCCCCTCCTCGTTCTCCATCACTCTGACAGACACAAACAGGAATGGGAAGGGATCAGAAAACTGATGTTTTGACAAAGGATGTAGCCCTGGAATTGCACTGCAGTCAAAACACAGCTAGTAATAAAACAACAAGCGCTCAAAGGCAGTCAGATATATACTGTGACCATCTATGGTAAAAAGAAGAGACCAGAAATAGTGGAGTGGAGTGCTTATGTCAAAGGTCAGCTATTGGCCAGGATGTAGAGTTGCAATGTTACATTCTTGTGGCACCCACAGACATCTTTTGCAAACTAATGGAAGGCACTGTCAGTATAATCCCTACACATTCACTTCTGGTAGAATGCAGCTCCTGTAATACAGCATATACAGCATAATGTCAGAAATGGTTAGGCAATTCTGTAGCTTCTGACTGACATCTCATTTCTGTCAAAGATACTACAATCTGTTAATATCATTACAATAATTGAGTTAGAGATGCTACTGTTGATGTTAAGTAAGGGAATGAATGAGGGACCCACTCTAAATCTAAATCTTCGGGTTAAGACTTTTGAATTAAATAAGGGTTGGTCTAAAGCCTCCTACAGACTGTGTGAGATTTTAGCAATCTTATAAGTTTAGTGCAGCCACACTATGCGACACGGATCTAACACACTTGGATATGACATCAAGTTTGATGTATTCAGACTGTATGACGACAGCGCCTACAGAATTCCATGCCAGGACGTGCGTCCATGATCATCAATATGCAAGAACAGAACGTCATTGTTGTGCATCATTCATGTATGCTGCTGTAGTGGTAAGAGAAAAATAAAAACAAACATGAATGAAGCCCTTGCTATAGTAGCATTTATGTGGTGAAAAAGTCTGAAGAGGAAAAGGGGGAGGAGAATGTGGACGTGGTCGTGGTCGTGCAACAAGAGCTCAAAGTATGTATTTATTAGCATCTACTAGCATTTCGCATTGTCATGATCATCAGTGTGTCATTTCATGCTGCATTTCTATTGGTCAGTAGACATAGATTGTCACCGTGAGATGGTCATCACAAATTTTCGACACTGTCAGAATTTTATCCCAGGCTGTCTTTGATTGTAAAACCATGACAACAGCCATCCTTGAACCTCTCTCACTGTGCAATGTAGGACCACTGTTCAGAGCCACGACCAAAGATATTGCCACATTTCTTTCACGTTGGTCATCTTTTGTCTGGGACAGCCCAATATAAACAGTGTATTCCGGGATTAAAGCACATAGTGGTCGAATGTGAATGAGTGTAAGTCAGTGCATGTCAATAGTATTCTAAGTGAAGAAAACAAGTTAGTGTATGTGACTTACTTCTGTAAACTTTCAGGTGAACTGACCTCGTCGTCATAAAGGCCACTGGGATCCAGTAAAGTACCTGTTGAATGACACATTAAAATGCATCACAATGCAGACAAACTCATGTTTCTCATCATTTTCACCGATTAGTCTCTGGCTCCACTTCTTTGTGATCGCCTTTGGTCGTAATTTGCTGTGCTACCTCCACGATCTCCGGTGGTGCTTCTCCGTGTCATCCGTATCTGTAAGCTTTTAGAAAAGGTGCATAAATAGTCCAAGCGGAAGGCTCGGTCCATCTCTGTATTTAGCATTGAGCATAAATGAGCCCTTTCAATCAAGAGTCATTCTTACAGAGTCCTACACAGGTCCATTTTTAAAAATCCACGCCTGCCAAACCTGAAGCTCAATACCAGAACTGACCCTTTACCCTTCATTATGTCTAAGTCAAAGCCATACCCACCTGCACCTGTTAATAAAAGTCCCACACCCTGACCCGCATCTGTGATTAAAAACACACAGGCTACAGTCACTCACATTAAACTGGATTCTCAGTTCTTGAATTACAAATCCAGCAGAGGAAAAGTCTGTTTCACTGGCTGCACTTGATGCCAGGATGGCAAAAACATTTTGCACATTTACTACCAGGTTAGGAAACATTTTAGCATGCTCCATCCACCACCTTAAAACCTAAATAGGATCCTCCTTGGGTGTCTTGAACTCGATGTAGGCTGCCACCTCATCCTTGGGCTGAAAAATTTAATAGCTGAAGTCCTCCATGTCGGTGACGAATGTGACGATGAAGTCAAAGGTTCAACTTGTTTCATTGACTTGCAAAATAAAAGGAATTGCGGCTTGATAATAGTGTACTCAACCCGGTGCAGGATTCTTATACCTCCTCTCATTTTACAGTACTAATACAGGTTGAATGAAGAACCAACTATATCTAACTAGTGTCGAGTGACAACTTTCTTGAGTTCAGTGAAGGACACCCAAAGATAGAAGTGCTCTTCTGTCAGGCTGAGGGCTCATTTATGCTCGATGTTAGATAAAGACACAGACAGAGCCTTCTGTCTGTACTCTGAATTGATTTCATCCATATTTGTGCACTTTTTCTGAAAATTTACAGATACGGATTAAACTGAGCAGTGCCACCGCAGATCATGGAGGCAATGTATCGTAGCTTAAGCGAGCTACGACAGTAGTAGAGGAAAAAGAAATTTATAAATAAATATATAAAGGTGAAAGAGAACAAATTGGTAATATAGTGAAAAGAATTCACCAGCCACATGTTGGGATGGATTTAATGGCCTCACAGACCACTGCCTGCTAAATGCTGCCTCTGTTAAAAGGTACAGTACTATGTCCTCCTCCACCTTCACCTCATTTGTTGCTCCGGAAAACTTTTGAGTCCCCCTCTAATGCCATCTATTGGCTCTATCTCTACCATCATAAAGGAAGTATGGAAGGATGAGGGCAGTGAAATCTACGTTTCAAACAGATCTATGGGAGTATTAATGAGCATTGAAAGTGGTGGGTGGGTCTTAATGTGACTATCCAACAATCATTAAAGATCTCTGCAGTGATTGGCCAGGTGAGTAAGTATACAAATGGTCAGAGTTCACACTTTACCCATTGCCTGTTTTCACCACTGAAAAACACCAAACTACTGAGCCTTGCTTTCACAGATGAGATGGGAGGCATGTGACTGTAATCTGGGTCATCTTTTGAGCATTTGTTAGGACTAATATTCAGATAGATAACCTTATACTTCATCCCCATTACATGTTTTTTACTTGCAGCAATACACCTGCTAATATAGCTATCGCTGTTTTACATTTCTGTATATTTATTGATCTATCTTGTATGCTTTATGCTTTCCTCCTCCTCATTGTGACGACCAGCTTTGTCTTGAGAACAGCTGATCCAAAAGTACAGCTTAGCTTTTTTTTAGTGTGGCAAAGGAGGCGTGCGCAGACTTTGTGGTAAGAGCATATACTGTACTGTATCTTTGTCTTATGGCCCTTAGAACACAACTGTTAGCCAGTGAAATATAACAGCCAGAGAGAGATGGGCACCCAAAGATCCTTTTGATGAAGAGGATGTGAGGCTGTGGGCTGGATGTGTGTAAAATGCTCCATTTGAAAGAAGCAGCTCTCTGAACTTATTGCAGCCAATTCACAATTGTTGGGAGCTCTTCTCTGGAAAAGTATAGGTATACATGAGATTCAGTTTTTCAGGTGGTTAACATGACCTCATTTCCTCTGTCCTCAGAACTTCCACCATCACCAACAAGCTGTAGCACATGTGTAGGCAAGAAGATAAATATTTCACACCAGCCACAGTTACTGCACTTGTTGGGGTTTTGGTTTGTGGTTGACATGTTTAATCTGCCATCAAACATGAACTCAAATGCATCACCAAAAGAGCTGTGTCAGTTATCAATGGGAGAGATGATCAATGGTGAGAGATTTTGACTGAAACATTTAATTTTCACAGCTTCAAAGGTGCGATTTTACTTCCATCTTGCTCCTTTTTAACTATCAAGTGGTTCCAGGCTAGCCATAATTCCCACATGATTAAAATGCAGCACAGGCCCTCAAGGTTGTCTGTGTGTTGGGTTGGCTGGGTGGTCAGCATTAGAAGATTCCCGGAGCTCTCAGTTCAGCAAATATCATGAAATGTATCCACACACTCCGAACAACATGTGCAAGTTACTGGCAGCCTGGCTCTCTCCCTGCCTTTCTAAGCCTTGCTATTGTATTCATTTAGGTCTAATCTTCTTTGGATAAACTTTATGAAATGGGATAATCTGTCTATCTTTTCTTTCATTGATCCATTCTTCTTTTCTTGCCTCCGTCTTCTCCTCCTGTCTAATAGCGACCAAATGGGAGGTGCAGACCTGTTTCCCTGGCTAGCCACGCAAAATGTCCCTGTCCAAATAAATAAGCCCTTCTCTCAGCCCTTTCACTCTGCCCTGCCCACTCTGTCCCCAAAATACCGCTGGCCTAAATAACGCCTCACATCCAGACGAAAACCCTCCAGTCTTTACGTCACTAATGCCCACTGTACTAGGTGCATTTTAATTCATACAGTGGGTGCATCCTTATTTAGCCAGAGCGAGCCAGATTAGAGTCTACTCTACTCTGTGTACACTGTATGGATCACCACTGAGCTTATGTGTGTAAAGCTTTTAAAACGTAATGTAACAATACTTTTTGAGGATCAGTTTTGGTGTTGGTGTCTATGTTCCTAAAGTTTGATCTGTGAGGGCATGCATGTATTAGATAGATTAGAACTACAGGATATGTGATGTCCCTCTGTGTCCCTAGAGGAACATGTGACTGTGCTTGTGTGTTCATATTGTTACCCAGAGCCCATGGTTTGTCCTCCCCTGGCCCCAGGCGACATGGGTCCTTGTAATGAGTAAAAAGTGCATGCTGCTGTTCCAGCTTGTCCTCTAGAAAAACATAAGAGAACACACGCAGTAGAGTCACAGCTTTAGTCTATACATTAGAAAAGAGATTCAAACACATCCCTGAGTCATCTTTCTCACTAATCACTGCCTGACAACAGCATATAATACTACAATACAAATTTCTTTGTTTCCTTTTTGACGTGCTAATGCCGATTTTACCTACAAACAAACTATGAAATGCATGATAATTTTACCTAAATGTGGTACTGTGTGACAACATAACTGAAAGGGAAATTGATAAACCTCCTAAAAAATGAACGCTGACAGAATTCTAACATGGAGAAAAGCAAAAAACAAATAAAAACAATCAAAATGCTAGATAATACTTAATCCACTTTAATCTTATACACTTAATTTCAAGTAACTGAAACTTGTGTTTTATCTAAAAAAACATTTTCATTGATTGGTACTACAACTAATGAAGCCTCTTGGATGTAGGACAAATTTCAGGACTACAAGATATCCAGTGACTGGGACAAAAGATAACATTTACAGAAGGTGATAAATAATATTGGGTAATTCTTAGCATGTGAAATAATTGTTCCATAATTCCAGTGACTTTAAATGTTAGCTGATCCAAGCAGCAAACCATATTGGTTTACAACAGAGGTTGTTACCAGACTGGCTGAAATATTACAACAGTCATCACTGGAATCATACCATCATGCTTCTGCAAAAAACAGTATTACAGTTTTCACTTTCAGATATATCAATGAATTATCTTCCTCACAGAAAGGTTAGCACACTTGTAGCTATGGTATTAACATGAACTATATTTCTGCAAGACAGTTGTTTCAGTTATCAGTGGTTACAAAAGGGTAATACACACAGCAAACACACACACAATTTTCAAACATGCACCACTATTTGCTCCTAAAGCCAGAAGCCCTCCAACCACTGATAAATACACTGACACAAGCTATTGTAACCTAACATCACTCAGGTTTTTTTTTTTTTTTTCTTTACAAAAATATGGTTACCACCAGCCTTAAAACACTTTAACATCGGCAGACAAAATTTGCATTCAACTGCAAGCCAATTCTCAAGAAACACAGGCCAAGCAGTCGGCCGCTCTGAACAGGCATGTGTTTGAATGGGCGCTGCACTAATACTTTTATAAATGACACATTATAGACAAGTATTTACTGCTTCTTGGATTTCATATGTCATCAGGATGGAAGAGTTATTGAGAAACAAAACGTTCATCATGTTGGTGTGTGGACTGATCAGCATAAAATAAACCATAACGTTTGGAAAATATTTATTAAGCCCAGACAACATCATACCTGAAGAACAGTTATCAAAGTTGAGGTCTCCGAGGATGACATCAAAGGCAACCAGCTCTTCCTCCTTCTCTCCTTCAGGTGTTTGGGATGAGGATTGGCGAAACTCAGCCCCCCACTGGAGCAACAGGTCGAGCTGCTCACAACGCACAGATGCATCACCTGGTAGACAGTGCAGTGTGTGTAGTGGTAGAGAGAGAGTCAAAGCAGGGGAAAGGAGACAGAAAGCAAATGAATACAAAACGTTTCCCATAAAGTCATTCAAACATGTCTGAATGAAACTGATGTACAAAGGAGGGAGATGATAGAGTGCAAGTCTGGGTATTATCAAAAACTCAACTGCATATTTCACTGCGTGAGAAACTGTGAAAATAACATATAATATGCTATGATATAACACCTCTGGATAGGATACAATATGGTATGATAGAGTATAGAAAGATATACTGTATAATACAACACAACAGGACATATGTGTAATTTGAGAGGGGTCACTTGTAGCAACAAACCCCACAGAGAATTATCACCAACTCTGCAGATCCCTACTGTTTTGGGTTATTACACTCATCATTCTTATTTTCAGCAGTGGCAGGCAGCTGTTGGCAGTGAAAAGGCTTGGAAAGACTCACTGTCCACAGCAAACAGTAGACAGACGCAATCGGAGACTAGCTGGTGAACGTAATGAAGGATTAAGCAGCTGAAGGTGTGGCCAGAAGCACAGCCTCAAGTGAATGCTAATGTTGGTTTCTTGTCCACTGGATGTTTAAATTGCTGTTTGCCAACATGTTGATGGTTCACTTATCTGTAACTGCTTATCCTGATACAGGGTCACAGGTGGGCTGGAGCCTAAAGCAGGACAAATTAATGCTGTACCTACAGAGTAGGCTCTGTATAATTGAATACCCTATAGTGTAGCCTGATGTGCAACTCCCCAGAAATGTAACTACATGTCATGCCGACGCAGACCTCCTGTCTGTTTTTGAAGGCTAAAAATTATTTCCCTTAGTGGAGATGAAGATTTTATTAAATTTTATTTCACAGATGAGCAACAATACATTGTGACAATAGACAATAAAGCCCCCACACAACAGCATTTTAAGTCCTGTGTGTGATTTATCCTGACCTCATATGGGTAGAGAAAACCTCTGCTAGCCACTGGGCTAATTTATGCAATGTAAAATTTCATAGTCTTATGCTAATAATGTTAGCGCTGGGATTTACGGGACTACAGATGATTTAGCATTTGTCAAGCTGTACATGTAAAGGTTTCTTCTCTGGGCGTTGCCATCGGAAATGGTTGCCAAAACTGTTTTGCCAGCAAGCTGCGAGCATTAATACACACAGAGGTGGATTGGCGAGTTGATCTGAGGTGCCAAATTTTCCGCCTCGTAGGGTAGTCATATTGCCAGAACCCTTTTAGTTTAAACAGACCGAAGCGGCCCTCCGCAACGGGAGGGGCTGTTGAAGACTTGTGGGAGGAGCTGTTGATGACGGTGCACGTTGTGACCCACTGGTGGTAGATAAGCAGGAAACAGGTGATAGCAGAAATTTACGAGCAGCTAGTAGTAAGAGGGTATCACCGCTGCTCTGCTGCTCCGTTGCTAGTGACGCCATAGCACCATTACACCACTTCACGGGAGAAGTGGAGTAAAATCCTCTCCTCTGCTCCAGAAAACTGTCGCAGTTTGTCTGGTGAATGCCTGTGTCAGCAATTTAACTTCCCTCTTACTACTAGCTGCTCGTAAATTCCTGCTATCACCTGTTTCCTGCTTATCTACCACCAGTGGGTCACACGTGCACCGTCATCAACAGCTCCTCCCACAAGTCTTTAACAGCCCCTCCCGTTGCGGAGGGCCGCTTCGGTCTGTTTAAACTAAAAGGGTTCCGGCAATATGACAACTCTACGAGGCGGAAAATTTGGCACCTCAGATCAACTCGCCAATCCAGCTCTGTGTGTATTAATGCTTGCAGCTTGCTGGCAAAACAGTTTTGGCAACCATTTCCGATGGCAAGGCCCAGAGAAGAAACCTTTACATGTACAGCTTGACAAATGCTAAATCATCTGTAGTCCCGTAAATCCCAGCGCTAACATTATTAGCATAAGACTATGAAATTTTACATTGCATAAATTAGCCCAGTGGCTAGCAGAGGTTTTCTCTACCCATATGAGGTCAGGATAAATCACACACAGGACTTAAAATGCTGTTGTGTGGGGGCTTTATTGTCTATTGTCACAATGTATTGTTTCTCATCTGTGAAATAAAATTTAATAAAATCTTCATCTCCACTAAGGGAAATAATTTTCAGCCTTCAAAAACTGACAGGAGGTCTGCGTCGGCATGACATGTAGTTACATTTCTGGGGAGTTGCACATCAGGCTACCAACTGATGCCAGTTGTAACATTTGAATGTTTTAGTAGTAAGCCATGTTCTAAGCGGGATAAATTCAGGGCTGTTGCAACCAGACAGGCAAACTAGGCAATTGCTTAGGGCCCCGAGCTGGAAGGGGGCCCCCAGAGACGGCTGACATTGGTCCATATCAATGACAATATGATGGAACCCCTATAGACACTGCAACAATGACAACACGTTGGAATCCCCCCTAATGGGGCCCCCTACTAGCTGCTGCTTGCGAGTGGCTTTAAGTAGGGTGACCAGACGTCCCACACTGTGTGGGATTGTACAGCATTTCTGTCTCTTTTCACGTGTCACGCAAATTGAGACCATGTCCCATGTGATTAGTTGCCACCCACGTTAGCATTGTTGGAGTACTGTAGTACTACGGTACCTCACGATACCACTCCTGTGGGAAGGGATAAGTAAAACAAATCATTCAACACGCTATGCAAGTACAGATTTCAACTAGCAGCAGAAACGAAAGGCGAATCCTGCCAGTTGTGGGTTGAATGGGGGTCACAGACGTCGTATTCCTGTCAAATACGCCGCAAGATAAGGCTTACTGGCGACGGGAAAGTCCGGCTCCAGGTCCAATAATTTCCTCTTTGTTGATTTCATGACTGCCCAGAAATACCTGAACAGCCGAGCCGTGGTGGCACACAGGTGTGATGTGTGGCCTCTTGCCTAGGGCCCCCAGAGTGTCTTGAAACAACCTTGGTCAGAGTGTACATAAACCCACTCACTGTTTTAACCACAGCCTTGATCTAGTCCTGATGTATGGAACTGAAAGTGAAAACTTAATAGTCTTTCTACAGAATCCCATTCTATCAGACCACTACTTAATAACTTCTGATTTCTGTCTACTTGATTACACACCACTCAGCAACAGTTACTATACTAGGTGTTAATCAGATAGTGCTGTAGCAAAATTTAAGGAAATGATTCCATCAGTTTTAAATTTAATACCATGTCCCACTGTAACAGAGGTTTCCCATACTGACTTTAACAATCCCAAATTGAATATCTTGTCGATAGTGCTGCAGGCTCACTGCGAACAACACTCGACTCTGTAGCATTTCTTAAAAAGAAGTTAACGAAGCAAAGAAAGCTCCTTGGTACTGTAATAGAAAATTACTATATAACTGTATAACCCATCACTTTCCCATGTAATTTAAAAATGCTTACACAATCAAATACCATACAGGATTTGTTATGTTTGTTTCATTCTGTTCAAGGCTAAGTCCACTTGTTAACCGCAGAACTGGTCCTAGCTGGTTGATGTCTATGCAGTTGCGCGTACCTTCTTATCAGTTTCCTCCCTAACTTGTCTGGAGACCCAGCAAGGAAACCTTTTGTCGACACTCTGCAGACTGCCTGCCACTCTGTATGATTGTCTGACCCTTTGCACAAAGCATTAAAAGATTGAAAGACATCTCTGGTGTTTCAGAAATCATTATTTCAGACTCTTTTGGAAACCACAGTACAACTCCAAAACCCAAAAATTAAAACAGATATCGCGAAAAATTTAAAGGAATTGGCTATTAACAAAACTGGGAGAATCTCGTTTGGTCTGGGATGACAGTCTCAAAACATCTCAAAATGCCAGAGCAAACTATTACTCATCATTAATAGAAGAAAATAAGAAAAAAACCCGGTTTCTTTTCAGCACTGTAGCCAGGCAGATTGATTTTATGAGCTTTTTTAATGATTAGAGGCAAAAAAAAATCATGACCTCTTGTCCTGCCTATCTGCCCTCAAACACAGCTGTAAGACCTGATATATATTTGGATTGCTTCTCCCAGATTACTCTTGAACAATTGACCTCAATAATTTCTTCACCTAAATCATCAACGTGTCTCTTAGACCCCATCCCAACTAGGCTAATTAAGGAAGTCTTACCTTTAGTTAACACTTATATATTAGACATGATGGTGGACAATAAAGATATATTCTATTCTATTCTATTCTATTCTATCACTATATCTCTATTAACAGGCTATGTACTAGAGGGTGACACAGGAGTGGATTTTCAGTCCTGTCCCATCCCACTCCCACAAAATAATCCCATCCCGTCCCAATCCCATGAAAAAGGAAAAAAAAAAAATCCCGTCCCAGTCCCACAAGAATGACTCCCGTCCCATCCCGCTTCTGTGTTGTGTTTCAGTTTAACTGATTTTTTTACTGTTTAACTGATTTTTTTACTGTAATACAGTAAAAAAAATCACACAAAAAAAAATGGATCACACAATACCTACCTTTGTTGAATATAAACCCAAATATGACATCTAATGTTGTGTTTTGATGTTTATTGCGATGATGATGCACGGAAGTGAATGCTCTTGTTGTCCAGTCTCTTTGGTGGAGAGAGACGAGGAAAACAAACACGCATGAATATGGCAATTAATCCCTTTTAATTTACCGTGCAATTAACCGACTTATCGCATATCGCGACAGGCCTAATTATGATTCCCAGTACCGCCCGCTCCCGTTGACTTTTTTTCCCATCCCGTCCCAGTCACGTGAAGAATAGTGAAACCGTGACCCGTGGGACTCCCGAAGAATGTCAGCCTCTACTATGTACCACAGTTCTTTAAGGTAGCTGTAATTAAACCTCTTCTAAAAAAGCCCACCCTGGATCAAGAGGTGTTAGCCAACTATAGAACATCTTATCTTCCCTTTCTTTCAAAGATCCTTGAGAAAGTAGTCGTAAAGCTGTGTGACTCCATGATAATAATTTATTTGAGGAATTTCAGTCAATCATAGCACTGGGACAGCACTAGTAAAAATAAAAAATGATCCTCTCATTGCCTCGGACAAAGGACTCGTCTCTGTACTTATTTTATTAGACCTTAGTGCCACATTTGACACAATTGACCATCAAATTCTGCTACAGAGACTGGAACATTTAGTTGGCCTTAAAGGTACTGAACTAAGCTGGTTTAAATCTTATTTATCTGATCGTTTTCAGTTTGTTTTCACGTTCATGATGAATCATCTTTACATACTAAAGTTTGTTTTGGAGTTCCACAAGGTTCTGTGCTCGGACCAATTCTATTCACTTAATATATTCTTCCCTTAGGTAATATCATTAGAAATCACTCTGTAAATTTTCATAGTTATGCGGATGATAGACAATTGTATTTATCAATAAAGCCAGAAGAAACGGATCAATTAACTAAAATTCAAAAATGCCTTAAAGACATAAAATCCTGGATGAGCTCCAATTTCCTGATGTTAAGTTCAGACAAAACTGAAGTTATTGTTCTTGGCCCCAAACAACTCAGAAATTCTTTATCTGATGACATAGTTTATCTGGATGGCACTGCTCTGGCCTACAGCACTACCGTAAGAAACCTCGGAGTAACATTTGATCAAGAATTGTCTTTTAACTATCATTTAAAACAAACCTCATGAACTGTGTTTTTTCATCTGCATGATATTGCAAAAATTAGGCCTATCTTGTCCCAAAAAAGATGCAGAAAAATTGGTCCACGCTTTTGTAACCTCTAGGCTGGATTACTGTAATTCCCTATTATCAGGTAGCTCTAATAAGTCTTTGAAAACTCTCCAGCTTATCCAGAAAGCAGCGGCACGTGTACTGAAAGGAACTAAGAAATAAGATCACATTTTGTCTGTTTTAGCTTCTCTGCACTGACTCCCTGTAAAATCCAGAATTTAATTTAAAATCCTTCTCCAAACTTACAAAGCTCTAAATGGGCAGGCTCCAACTTTTTTTTGAGAGCTCATAGTGCCATATTATCCCACCAGAACACTGGGCTCTGAGAATGCAGGGTTACTCCTGCTTCCTTAAGTCTTCAAAAGTAGAACAGGAGTCAGAGCCTTCAGCTATCAAGCTCCTCTTCTGTGGAATCATGTTCCTGTTTCGATCTGAGAGGCAGACATCATCTCCACATTTAAGATTAGACTTAAAACTTTCCTTTTTGATAAAGCTTATAGTTAAGGCTGGCTCTTATAGTTAGGGCTGGCTCAGGTTTGTTTTGGACTAGTCCCTAGTTAGGCTGACATAGGCCTAGTCTGCCGAGGGACCTCCTATAATACACCAAGCACCTTCTCTCTTACTCTCTCTCTCCTTTGCTAACATTCATGTCCTGTTACTGCACCTCGCTAACTCGGCTTCTTTTCCGGAGCCTTTGTGCTCCAATGTCTGGCAGGTTACCTCGTATCGCAGCTGTGCCTGGATTGTGTGACATGGTTGTGCCGCTGCTGGGATCCTGCCTGATGCCTCCTACTGCTGCTGTTATCATTAGTCATACTTCTACTGTTATTATACACATATGATTATTGTCACATACATATATCAGTTCAATCAATTTTATTTATAAAGCCCAATATCACAAATCACAATTTGCCTCACAGGGCTTTACAGCATACGACATCCCTCTGTCCTGATTATACTATCATATATTAATATATACTTACAACATATTGTACCACATTAGCCATACTTATTATTATAATATTATTACTTAAATTAATGTTGTTGTAAGCTACTGTCATTAGTCTGTACTGCATCTCTCTCTGTCTCTGTCTGTCTTTATGTATCATTGTGTCATACAGATTATTGTAAATTTATTATGTTGATCTGTTCTGTACGACATCTATTATGTCTGTCTGTCCTGGAAGAGGGATCCCCCCTCAGTTGCTCTTCCTGAGGTTTGTGATATTGGGCTTTACATATAAAATTGAATTGAATTGAATTGAATTGAATTTCCTCATGTCAATTATTTACTGAGCTATGAACCATATCTATAATGTTCCTAAAGGCATCTTGTCAGTGGTATTATATTAAGTCACTTGTGGTGCTATTTTGCTTTGGCAGGGTTTTCCTCTGTCCAGCCCTGCCAGTACATCTGATAAATTGGACGTAGAGAGAGAAGGGGGAGGTGATTAGAAGGAGGCGGCAGGCAAGAGCGCGTGAGAGAGAAATAACAGCCACATAGTGTAAAGTGTGAGAAACAAAGAGGTGTCAAGATACTGGTGGGTGAGTAGGTGGCTTTGGCTTTGATTACTCTCAGCTCCAACTCAAATATGAAATGTAATGGGGGTTTTTTCTTTGTGTTACTGAATCATTTAGATGAAGCTGGGAGTTGTGGGGGTGTGTTTGCTGTACATTTGCCTGTGTGTGTGTGTGTGTGTGTGTGTGTGTGTGTGTGTGTGTTTCAGCTTTGTTTTGTGTGTGTCAAAGCTTCTGAGTGAGGAAAACTTGCCTTGGATGATTATTTAGAGCTAAATAACACAATATTTGTTACTTTTTAACTCAACAAAAAATCCTTGAGTGCCAAAGTTATAAGCATGATTAGTTATTTAGTGACTATACAGATGAATTATGGACTAACAGTCTTGTTCCACTAGCTTCTCCAAATGCAGATGAGCAGTGCTGCCTTCTTTTATGGGACTTTGGAGGATGCTACCTGTGGATCAACTGCTCTCAGCACCAGAATACTTGTTACATGTTGCATAAAGCAATCTTTACAATTCATAAATTTGGGGATTTCAAAATTTACAACCAGAAGTTTATCCTTTATTGGCTGACAGTGTGTGTGTGTGTGTTTATTTATTTTTTCTTTGCTTGTGTGTTCTTAGCCCTTTTTACAGAGATTGAGCTACAGGGCTGCCACAAAATCTCCTCTTATTTTTACAAAGAATCAAACATGTCATGTCACTTCAGTGTATGATTTTAGACACCATGCCAGCATTGCGGAATTAAAAGTGGTGTTACAGGCGTGATGTGTTACACAACAGTGTTGGCTCTAGTGTGACATGTACAGGGCTCCAGACTAACTTTTTCCACTGGGAGCACCAGCGCTCCTTACTGAAAATTTTAGGAGCACCAGCACAAAATTTAGGAGCATTATCTATATCGACACAATATGTTCATAATTTTGTCGAGATTAACTGCATTACGTATAATTTAGCAATACACACAGACAACCCTGCAGGGTTCAACGCTAAGGTTTTTTTTCACTTGCCCGAAGTCAGTTTTTACTTGCCCTGTAAAAATTGTTTAATTTAAGTGGCTATCAAATAACAAAGACTGCAGTTATTTTTATGTTATGTAATCTTTATTCACACTGTATCGTTCTCTCTCTATAATTTTGTGCCCTACTTGAGCCATGCCCACCTCTATTTATTTTTCCCCCCTCTCTCCAGTTCCGCTGTATTAACACCGGGTTTAATATATTTTGCCTCCATCTCTCTGCCCTGCTCTACTCTACTTCAACACTACTTAGCTCTCTCTCTACTCTACCAGTAGACTACCACATCCACCTGTTGCACAAAACGCACACAGCAGTGTTTCCCCTAGGATGGAGTTGTAGCAGCAGAGGTGAAGCACACACATGAAAAATAATTTTCACATGCGTAAAACTCTTTTGTATGCTTCAAAGCACAGCCTGCTGGGATGTTTCTATGTATCTCCTGGCACCAGAAGGGCTCTTTAGGACTAAGTACATACAGTACATGTGTGCACAGTAATGAGCAGGTGAAATGTCTGTCTAGCTTACATAGGAGGTGTCTCAAGATTTAGGAACATACAATTTTATTGAACATAATAAAATTAGAAAGTCACTTGACCTGCTACTGTTTTGTGCTATGACCTATTTAAGTGCTGGAAGTGGTTAATTACGTGACAACGCCTGAACGCAACACAAGCTCAGCACTGAGTGCCGTGCTGCGCTGCTGTGCGAGCAGCGTGTTTGTCTGTGTGTAACAACAGTCTGTTCGGGTCAGGTTTGGTCAGGAAAATGTGGCCCGAGCCGCTCTAGCGTGCTCACCTGTGTGTGTGTGGCCGAACTCCGCCGTGCGCAATACAGAGAGCAGAGGATAAATGTTAACGAGTGACCATGTAGAGACAGAAATGACACAATGACATAACACCATAAATAGTATATTGTTAGGTTATTATATGAAGCGTCCGCGCAAAATAATATCAATGGGGCACTGTGGGCAGGACATTGCTGACTCGTCCTCTGAACTATCTGAAGTTTGGGAAACTGGCACAAGACCGACAGGAGTTTCTGGATAAATTTTTCTTGTGAAAAACGAATCTATAGTTCGTTTCATAGCGTCACTTTATGGTCAAACGACACAGCACTTTCTACTTGACACCGGCTCTGTGACCCCTCTCTGTCTAACCCCGCATACAATACACACGTAGGTACGCTACTAACTGCTGCACTTTGTTATGGTTACTGGCGCCCCCCTCGCAGTGCGCATCCAGACATAGGCCTACACACAGACACTTTCTTCCGCTCCTCCATGAAATACAATTATAAAAAGAAGAAAAAAAGAAAGAAAAGGGGGAGAGGAGTGGATTTGTAAGTCGCGCTGGTGCTCCTAGTTAAAAAAAATAGGTTGCACGGCCTCCAAAAAAGGTCGCAAAATGCGACCAATTAGGCGCAGTCTGGAGCCCTGATGTAACAGACACATTGGCAGTGCTTTATAAACAATAACAATGGCATAACATTGCAAGAACAATCATTCACCATCTTTGTCATATAGTGGCTGAGCTCCTGGACGTCATTGTTTTCCTAAATTCCCCGACATTTTCGGTCATTGTTCTTATTTGAGTTAGCTGCATACTGCTAATATCTACCTTTTAAATCTCTTGCAGTGGGTGGCACACATAACACGTCATCAAAACTCACATTTGGGCCCTATTTCAGAAAGCAGGCTCAAACTCTGAGCCTAAAGTCCAAAATACACCAGCGGCGTCACATGACAGTGGCGTCATTGACGCGAGTCAAGTGCCATCCACAACACACACAGAAAGCGTTGCACTGCGGGGTGTCAACCAGAATTCTATTGCACACTCCACTCCGCTAGGTGGCGCTAATGTGACTAGTTGGTTGCCCACCATCAATTACAACAAAAGACAAGGAAGAAGACGCAGGAAGAGAAAGAAAACACACAATGCAGGATAACCACAACAACCAGACAACAACGGTACCAATTTGAGGTACTACTAATGTACTACTACGGGAGCTGGAAAGTACAAAATAGGCTTTTCGCTGAAAAAGAAGTGCCTTTTCAAGGGCGGCAACGCTGGAAAATAGGACAATAGCTAGAAGTGCCGCGGTGCATCATGTCAATGCGCGTCGACACACCGCCGGTGTGGGTTTGTAAATAAAGCATAATGGAGTTGTCTGTTTTGACGCGCGTCATACAGCGCCAGTGTGTTTTGGCCTTAATCCGGATCTCTGAGTTGACTGAGCCTGAGTTGGGAAACTCTGAGTTTTTGGTTCCAGAATAGCTGATCTGAATCAGTTCAATCAACTCTGAGTATGTTCAGCCTGAGTGAAGTGCGTTCACAGCGAGCACCCCAAACCATCAGATAACGTGCAGTGCAGATAACGTGATTTTCAGTGGAGAAAGTGGAGTTAAAAGCAGAGCCACTTACTTTATCCCAACTGAATCTGAGATTTTAATTCATTAAAAAATTCTATTATGGCAGCTGCAGCTAAACAGCGTGAGGTGTGATCAGGGGCGCCACCAGGAATTTTGGGCCCCATGAGAAAAAAATCACATTGGGCCCTCCCTGCGCAGCTGTTGTCACCACATCTCTAGGATCTAACTGACCCATTAAAAGCTTTACATAACTCTAACTTTGAAGGCTTGCAACTGTCTTGTAGTTCAATACTACCAGTGCAATATTTACTACTAGTGAGTTGTACATGTAGGCAACAGTCTGCATACAGTATGCAATTCACTATTTGATGCAAGATTAAAAGCTTCCATAAAAAATCTGCAAAAGTTCATCTTTTACAGTCTAAATGTAATTTTTATTGTAAAATCCCCAAATGGAAAATTCTCTCAACATTAATGAAAGACTTAAAAAATAACTTAAATATACATTAACTTTTCAATCAAAATAAATTAAGATCATCAACTCAAAATAATGAAAACAGCAGATTTTTTAACTTAGCTGTACATATATGTCAACAAGAAAATAAAGTTGAAATGGAAAATGGAATTAAAAGGCCTCATGGAGGTACTACTATCATCATCATCATCTGCACTGTTACTGTCTTTCCCTTCTTCCTCCACTTCCACACTTCTTCCTGACCAAACCTGAGAGGGCCCTGGCTCTGTAGGATGTACACAATGCATGTGATACATGGCATATACTGTATATTAAATTACTCCATATACTCCTACAGAACATTGACCCAAAAAACCTACAGTTCTGTATCACCACCACTAGATTACATACATTAGGTACATGTTTATGTTTTTTGGTGTGTGTGTGTGTGTGTGTGTGTGTGTGTGTGTGTGTGGGCAAGCAAATGGCCCTTCATGGGAATAATAAAGTTTGTATCTATAGATGTCATTTAACAGCCATAATTCAATCAAAATGAAAGCATCTAACTGGATTATTTAATATTGCCTGTAACTTTAATACAGGCTGAGTTAGGTTACTTAATTTTTCCAACTCTCCAGCATCCAGTACAGACAGTTGTAAGCTGTTTTTGTTTCATAATAATCATTATGTGGAAAAATTATTTGTTTGAATTTCTGTCATTAAAAATATTTCGTTTCCTTTTTGTAATGGTAAAAAGAGCAAGAGAAAAAGAGAAATTCCCAGAGACTCCCTGCAATGATGCTAACTGGCATATCATTCAACACAATGTAGCTCACCTTATTCACTGGGACGGGGAGGGGTGAAGTTATGGGCAGACAGGGCTGCTGCTTCTGACTCATCTGTTGTTGTGTCTGGTAAAAGGGGCAGGGACAACTGATTTAATATGATTATCTTGCTTAAAGCAGCTGTGCGGAACTTTTTACCATTAATAAAACTGTCCCTAGTTCGTATCACCCCCCCTTGAAGATCCGCATATTTATTTGAACCCAACAGCGACAAAAAAGCGTTTCTCTATATGGCTATTTAGCGTAGCCTAGCTCGGGTCGGACACACAGCGGAAGTCAGCAAACCAGAATACGGCACCCGAGGTGGAAGTGATTCTGTTCGCCTGCAGTGGCCCGCAGCGATTAAACCACAGAAGAAGAAGGAGCCGGGTTTACTGTGTGCAGTATGCAAAGGGCATTGCTGAACACATAACACCTAACAGTTTTACCAGAGATGTATCTATGAGGACTTGGTTGTACTTTTGATGTCATGGCGGATAACAAAGGAGCATCATGTAAAATGATCTGTGACTGTGACCATGAACACAAATATACAGCAGGCAGTTGTCCTCAGTTTATAAGAAATTCAGAGCTACACCAGAACATTTATGAACAGGTCTTACTTTACTACTAACTTGTGTGTAACGTTAGCATGTTAGCATGTTTCCACTAATTACTTGGACTGACCTAACGTTAGTAGCGTTAGGTTTGCAAGCGAAGGCTGCAGGTAACAACTTTGCTGTGTTAGGATTATGTTATGTCTTCACTGTGTGTCTTCACATAAAAGAATACTCCGACGATTTGGGAGTTATGCCCTTTCTCTATCATTTTCATATTGAGACAACATGATCAATGTCTTTTTTGTGTCTGTACATCAGCGTTTAACATTGCGCTTATAGAGGGTCAGTACTGGTGAGCAGGCACAGACGTAGCTTGTAAACAAAACTCAGCTGTTTATTTAGCCTAGCGATATCTCCGGATTTTAGTAGCTGCAAAGGACGACTTTGAACGCGATTTTGAAGAGTTTCTTGTAGTGGACACAGATCCAGAGCCATACCTGTTTGAGCCGGAGCATACAGATGAGGAACTCCATGTGTTGATGCTGAGCAGAGATGAGAGAGGCTGAATCCTCCGCTACTATTTTCCTGCACATCATGTGCTGCCATCGTTGGGGAGATATATCATCAGGGGTCCGTTTCACAAAAGTAGGATTCAGACATCCAGGATAAGTAAGTAAGCCTGGCTCAACCAATCCAAAACAACAGAGTTCAGGCTTAATTGGTTCCACAAACGCCAAGCCAGGATAAGAAGACACGGATTCATCAAGCCAAGTGAAACCAATCCTGGATCAGTGCGCGCACGCGGCTTCCTCAAACAGACCCCGCCAGAGATCACAGATTCACCGATTCACCATGGAAACAAGAGCGGCGTACTTTTCCCCGTCGGAGGCAGAAATCCTCGTGGAGGCTTACGAAGAGGTAAAGGATCAAATCAAAAAGAAAGGCAACACCGCTGCAGTTATAAAACAAAGAGAGAAAGCGTGGCAAAGTATTGCAGACCGCCTGAATGCGTAAGTAGTGCACAAATACACACTCACTGCTCCGCTGAAACCATCAATTACAATCCAAATAGTTAATTAACATCTCCGGAAACGTATTGTACTCTGATTATGAATCCGTTGAAATTGTAAGTGAAACTGACTGTAGATGTGAGTGAAACTGTGTAAATGTAACTCCATCAGACTGTATAACTCTTTGATAAATAGATGAGCTCACTGACTTAATGAATTTCCCAAATAAAGTTCCTCTTAGCTTATCTTAGTTTATCTTAGCTCCTCGCTCCTCTGCTGTTTCATTGTATGTATGCAATTTTGTGTGTGTGTATTTGTGTGCGTGCGTGTGTGTGTATGCTGATTGATCATAAGAGAATACATATATCTATTTATATATATATATATATATAACCCCCCTCAGGTGCCCATGAGGGGGATTTTGTGAACATGACTTTTTGATATTGTCGATTAATGAACACTGTGCATTGCTTGTGATGTGCATTGATTGGTTTAATAGTCTTCATCTTATAATTTCAGATGGTCTGCAGTGTTGACTATCTGATCAGCAATGTTGTGGCAAAGTGGCCCGGCTCGGTCCATGACTCCTGAGTCTTTCAGACCTCTGGAATCTATCAGCACCTATCACAAGGTGAGCCACACAACCTCTATTCATAACCACTTTTTACATCATGGCTGTGTCAAGAAAGTCACTCTATTTATGAGTTTGTGATGATGAGCTTTTGTATTGACAGGTGAATTCTCTGGTGTGTTGCTGGGGGCCTTTTCTCCTCACACCATACACAGACCCTCAGGAAGCACAGCAGGCCTATAATCATGCCCATGCCAGGACAAGGGCCAGGATCAAAATGACCTTTGGCCTCCTGAAGGCACGCTTTCACTGTCTTCACCACTTAAGGGTCAGCCCTTTGAGGGCATGTGACATCACTGTGGCCTGTGCTGTCCTCCACAATGTGGCCTGCCTGAGGAAGGAGAGGGCCCCCAGAGTGCCATCACGCATGGACTGGGACAATCCTGACATCTTCCCTGATGACGACAGTGGTCGGCTGGTCAGGGACCAATATGTGTTAAATTATTTTAGTTAACATGCATGCTTTAAATTTAAGTTACATATGTCCTGCACTGGCAGAGACGCATGCTGTGAATTTCAGTTAAATATGTCCTGCATTGGCAGAGGACTTTGTGTTTTTTTTATTCAGTTTAAATTGATTTGGCCTCTTATGTTGTTTGTGCTGTATACTGTGTGTATACAAGCTTGCAGGGAGGCTACGGCATCCATTCATTTGTCTCTTCATTTGTTGCGTATGGATTTGTCCTGCATTTATTTCAGTGTGCAGACATGCGGGGTGTATCAGACCTTTGAATGTGTATTTATTCTTGTGTTGTATAATATGCTTTGATTCCGTGCTTTCTGTCTTGTAGAGTCACTGTGTGACTTCAGCTTTGAAAGGACTTGATGGTTTACTTGCTTTGATTTATCCTTATTCAATAAAGGAACATCATGTTACTCTTTGATGTGTATTTATATTTATATGGGATGTGTATTTTATATATAGTCTATGGGAAACTATAAATTATCTAATGATTGCAAAATCATCATTTATCTAAAATGATTGCAATTAATGTTCACAAATGTTTAAATAATGACAGTGGGTCTGGTTGAATGTGATAACAATGTGCAGTGGGCAGTGGAATAACTATTGGTTTCCGTTTGTGGTGACTGCTGACTGAGATAAGGGATGAGATTAAATAGATCCTGGAACTTAGCCTGGTCTGGAGCAGGCTAGCTCCACAGAATAAATCTCCATGGTAACTTATGTCAAAACATATCCCACTTCCCCCTATCCTGCTTTTGTGAAACTGGATCAAGGATAAGTTGATCCAGGATAACCAAGATATCCCGGCTTAATCCCTTATCCTGGTTTTGTGAAACAGGCCCCAGAGGAGCAAAACCGCCGCAGAAAGTGCATCACAAGGAATGAAAACTTTGCAGCAATCACTAATCCTAGCGTGATTGAAACTTTTTTTCATGTTCCTAAGATGAACTGGAAAAAATGCCCCAGGCCTGCAGGAGCTGATGGACAGCTTTCAGTCAGGTGAGTAATATTGCCCGTGTCGTCTCTTTGTTTGCTTTTACCCGAGTGACCTGGCGTACCTGTCCCAGAGTCAACTGCAGCTGTTGCTCACCGGTGTATCCCTGCCCGTACTGACAGTGCCATGCTAACCGCTCTCAATATAAAAATGATAGAGAAAGGACATAACTCCCAAATTGTCGGAGTATTCTTTTCACATAATGATGCGGACTCAGCAGATGACTTGTTAACTGTTTATTCCTCCTTACACCGAACGTACACGGTTGCTTCTCATTGTTCCCAATAGCACAACAACGGTTACTACATTACCCAGAATAACTTGAGGCTCACACTACTACGGTAGCCTTAGTAGCTCAAAATACACAACAGATTAGATTAGATCAGAACAGAAACACGACAGGAGAATTTACTGAGTAATTTTGCTGTTTCCACTATTTACTTGGACTGACCTGACGTTAGTTAATCCTCTCACTCTCCAAAACAAATGCCGGCTGCAGTCTGAATTTTACGACACCAGGCTGTGGGTGTCATACTGCTTCGACCAAAGGGGCGCTATAATCAACGAAAACAAAAAGTTCCGCACAGCTGCTTTAATATTTACCTGCACTGATTAAATGTAGGCTAAAAAGGAGTGAGGTTTTTTTGAGGGAGTTTTTCCTTATCTGCTGTGAGGGTCCTAAGGACAGAGGGATGTCGTATGCTGTAAAACCCTGTGAAGCAAATTGTGATTTGTGATATTGGGCTTTATAAATAAAATTGATTGAACTGACTGAGTGAAATGTAGGCTAACACTGGTCTGTAGCTAGCTTATTTCACTATGGACATTAAGCTAACAGTGTCATTTCTACCACTCACAGACTATAGGCTACCCACCTTTCTTGGAGAAATACTGGGTCACATATTGACACCCTTTCTTTTGCCTCTCCTCTCTCTCCTTTCTCTCTTTTCTTTTCTTGAAACCCGGATATTCTTTTAGTTTTAGTGACTGCTACTAGGCACCGTCACTGTCAGTGCGCTAAGGCAGGACCATATGGAGCTACATTAGGGTAAAAAGTTTTGTACTTGAAAAAATAAAATTTGAAACTGAAATTCATGTGTTGATCTTGAATTCTGAAAAATTCAACAATGTATTCAAAATAAAAATAAGTGTATGAAACGTTTTTTCAGGTTAAATATAATTTTGATTCACTTTGGTAATTCTTTTGAATGAATAATTTATTTTCACTTTTCACTTCCATATATATTTGAACATTTGAGGTCTTATTTTTTTTCATTTGCATGTTTTATCTTTTCAGATTCAGATCTTATTTTTTACAGTTTCAAATCTTATTTTTTCACTTTCATATCTTTTTTTCATTTTCAGATCTTTTTTTCAGTTTCAAATCTGTTTTTTGAGTTTCAGACTTTTAACCCCGATGTGGCGTGGGGGGCCAGTATGTTTTTCGTAGGCGGAATCCGGGAAAAATTTGCATAATCCCGCCCTCGAGTGCTAGGATTAGACAGGCAGCCTGTCAGTCAAACTCGCACCCCAGCCAGAGCTACGTCATCATGCCGCCATTCATATCTTCTCTACAGCCAGTCTGCCGCCGTTACTTAGAAATTAAAATCTATGTCCAACTTCGCCTTCAGACACCAAACAGCTGTAACGAAATTTTGAGGCTAGATTAGAAATGTTGATTCGTTTGCCTATGTAATCTTGGATATTTCTATAAAAGAGAAATGTTGATTCATTTGTTTGCTCTTTTGTTTGATCATTAGGCTGTGTTGATAGTCCTACATTGTAAATAAATTGTTCATCGTTCTTCTTAATTACGCCATTACTATAATTCCATTATGTAGAAATTATTTATATATTGAATAATTACTTGCAATTACTATAAATACATTATGTAGAAATTATTTATATATTTAATAATTACTTGCATTACTATAATTCCATTATGTAGAAATTATTTATATATTGACTGATTATTCTAATGTGCTTGGCTTAGACCTATGCTATTTGAATTGTGGTAGGTGATCAGATCAGCCCGCACAGCATTGCAAAACTGGATAATATAATGTCAGGTCAGACTCTGAAGTCAAACTAGGAGCCTACACCATGGATATATATAGAACACACCCTAAACAGTCCAACTTCTGCATCACAATCATGGTTAGAAGGGTAGAAAAAAATTGTCAATCTAATGAATAATACACACACGCGAATCAGAGAGATTCATTTGACTAACGTTAGTTTACTAATAAATATAAATTACAATATGGGTGATTCTTCCTCCTCCTTAGGGAAGCGCGAGCGAGGCATCTAGTCATGTGATGGCGGATTTTGGCCTTTTTGGATTGGATCAGGGATTTAACCAACGAGATTGGATAATCTCTGGCTATCGCCTCATTAATATTCATGATTTTCCCGGATTCCACCTACGAAAAACATATTCGCGTCAACTGACAGTGCCTGACAGGGAACATAGGAACTAAAAAAAATCTGACTCAACACTTATATACACCATATTCATGTGATTGGCAGTGTAAAAATTGATGCCAGTGACAAACTTCCATTTAGAAATCTGTTTCAGACAGTACTGAGGACCAATTGCGGTATAAGAGCGATAAATTATGCCAGATTTTGCAGTTCAACAGCCGCATTTTAAGTGCTGATATGTCCAATTTCCACATAGCACTGTGAATGCAGCGTGGTGTCCGTTTTGTTTGCGATGATGCCATCCGGTTGGTCGGGTCAGTCTGCTGGAGCCCATACATCCGGCACACAGGTGATAAATGTTAAGTAAGTTTTGGGAAATCATAACAAGTATTAAGGGGTCGTTTTTGTGACAGCATACATTTTCACAGCTCCATTGTCACGGCCCTGTTGATGCTTCCATATCCAGACGTGTCCCCTGGATGAAACCTTTGAGCTTGGGGAAAAGGAAACAATCCTAAAACACCTCCCTATTCATCTGACCTGGCTCCAGGTAATTTTTGTGGCACCAGGTGAGTCTGTGGGAATTTCTCTTTTTCTCTTGCTCTTTTTACTATTACAAAAAAGAAAGCAAAATACTTTTAATAAGAGAAATTCAAACAAATTATTTTTCAAGAATTTTTTTAGTTCCTACATTCCCTGAAGGCACTGTCAGTCATGATTCCACACCCCTCTCAGTTGATCAAACACCCCCCACGCCACATCAGGATCAAAATTCTGAAACTCAAAAAACAGATTTGAAACTGAAAAAAAAAGATCTGAATGTGAAAAAAAGATTTGAAACTGAAAAAATAAGATTTGAAACTGTAAAAAATGAGATCTGAATCTGAAAAGATAAAACATGCAACTGAAAAAAATAAGACCTCAAATGTTCAAATATATATGGAAATGAAAAGTGAAAATAAATTATTCATTCAAAAGAATTACCAAAGTGAATCAAAATCATATTTAACCTGAAAAAAAAAAAACGTTTCGTAAGCTTAATTTTATTTTGAATACATTGTTGAATTTTTCAAAATTCAAGATCAACACATGAATTTTCAGTTTCAAATTTTATTTTTTCAAGTACAAAACTTTTGACTCAAATGTAGCTCCATACGACCAATCCATTTCATGCAGATACAGGGGGTGGTCAGCCAATATGGATGTTTACTTTTTGGTCAATGGGGATATTTAACTTTTACTGCCCAAAACAAGTAAAAACAAAGAGATCATTAGTTTTTTTTACTATATTAAAAAAAAATTCTTAATGATGATGGTTTAATACTTTTATATTATTTTTTTACCAGAGATGGGGACTCGAGTCATTGTGACTTGGACTCGAGTCGATTCGAGTCGCTGTTTTGATGACTTGTGACTTGACTGTCGGTTTGGTGGAACTTGTTTTTTAATTTATTTGCAAACATTAACCCCAGAAAATGTGAGCAAACATTCCGACCGGTTTATCACAAGACCAGCTGGACGTTTTATGAACGGGCAACATAGGGTTAACTGAGCTAAATGGGTCATTTTGGCCGCTGCCTTGGTTAGTGTGTGTGTGTGTGTGTGTGTGTGTGTGTGTGTGTGTGTGTGTGTGCGTGCGTGTGCGTGCGCGCGCATGGGGGTCGTCCCTGAAAAGTAAACATTGCAGTGATGAAGTCACCTAAAATTTGGTTAAAACTGTGTAACCCAAGTAACTAGGTTTGTAAAGTTGAGTGAATACTGTTTGAGATTGACTAAATGGGGGCGTTGGTGGCTTAGTGGTAGAGCAGGCGTCCCATGTACAAGGCTGTTGCCGCAGCGGCCCGGGTTCAAGTTCAGCCTGTGGCCCTTTGCTGCATGTCTCTCCTTCTCTCTCTCTCTCCCTTTCACACTTAACTGTCCTGTCCATTAAAGGCAAAAACATGCCCCAAAAAATATCTTTAAAAAAAAAGAAAAGAGATTGACTAAATGAAGTAATGGTTTTAAAACTGAGTAATTATTACATGCTTAAACACTAGTAAACAAAGCAGATATTGCTTAAAAACAGATCATGACATAAATATGGGTTTCAAACTTCGCAAAGTAAGTAGATATAATTTAAAATGGAATAAATATGTTAAAACAGTACATGAAATAAATAGGATTTTAAAATGTTAAAAACAGCCTATGAAGTTGATTTGGGTTAACAGCTGAGTTAATGAGGTGTATACTGTATATAGCTAAGATCAGATTCTGCAGGTAAAATTACAATAGTAAGGTGATTTGACTTGGACTTGACTTGACCTATTACAGGACTTGACTTGACTTGACTTATCCTAACTTTTACTCCCTATATGGGGCCTGATGGGAACGGAATGTGTTAATGGGAAATGTGAAGTGATACCATGTAATGTGATGCATTAATGTGTCTAATATACAGAAAATATAGAAACATTTTTATATCTTAACAGTGTTCATATATTTGAATATAATTTGCTATATCCTCTTATTCAGCTATAATCTGATGGGGCCCAAACACACTTGTCAGCAACACAAAATATTGTGCAGACTGGTTAAAGTTTTGCTTATACTTACTTCATTCTGTCAATATTAGGCTTATGTTAATTGGATAGTTGTGAAATGACTTCCTATTCAGGTAATGTCCTTTATGCTCAGATGGAGCTATTATGGGATGGGAGTCCCATGAATGCAGCAAGTTACACTGCAGAATCTTTGTATATATGAAAAGTATTCATATATCACTGCATAATGTATCTACATGGATTCATTTCTTATTCACACTGCAACTCTGTGGAATTCCTCTATTTTTTTAAAAAAAGATTATTTTTTTGGGTTTTGTTGCCTTTAATGGCAATATAGCATTAAGGGGGAGAGAGAGGGAACAACACGCAGCAAAAGACTACAGGCTGAAATTGAACCTGCGGCCCCTGCAGCAAGGACTCCTGTACTTGGGGTGCCTGCTCCATCCAGTAAGCCACCGATGACCCATAGGACATTTATTGGAGAATCCTATACCCAGGAAAAACTGCTAAAATGTGCAAAGGTCCTTTCAGAGCCAGAGTCACTTTTGTTACGACCTGACAAACTGCTGTTTTGCTGACGTGTTCATTGTCTCTGATGTTATAAAGAAAACTGCCACTGCAGAAGAATCAAAGGGCAATGCATAAAATTTGCTCTGATGATAATGTAAATCCACGACATGTAATATTTGATATAACAGTGGAACAGATTGTTAGATGAAAGTGTGAGGTGAAATTGTATCTTTCATAAAGACACTCTTTTGGGGAGAAATCCAAACTGGGGCTAAACACCTTCTCCTTACGCAACAGCCTCTGAATAAACTGTGCCTCAACGTCCAAGACTTCAATCAGAAAAGGATACGCCATGTTTCTCCTTCCTGCCACATGCTCAGCGAGCGATTAGCCTTGGGCTTAGATGAAGCAAACCTGCAGAGTATGTTGCCATATTAACTGACTCAGGGTTACGCTAAACTGGCTTTGTGAAATGGAAAACTCAGAGTTTCCCTCATCTCAGGCTCAACATACTCAGAGTTTTCACTAATCTAGCTTTCTGAAATAGGGCCCTGTGCTGCCTATGATGCCACCCTGCCAGCTGTTCTGTTTATACAAACATAATTTTAGTGCTGGTATCACCTCTGATCAATCTTGTGTATCAGTCAGAGTTCCCTCTTTAAATTTGGAGGTTTTTGCGGGTCAATGAACGCAGCATAGGCGTAACTCTTCATAAGTTCCTTTTTTATCTCAGCAGCAGTTTGTGGAGATTTGAGTCACAGGTAGTACTTAACACAGAGGCAAACTTTTAGACTGACCACAATGAATTTTTCAGTTTCACTTTCACTTTGCCTGATGTTCCGCTGCTCTGTCTGTGCCCAGACTATGCTCTGTGCTCCACGAGTGTGGGGCAATAAATAACCACATGATATCCCAACAGTGCTAATGAATGATCCAGCTCCAAAAATAGAAAATCAAAACGCGGTAGCAGATGTTTTAATCGTGGCAGGCCATCTCAAATAAATCAAGGAAACACTGGTATTAATGAGTAACATGTTTAAGTTGCTCAAACAGCATGGCCATCTTTTTTTTCCGGAGATATTCTAAAAATAGTAACGAGAGTCGTCTCATGTGGTATATGACATGGGTGACCCCCGAGGGTTAACCGGGTCAGATAAATAACGTATACATAGCCCCGGGTTTCTGCTAAAAATACATTTGTATTATGTTTTAGTAATGCAGAGCACTAATACACATACACATGTGGATACATGAATAGCTGAAGTGCCTCCTCCACCATGAGTCCCTTAGATCTGTAAAATACGGTTGATGTTCAGTATGTTTTCCAGCTATCAATGTTGATTGACTTCTCCTTTTTTCAGACGCACCCCTCTATTTTGAGTGACAAAGCCAGTCTGGGGCACACAACCCTTTCACCATCTGAGTTTGGGTGTCCTCTCTGCCCCACATTTAAAACCAAAAATGAGAGCGTGATCCAGAGGCACCTGAAAAATCATATGGAAAATGCAGTTCATTTCCATGGTATGTTGATGAGAAGTATCTGTTTGAGATCATATACTTCTACATGTAACAGTAATGTTTAATGATATTTGTTTGGGACACAAGACATTTTAGGTTGCATCTGGGGATCTTGTGATTTGTGGAACAGTGGTTGACATGTTATACCATTTTCTTACATTTTATAGACCAAACAAATAAATTATTTTACTGTTTTTCCATTTTTTTCTTTGTTTTTTTCTACTTTTGAGATTGATATGGAGATCTGGAATAAAAGCTTGCTCACAAAAAAGAGAACTCCAAGTCTCCTTCTTTATGTTGCCAGTACAATAGTGTAACATTGTCTTTACATGTGTTCCTGAAATATAATAGAATACATCTGACAATATGACAATCTAATTATTATGTTCATTTAATATGAATATATATATATATATATATATATATATATATATATATATATATATATATATATATATATATATATATATCCTGTATGGACTTCCAGTATCGTAGACACGAAGAAATGTAGCCACATAGAAAAAAACTGCAACAGTAAACTGCTGCTTGTTTGTTTGTTATTTGTCTGACAGAAGTGTTTGCTGAACCTCCTGTGGTGCTTGTATCGTGAAATGGTCGGCATCAGTCGAACCACAAGGAGCATAGCTTTTGAACAATATGTCGTATGAGTAAACCACTTAAACACAGCGAATACAGCAGTTGTTTACATCATAAGTATCCTTATGAAAAATGTGTGGAAAGCCTTATGAGAACCCGCAGACAGGCCATGATATTTTTAACTTAATGTGCAATTATTTACAGACTGAAATGAATTCTATTTAAAAGAAAACACTTTGATAAAACCCTTAGTACTATGGTTGCTAGTACTGCCAAGGCTACTGGCAGCACACTCAGTCAAAAACAGCACACAATTCAGAAACATGTTACACACTGGACTTGCAAATCCAAATAAGTGTTTACCACGACAATCAGTGTAGTTAACTTCTGTATTTGTTCTGTGTATTGAATCAATCAATCAATCAATCAATCAATCAATCAATCAATCAATCAATCAATTTTATTTATAAACCCCAATATCACAAATCACAATTTGCCTCAGAGGGCTTTACAGCATACGACATCAAGACTGCATCATGCATCTTGCATTTAAGCAGTAAAGATTACGAACAACAACAACTCCTTCCTCTCAGAAAAGAATCAGGTCTCTGTGTTCCTCCCCATTTTTTCTCCCTGTTTTACCCCCTCATCCCACTCCCCTCCCCCCAAAAAGCTTTATGTTTGATGTATCTTTAGAAACAGCCCTGGCACTGCTATATTTAGGCCTTAGAGAAGCGTAGGAGGAGCCCAGAATAGCAGGCAAAGGGGGGGAGACGTGTCTGACAAAAAATGAGGGAGGCATTGACCAGATGCTATAAATAGGGCTGTGACGCTGTAAACAGCTTGAGCTAGTTGCCATGGGAACAGCAGGAGGAGGCACGCAGAGGTTTTCATGCGCCTATTTTTTCAGCTATCTGGACATACAAACACACACGTACATACAGGGCTGTGTGTGTGTGTAGCTAGGTGGTTGTACTATCTGGCTGTTGAAGTGAGACACACTCACACATACACACACTCATACACAGAGCTGAGATGTCCTCCACTCTTCGTATAAAGCAGCCATGGAAAATGAGAAGCAGTGTCATTGAAATCATATCAATATATTCATGTGCATTTACTTGTGTATGTGTGTGTTTGGGGGACAGGAAAAGACAGAGAGAGAAAGAGGATCATGTAATGGTACCTTCTATGGCGTGGAGGTGGGTACACGTGATATATCCGACAACCCTTTGTTCCTGATGGGAGGTGCCCACGTGAACCTGCAGGGAGGCAGAGACAAACATGACACGATGTTACATCAAAGCCCGCTGAATAAGTGTGTTTGTGCATATAAAGCTTGTCAGGTAACAATAGCAACAATTAGATCATACATGGCAAGGTGTAACTTTATTGATCCCTCTGGGCAAACAGAGTCAGTACAGCAGAAATGTATCTGTAGCAATTAGGCTGTGCTACACAGCAGCTGGGCAAGAAAATGAATGTAAACTATGTAGCATATGAAAATATAAAGAAGCACATTGCATTTGCATTGCACTGCATTGCATTGTAGATTGTAATTATCTCATAATAAGGTCCATTGCAGTAATGATATCCCTATATTACATAAGTATATCATTATGTACATACATTATATTACCTCATAAACAGGGATGGGACGTAACTTCCTAGTACTTAACTACAGCAAGTACATCTATTCATGTACTGTACTGTATTACTCATGTTCTGCTACTATACTCCCCTACATCTCAGAAAGAAATATTGTACTTTGTACTCCATTGCCTTCATTTGATACCTTTAGTTACTTTGCAGATTCAGATTAATAATACAAAATATAATCAAGAATGATGTTTTCTTTTGCATAAAGACTGGACAAAGTTTTCTGTAATTATAAGAATTGTATCTCATATTATTAGATTGTCTTCATGATTGTGAGATCTCTTACCTATGAAAAAGATCTCCTTATTCTGTCAAAATTAAGCAGTAATATTATTATTATGCATATTATGCCAAAATTATGCATGATGAGAATTCTGGCATGACACAATCCATATCCCCTATATACCATGATCTATAACTCATAACAATAAGATAGTTATCCTGTAATATTGACTTAATAATTACGTAATGGCGTAACTATGAGATAAGTTTCCCATCATTCAATACATTCTCACTCCAACCTTGTCACATATCGATGTTTGGTCATGAATTTTCCACGTCGAGATATGATGTGCATGATACCCTGGGTGCATTGGTTGTTGATGTTCTGGTCTACTGTTACATATATTGTGTTTTTAAAATACATTTCTGTTTTTACAGAAAATGTACAGTTTTCATCCAGTCTCTTTTAAAATAAACACACTAAATTGGTATAACACCGTTAACTGATGTCTCTGTCCTTCAACAACAAACACACATAGTTTTGTTTAGCCAACGCATGCATGTGGTTGGGTGTAGGAAAAAAGAACAGGGTTTGGCTTTTCAATCTTCCAGGAAGTGAACACCAACCTCCTGGATGAAAGTTGGTAATTGCTGGTAGATGAGATATGGGATCTCATAATTATAAAAGCTTTATTTTTATAATCATGAAATGTGGACGATAATAATGACATAGTGCCGTCACTTAGTTTTTTTCTGGATGCAGTGTGCTGTAAAGCATATAGAGTGTCATAACTGAAAATAAGGGATGTCTGATCAGAGGGATATCAGAATGAAAAGGTGTATAACATATATGTATTGGAAAAAACAATACAAGTATTTTAAAATTACAGATGTATACATGACACAAAACAAAAATTGGACTGCAAATTCTAGAATGCAGCCTGTGAAAAATATTGATGTGGCATCTTGAATGCATTTAAAATGTATATGTATTTTTTTTTTTAAAAATGTTTATGTGTGTCCTCTGTTCTGATTTTGCTTTTACAGCTGACTGCAGCTGGAACATTAGCATGTATTTCTGACTGATATTGCAAAACAACAACAACAACAACAACAACAACAACAACAACAAAAAGGCAAGATGCAGCAAGCATTGCTGAAAAACTGCTGTCTGCTGTGAACCCTGTTGTCATAACTGCAGCATTCAACATCCAAATACAGTATCTGCTTTCATTTGTATTCCTATATACACATTCTTTGGATTCCCTGTTGACTGAGGCAGAATTTATGACAATCTTTATGTTCAGCAATATTGTTACACAACTCAATTGTGCTGCTGTGGACAAAACACAAGCACATCACTACAAGAGATGGCAATGTCGGCCCACCCCCTTTGGACCACACTGATATATTTCAACAACTCTAGATAAACTACCACAACATTTGGTACAGAAATGTAATAATAATCAATAAATATTTGGTAATTGGTATAATTACTCCTTTTTATCTAATGTTTGCCTGTTAAGCCACTAAACTAAGATGATGACCATGGTAACATTAAAACTGCTTAGCGTCAGCATGTGAGCATGCTGAGGTAAGCGTATAGCTCAATCTCAATTCTCCCCAGGCCCCCAGGAAAGCAGCTCAGCCTTGCAGCCAATTTTTCCTAGTTACCACCCTGGGTACTGCATGACAAAAAAATCCTGCAGCCCAAAAAGCATGTTCCTCATAGTGCATCACTAGAAAAGAGATGGCTGTAAAACTTTTGATCGGACTTTGATAGGACAACGTATAATCTATGAGCCAAGCTGTAAATCCTGGGTAGAACCAGCAAGAAAGAAACTATTGTGCATATTCAGATTCATTTCAATTGTTTATCACTTTTAGCTGTTTCACCAGTAATTCATTACTTTTAGCTAACGAACGCTATTTCAACCATTTCTCAGTTACTTTTAGCTATTACAACAGTTTATTCATTACTTTTAACTAACAAATGCTATATCAACTGTTTACCTTGCTTCCTGTTTTTTGTCAATAGATTAATCTGTCTGGTCCTGCAAATTTTGTCAGATTTGTCACTATAATCCTTCATAATGATAGCAAGCAACGGGTGATGATGTAACGAGTGGTGTTCCATTCCCAAGGTTAAGATTTCAAACCCTACCCCTTGCAGCTCCATTCTGAAGGGCCACTACTTAGTTGAGGACCCTCCAAAACTAGGCAAAGGGACCAAAGGGAAGAATTGGAAGTGCAACCTCACAAAGCTGCTGGCATGGCTGGGATTACATTATAATATAGGCATATATATGTAGGCATGGCATATTTTTCTGTTGACAGGAAAGAAATGCCAGCTATTGAAAAAAATAAAAATAAAACAGAGGTACAACCCCTTTACACCACAACCATCTGCAACAACTGGTATGTAGTATTGTTGCCAGTTTCTTCAAATAGCGCGGCACTGAAAGACTTAAAATATGATGTGTTTGCATTGGCGTAAGTTTACACGTCCAGGGAAAAGTCTAGTGAAAGAAACTAGGTGAAGAGAGAACAAATGAGAAATGCATTCTCAAATGGTCGATCGCACAATTGAAATGAGTTAGCAATGGTAAAGCAAAGTAGCAATGTTCTGTAGGCCGACTCAATCACAGTGAGCTTAACACAGAACTTAAGATTTTTTTCCAACATGTCCTTGTATGTAAGCTTATACATTTTTCAGTACTTCTTCATGACCTCAATCTCTTCATTCCCTGAGCTGCAGAGTGTGGGCAAAGCTGCAATAAATTGAACATCACTTGAGATTTAATCAGACACCTTTAGTATCAGTGTTGAGAAGTCCTTCAACAACACAGAAACAAGACACGGAGGACGGTGGAGGCTGGCAGCTCTGAAGTGCTGGTAGGTGGATGCAGACTGAGGAAGAGGAGGAGGAATAAAGGGTTGCAAAGAAAGGGAGATGGTGATTGTGGGGTGGTTAGTTTGAAGTGGGAAGGCATCTGGGTGGAGACAGAATACATCCTGTTAGAGACCAGCTTAGAGACAGCCTTGGACAACTCCATCCTCATGATCAAGGAGGGATTTTTGCAAAGCCATATAATTAGTATGACCAAATCTAAGCAACAATCCACTTGACTATTTTTTACACATATGTATAAAAGACTATTACCAGTTGCAACACAACAATAGTTTAACATGGTGTTTATCCAGTTAATGAAAGCTTTTACATTTGCTGCTCTAAAAGCTTGCATCTGGGGAGGTTTTTGCCAAGAGTAACAATCTTTCACATTTCTGTTGTTTGATTTATTTTTGGTATTGGAGAACAGCTGGCCTTTTTGGGTAGACTTTGCATGTTCTTGCAGCCATGCAGGTTAGGCGAACTGGCAACACTACACTATTCTCAAGTCATAATATGTGAATGGTTGTCTGTATAGTAGCATTAGCCCTGACCTGTCCAATGTGTATCCAGCCTGAGACCTAAGATGCCAGCTAATATCCTGCAACCCTGAACAGAATGGAATGCAGTGCATTCAGAAAGTATTCAGACCCCCTTCACTTCTGTCACTTTTGTTATGTTGCAGCCAGATGATCAAGGGGAATGAGAGGCACCTGAGCAGAATTTCAGGTGTTGTTGCAAAGGGTCTGAATACTTATGCCAATATGATATTTCAGTTTTTCCTTTTTAATAAATTTGCAAAAATTTCTAAAATTCTATTTTCACTTTGTCATTATGGGGTATTGAGTGTTGATTAATGTAAACTAAAAAAATGAATTTAAATGATTGTAGCATCTGGCTGCAACTTAACAAAAGTGGCAAAAGTGAAGGGGGTCTGAATACTTTCTGAGTGCACTGTAGATAATGAATGGATAGATGGATAAAGAAGAAAAACAGGGGTAGCAAATATGAGCAGTCAGAGCCACTAATGCTGAAAAGAGAAAACCACTTGCAGAAACCAACTAGAATTACCACCTTGCCGTTGTATGCTTCTGTGAACCCATCAAGTTGCAGTTACAGTTTATATGCATGTCTATGGAAACACCAAGGCTTCACACACATCTTCCCCCTGACAGCACAGAAGATTTATAAAATCAGCACAATTAAAAAAAATAAATAAATAAAAGTATTCTTGCAGAACATTATGATGTCACAGTGAAGTTTACTTTGACCTTTTGGATATAAAATGTCATCACTTGATTACTGTATCCTACAAGACATTTGTCTAATAAAATTCTAATCAGTTCCTTCTTGAGTCCAAGTGGATATTTGTGCCAAATTTGAGGAAATTCCCTCAAGGATGATTATAAGACATCTTGTTCAAGAGAATGAGATGGATGCAAGGTTACGTCCTTGAGTGAATGTTAAAGTGAATGCTTGCAACCCTTAAAGACATTATTGAAATACTGCATTTATAGAATGAGATGGATGCAAGGTCACAATGATCTTGAGCGCTGACCACCAAAATCTAATCAGTTCATCCTTCAGTCCAAATGGACATGAATGCCTTTCTGTGTGTGTGTGTGTGTGTGTGTGTGTGTGTGTGTGTGTGTGTGTGTTTTTGGAGTGTCAAGTTCGACCACAAACCAGAAAACAGGTTAGAAAACAGCAGAAAGCAGCATGGAGGCCAGTAAAAAAATGTTACGGTGGTTACTTCTTTTTATATATCTCTTCCTCATATGGTCTCTCTTTTAAACTCAGTGCAGACTGAATATAAATTGATGTTTGGGTGCTGCTTGGGCAGAGACGAGCGGTATATTGTAGTGGCGCATAATTGCATTGCATCGCTAAAGGGGCTAAAATTAGCACATTTATTCGGGTGTATCCACTGCTGATTGGAGCCGGAGCCGATGAATACCTGTGACTACTGCATGTCATTTGACCCGGGTGTTAATAGAAATTGTAACCTTTCCTATTACATTAAGAAGCCAGATTTTAGTGGATATTGGCAGGATGTTTTGTGCAGTGTAACAGGGGCTAAAGATATGATAGGGTATAGTGTGATTTGCCCTGCTCGCCCCATTGACTCCAGTAGATGTGGCACCAAAGTCTGGCTCCAATGCAAAATTCGTATACTGTCACTGACGTCATGTCCTTTCATCCTTTTATAGTTTCCTTGAATCTAAATCACGACATCTTTTAGCTCTGCTTTTTAGCCATTCACTAGTGTTCATCTACCCTGTTACCTCCACTGACTTCTTTCACAGTGCCTTTCAACATGCTTGTTGTGTAATACACTCATTCAGTCAAATCAATGTGCATAATTTACAATCAGTGACTGTAATTAAGAAAGAAGTCAGCATCTATCCCTCTGGTGAGTTAGCCATGGCGTTAAGGCACCTCACTGAGGAGGGGACTTAATTTAGACAGATGGAAACTGATTGCCAATAACGGGATGGCTGTTTTGGGTTGCCGTCTGTGCAGAGCTCCTAAAGAAAAAACCTAAAAGCCACAATAAAGCATTAGCCTAATTTGCTTGTCTTTAATACCAAACACCAAGCTCACATTGTACACTGTAGACTGGAGAACAGTAAGTACACCTTGCAGCAAAAGGCTATACATTTCTCTCCAAAGATGAAGGCACTAATTAAATTTCTCTCAATGAAATTAATATTTCGTGAAAATGGCTGGGCTAGAAGAGAGCTAGAAAAGACTCAAATATTTGTTAAATACACTTTGAGATGGTTTCATTTCCATACACAATAAATATCACAATAATAGTAAATTATAACAATTTATCTTTTTTTATTTGATAGGGATGATGCAATATAATAAAGTTCCAACACAGAGTATGAGACTGATGTGTTGCACAGAGCTTATAGCATTGCTAATTTTCAACTCTTGTCCCAAGTTGGGCTTTTAGATATAGATTCAGATTACTGCCTTGGAAATACACCTGTGCTCAAAGAATAACTCATCCTAAATTAAAATTTTTGCCTTTTATATCCCCTTGAGAAGGCAAACTCGTCTCCAACATGGTTTATGTTTTTGGTATGGTATTCTTTTTCAATTTTTGTCATATAGAGATATGCATTGATGATTGCTGGGTAATATTTATGTTGATGTTGCAGGAGGATACCTAACATGCAATGTAGACATGAATGTCACTAACCAAGTGGCGATCTGTGATGAGTTAGGATGAGAATGAGTTGGCTCTTCTATCAGGAGACGCTATGACTAAAACCATACAGCGGTGAGTAATAGAACTTAGAAATAATATTTGTTGCAAGTAGGGCAAAAGTCTGCTGGTCGCTAGGTTAATTCATGCAATGAAGGTGCAGTGGGGTTTATGCTAAACCCATGGTCCATGGCGTCAACTTGTGCTTAACTGCTTAGCTGCTTAATTTAGCATAAAGAAATAAGAGTGGCATTGAGCTTCTCAACTAACACAGCAAGAAAGTGAAAAAGCGTATTTCCCAATCCATCAATGTTAGCAGGAGTCTCCCCACTCAATCCACTATGTGTAAAAATTGTAAAAGTAATATGTGTTAAAAGTATAAAAGTAATACGAAAGCGTATTTGTCTGTTTACATACTTATTTTGCTTTTTATGTATCAGTTGTGTAAATCTCATTTTATATATTTCCGTTCCCTTTCATCTCCCCGTCCTTATTCTTCCCTTTCTGTTGCTCCTTCTCTCCCTCTTCTCTCTCAATGCATGCCCCGCTCAGTATTAATATTTCAGGGGCTTATCTATGCTTCAATAGGTGTGTGTGCACCCTGAAACTGACAAGAGGCCTAAAGGGATTCTTCTGTGTGTGTATACACTCATGCATACACGAATAAGTGGCCTTTCAGTGTCTTCATATTGGTGTGTGCAGAGGATGAAGTTCAGATGATGCTAATGCTAACTGGAGTTGTGTGTAGTGACAGAGGAAAGCCTCGACTAGAAATTAATGCTGAAATGAGTTTAAAGTGTGTTTCCCATTCTGCTCCGAGTAAAAATAATATAAAATGAAATTATTTTAAAAATAAAACAGAATGCAGTATTTGAGATGTTAAGACAGAAGTGAGTGTAAGTGAACCAAGCTGGTAGGCGATTTCCCACTGGAAGCCAACCAAAGTAAGCTGAGTTATAAAGGCCTAGTTTTGAAACCTCCAAGGCTGCTGTAACTAATTACCTAAACTTTACCATCAGACAAGGGGTGAGCAGAGATTTCCCCATGCATTACTTGTATAAGTTTGATTGCTTCACTTGAAAACCACGCAGCCAAACTGTTGTGATGAAAGACAGAACACAGAAAGCCGCATGGTGACAGATGAGCTGTGGTTTTGTTTGTCAGCACACAAAACCACAGACATTCCTATATTTCAGTCTTTTCAATGTAAGCTTGGCAGCAGTGTTATCTTTAGAGAATGTGGTGTAGTCAAAGGGCGTTTGCTGCTGTAAATCCTACGCAGTGCTAAAGATTTACTGATGTCTAAATCAAATCCTGCCTGTAGCTGACAAAATTTCACTTCACTGTGTCAGACAAGAATGATAAGTCCAATAAATGTCTCAATTGTTCCTACAAGCTGCATCCATTTCTGTATATCATAGAGCTGTTCTTAACTGTTTTGAGCCAGCTTAAGTCCACTATCAAGTGGCTAGTACTGGTCTTGATCAAGATGAGAAAACTGCTGTCCATGCAGGCATTTATTTGTCAACTAGGAAAGCTACCATGGCTTTTGCCCTGTAGGCCTGCATTATTTTTTGTTATGAAGGCTGACAATTACATGGTTTTTGCCACTGACTGACAGATTAGACTCCATTTAATTTGTTCTCTTGGCTTTTACCGTTGTATGTTAAGCAGAGCACTGGTGTAATAAGATGGAGCGGACCCAATCTAATGTCATTTTAAGTCCACACTGATGCTCAGCTTACTATCATACCTGTTTTGCAGGGCCTTTAAGAGTGGAACAGAGGAAAGTAAAAACAAATTGCGATGTCAGACTATATTGAGAAGACATGTTGATTTAGGACAGTCTCGACAGCAGCGTCTGTCTTGCCTATGGCATTCGCTGATGTTGTTATTACTATTTATTGGTTCTGGTGCAATGCTTAACAACAGCTTGACAATGGCGTTAGTCCCGCCCATGGTGATTGGCTAATTAAGTCTCACTGCAGCGCTCAATCGTTGGTTTTTATTTTGCCCAGAAACTGCTGTTTCATGTCATGATGCCAGATGAATCAGTCAAGTCAGACTTATTTGAGTGGACGGATAATTTCAAGTCACGTGGAGGGGGTGGGGGGGCATATGCATTGAAACAGACAATATTGCTGATGTATTAAATAACGTTGCGGAGCACTTTTTTATTCCAATGCCACACAGTCACATCTACAGTACACGCATGAACACGAACACATGCTTGCTCAGATTAACCCCTCTGATCCCACTCTAACATTCACACACAACAGGCCAAGCCTATTTATACAAAAAATCATAGATGAGGCCACAGTGGAAGCTGGAGTAATTTGATCATTTTGTTTTTTCTGTTTACTTGAAAAAAATCACATAGCCTATGGACTTCTGTCTCTTCATTTTCCTGAATTTCTGACCATAACCACCCGCAACCGAAACGTGTGTGTTACACTCCCGCTCGCTCCCGCAAAACTCCGAGAATTTATGCCCACACAATAATAGAGATGCATTGATTTTATGTCTACCGTCCCGCAGGAGAAAACATGTCATTTTATAGGCTATTAATAAAGAGATTCATGGGGTTGTTTGTTTGTTTCCCTGGTCTGCATGTCTTTTGACGCACTGGTCAGGAATAGCGCTCCTATTTCGTTGTTTTCATTTAGTTTTTAATGAAATAAAGGCTGTTTCATATTCTATTCTCCTCCTCTGTATTTAGTTATTTTTCTACCTTTATATACTAATCATGCAGTGATTGAGGTTAAGGCAGGCCAGGCGCCAGGATGAAGTTAATGAGGGGGCGCTTAAAAATTATGAGGGGGCAAATCTTTATCATGCAACATAGGTTCACAGTGAGTTATAAAGAGTGCGCAGCTGTGCATAATAGTCACGCGTAATGACAGCTCGTCACCGGTAAAACACAATAAACTGCACGTCTTCTTTCATGTTTGTCTCATGACAGAAGGAGCTGACAGACAGACAGGCAGACAGACAGACAGGTGGAGCAAGCAGCAAATTGGTATGAAAGCTGGTTCAGGGCATATTATATATGAATAAATATGGAATGTAAACGCTCATGCATGTGCACCAAGGTCCTGTGTTGACATCCTGTCGCTAGGCTACATCTTCTTCTTCTTCTTCTTTTACTACTTCTTCTACTTTTTAATGGCGGTTGTCAAACAGCGAATTGGCCTATTACCGGCACCAACTGGTGGAGTGTAGATCAAAATGACTACTACTATTTGCGTTGGGTCCAAATGCAGCCCTCTATGTCAGAGTACAAAAGTTACCCGGGCCATGGCCCCCCTGGCCCCCCTGGTTCCGTGGTCTATGTGTGGTGGTATGATATGCCAGGCATGTCAGTTTGTAACACGGCCAGACAGAACCTTTTGGGTGGTTATGATATGCTACTGGTCGGCCAGATGGCACCTATTGTGGGGATATGATATGTTGCTGGACAGCGTAACTGTGAAGATAAGCTGTGTTGCTAAAAAGGAAAGGAGATGTATAGAGGTGAGACGTGTTGTGTACTTTTACCTTGGCCAATGACTGATTAAGTTCAGAGAGACAGGCTAAGATCTTTTTGGCCTTGAATGAGGAACACATTTATTAATTATAAATTGAGTAAACTGTGATGATCCATAGAGGTCCTTTTGGCCATTAAAGGTCAAGAGACGGTCTGGGAAATTCTGCCACTAATTTCTTCAGTCTAGATTTGAGTGTGTTCACACACACACACACACACACACACACACACACACACACACACACACACACACACACACACACACACACACACACACACACAGTCTTCAACTATGCACTTAAATAATTATAAGAGGGGATAAATGTTGAGACTGAAAAGCTTTAATTACGCAGAGCTAGTGCTGGCTCTCTCTTTAGGGCAACATTTTTAATGAATATTCTATCTTTGCCTCTCTCCCTCTCTCCCTCTCTCTCTCTCTTTCTCTCTCTCTCTCTCTCTCTTTCTAGTGCGTCACTTCCCCACAAGAGACTATTCAGATTTCTGTTGCTGATCTGCTGCTGCTCAACAGGTTAATACTTTTGCAGGGAAATTATGAGAATATGTGTGTGCCCTGAGTAAGATTTAATGGAGACTAAATTCATATAAAAAGAATCAAAAAATCACCAATTTGATTGAATATGCAAAACCCTCAATAATGTGCAATAATGTAATATTAAAATTTCCACTTTCTACATGTAGGTGTAGGGCTGCATTGGGATTGGGTCCCGCCGGGTCCTGCGGGTCCCCATTGAACAGTAGAAGAAGAAGAAAAAGAAGAAGAAGAAGATGTAGCCTAGCGACAGGATGTCAACACAGGACCTTGGTGCACATGCATGAGCATTTCCACTCCATATTTATTCATAAATGGATGAATATGCCCTGAACCAGCTTTCATACCAATTTGCTGCTTGCTCCATCTGTCTGTCTGTCTGTCTGTCAGCTCCATCTGTCATGAGACAAACATGAACGAAGATGTGCAGTTTATTGTGTTCCACCGGCGACAAGCTGTCATTACGCGTGACTATTATGCACGGCTGCGCGCTCTTTATAACTCACTGTGTGAACCTATGTTGCATAATAAAGATTTGCCCCCTCCTAATTTTTAACCACCCCCTCAGTAACTTCATCCTGGTGCCGGGCCTGCCTTAACCTCAATCACTGCGTGATTATATAAAGGTAGAAAAAATAACTAAATACAGAGGAGGAGAATAGAATATGAAACAGCCTTTATTTCATTAAAAACTAAATGAAAACAACGAAATAGGAGCGCTATTCCTGACCAGTGCGTCAAAAGACATGCAGACCAGGGGAACGAAACAAACAACCCCGTGAATCTCTTAATTAATAGCCTATAAAATGGCGTGTTTTCTCCTGCGGGATGGGAGAAGACACAAAATCATTGACCTCTATTACTGTGCGGGCATAAATTCTCAGAGTTTTGCGAAGGGTAGGCGGGAGTTTACACATGTTGCAGTTGCGAGCGGTAATGGTCAGAAATTCAGCATTCTGATTACTTTTCAGTAACTACGCAGCTGTGCTTGTTTTGTTGTGTGTGTGTGTGCACATCACTCTGATATGAGTGCTGACTTGTGATGATAATGAATATGATGTCGATTTAGATTCAAGGCAGCAAGATGAGTTTTGGTTGTGGTTGTGGACTGGATGTACTTTGTTGTTTGCTATAGTTTCATCTGTGCGTTTATGTGTGAATAATGCGTGTACTGTAGATGTGACTGTGTGACGTCGGAATAAAAAAAAAGTGCTCCGCAACATTATTTAATACATCAGTAATATTGTCTGTTTCAATGCATATGCCCCCCCACACCCTCCGCGTGACATATATATAGATATGATCATGATTACTGAAAGGTGAAGGCAGGGGTCAGAGTATTCAAGAAATGTTGAAGTGACCTCTCATCTGCATGTCAAATTATCTTTCTTACGGCCATTGATATCACAGCCAAATGCATTCCACTAAGAGCCACCCTACTCTGCCTCTGACTGGACAGTACTTGTTGCCTTCTTTGCAGAATAGCACTAATGCTGCCAGAGTATGCTTGATAGACAATGTCAGATCTGCTAGCTAAAAAAGGTTAAGTAAAGGTTCGGGCATTCTAGCTAAAATTGTGCCAAATGTCAAGTGCTAAATGACATTTTGAGACCAAACACAAGAAAACTTTCAGGACAACCCATCAAACAAGTTATGTCTAGGTATGGAAAGCAGGCAAACAACTAAAAGTCTTTGCCACTTTTAAAAATCCTACTACCAAAACAAATTTTGGCATTACTCACTGCATTGCAAAATGCTGAAAGTCATTCCCTTACTGAGAACATAGGAGGCTTTCCTTAAGGGAGGAGCTCTGCTACCTCGAGCAATTGAAGACTGGGACAGTCAAAGTTTTAGTAGTACATTTTGAGGAGCGAGGGTTTGACACCGAGGGATTGACATTATATTGATGTTTTTGATATTGACCCTGACAAGCACACCCTTTTCCCCCTTGCTCCACAATAGGCCTGTTTCCACTGCAGGAACTTCGGGGTAGATTTACGGGGCCGGGGCCGTTGGTGCGTGTCTCCACCACAGGAACCAGCCCCAAAGGACAGAGTTCCGGAACTTTTACAGGGGCTAAACAAGTCCCTGCTTCGGGGTAGGTACTCAGAACGGCCCTGAAAGACTCCTGGGTGGGGCTTGGGGGTTACTTGGCGCTGATTGGATTTACTCAAGGTGGGATGTGACGTTAACAGAAAGCAACAAAACAGCCGGCATTTTTAAAACTCAGCAGACGAGGGTTAGCTCGTTCATAGTTTCCACCGCCATGTAAACAAACTCAATAACCGGTCCGTGAAAAACATATTTTTTCCGGCGGATATCTTAGTTACAACATGATTGAGCTAGCAAAGCAGTTTTGTGTTGCTATGTGTGGTATTTATTCAGCTTTGGGAAATCACGATGTCTAGAAAGCATCAGTGGCTGCAGCTGACAGGGACAGCTAACAGCAGCAGCAGCAAAGCTAACATCAGGACGTCATTTGTTAAATGCCTCCTGTTGTCGGATACGACATGAAACTACTCCAGTTAGCTCAATCGTGTTATAACTAAGACATCCGCTGGAACAAAAAAAAATTCACGGGAGTTATTACAGACACCGCTAACAGCGTCCCTACACCGCTACGTTGCTCTGGTCAAAATGGTCGCGTAACGATTACATCACATCCAGAGCCTGGTAACTTCACAGGAACCTTCCTCCTACTCCGCTCTCTCAGTGGAGACACGGCGGTTGAGAGGGCCGAGCGAGGGGACGTTCCTGTAGTAGTTCCTGTCCCCCAAATAGTACCAGGAACTTCTTCGGTGGAAACGGGCCTAATGACACGCTACGGCCTGCACTGGAACCAAACAGTGGCATTGGACAAGAATCTTAAGGTGTAGAATTACCCAATGTGGACAGAATTTCTGGGGATAAGACGCTTAGATGTTTTAATACTAACTAATGGTTGATCTCTTTATAATAAATAATTTTACTTTCCCACACAATAAATATCAAAATTGATGTTGAAGTTTAAGAAAATGTTTGATTTAGTCAATGGGACACTGTCATTGTAACTCCATGATAAGTCACAATAGTCTTTCGTTTCAATATACAGTGGTGTGAAAAAGTGTTTGCCCCCTTCCTGATTTCTTTTTTTGCATGTTTGTCACACCTAAATGTTTCAGATCTAACAAATTTAAATATAAGACAAAGATAACACAAGTAAACACAAAATGCAGTTTTTAAATAAAGGTTTTTATTATTAAGCTGAAAAAAAAATCCAAACCTACATAGCCCTGTGTGAAAAAGTAATTGCCCCCTAAACCTAATAACTGGTTGGGCCACCTTTAGCAGCAACAACTGCAATCAAGCGTTTGCGATAACTTGCAATGAGTCTTTTACAGCGCTGTGGAGGAATTTTGGCCCACTCATCTTTGCGGAATTGTTGTAATTCAGCCAGATTGGAGGGTTTTCGAGCATGAACCGCCTTTTTTAAGGTCATGCCACAGCATCTCAATAGGATTCAGGTCAGGACTTTGACTAGGCCACTCCAAAGTCTTCATTTTGTTTTTCTTCAGCCATTCAGAGGTGGACTTGCTGATGTGTTTTGGATCATTGTCCTGCTGCAGAACCCAAGTTCGCTTCAGCTTGAGGTCACGAACAGATGGCCGGACATTCTCCTTCAGGATTTTTTGGTAGACAGCAGAATTCATGCTTCCATTTATCACAGCAAGTCTTCCAGGTCCTGAAGCAGCAAAACAGCCCCAGACCATCAAACTGCCACCACTATGTTTTACTGTTGGTATGATGTTCTTTTTCTGAAATGCGGTGTTACTTTTATGCCAGATGTAATGGGACACAGACCTTCCAAAAAGTTCAACTTTTGTCTCGTCAGTCCACAGAATATTTTCCCAAAAGTCTTGGGGATCATCAAGATGTTTTCTGGCAAAAATGAGACGAGTCTTAATGTTCTTTTTCCTCAGCAGTGGTCTTGGAACTCTGCCATGCAGGCCATTTTGCCCAGTCTTTTTCTTATGGTGGAGTCATAAACACTGACCTTAAGTGAGGCAAGTGAGGCCTGCAGGTCTTTGGATGTTGTTGTGGGGTCTTTTGTGACCTCTTGGATGAGTCGTCGCTGCGCTCTTGGGGTAATTTTGGTCGTCTGGCCACTCCTGGGAAGGTCCACCACTGTTCCATGTTTGCGCCTTTTGTGGATAATGGCTCTCACTGTGGTTCGCTGGAGTCCCAAAGCTTTAGAAATGGCTTTATATCCTTTTCCAGACTGATAGATCTCAGTTACTTTCTTTCTCATTTGTTCCTGAATTTCTTTGGATCTCGGCATGATGTCAAGCTTTTGAGGATCTTTTGGTTTACTTCACTTTGTCAGGCAGGTCCTATTTAAGTGATTTCTTGATTGAGAACAGGTGTGGCAGTAATCAGGCCTGGATGTGGCTAGAGAAATTGAATGCAGGTGTGATAAACCACATTTAAGTTATGTTTTAACAGGGGGGGCAATCACTTTTTCACACAGGGCCATGTGAGTTTGGATTTTGTTTTCCCTTAATAATAAAAACCTTCATTTAAAAACTGCTTTTTGTGTTTACTTGTGTTATCTTTGACTAATATTTAAATTTGTTTGATGATCTGAAACATTTAAGTGTGACAAACATGCAAAAAAATAAGAAATCAGGAAGGGGGCAAACACTTTTTCACACCACTGTAATTCTAAGTCATTCAAAAGTCTTACTTAGGTAATGCATGTGGAGTTTTCATAATATCAATGTCCATTTTGGGCCACAAGACCCTGATTTTACTTAACTTTTTGCATTTGCTGTACTTAAACAGGACCTATTATGCTTTTCCTTATTTTCTGTCATATGTTGGAAGATAGCATACAGGAAGCATATGAACATAAAAAGGTTGTGTTATGCTGAGCTGGCCACAGCTGTCGCCGTCGTGGCGACATAAAGAAAAATGTTGTATGATTGTCTCTCAGCTTATTTTGTTTAATTTCATATGTATCATATCACACTTGGTGTATTGTAGAGATGTGTGTGTATACAGTACATGGTCTGAGGTATGTGTTCTCTCCACTGCTTCTTCTTTTATAAATTGGAATAGGCGTATCTAGGTTTCTGTGCAATGTACATTTATACATTAGGCTCCTGGTCCTTGATAGCTCTGTATTGTCAGACAGGAAATTTTATGATGTGATTGCAGTAAATAGAAGAACTGAGTAGTTAGCATTAACATTGATAGCAATAATTGCTGAACAAAGAAAAGAGAAGAGAAAATCCATGGCAGATGATTACAGTACCACCCACAATATTTTGACTGACAGCTGATGTCTGGGAAGAGTCATGGGTGCACACGACACTAAATTGAAAAAGGAAGAATTTGATGGATTATCACTCAACAGTGATTTCTGACTGTGCATCCTTGTTTGTGTTTGATTTGAAAGAATGAAAACAGTATCTGGTAGCTCTGAAGAGAAACTCAGCATGAACATCAGGTACATCAAATGAACTGCATTTAATGAGATATATCCCAGCTGGCGGCCAAGTGAGCTGGACTGCCATGTAGTAATGAGTGAGACTGACCAAAGGGGAAGTGAGGGTTCACAACAAGATGCTGCAGCTGGCTCGGAGACATGGGTCACAAGGAACTGCTTGGAAAAACGCATGTTGTTACACTAATGAAAACAACTTGTCGTCAGAACAGAATATACAATCATGGGAAATAAAAAGTGTGTCACTAAAAGCTCCTTTAACATTGATGGGTGAGAGCATGGCACACAAAATGATTAGTATTGGGGGTGTGGTCAGGCATGTCAATCAGGGTCAGTTGAGACACATGGGGCTACCTGCAGTCTGAATAAGCATTCCCAGGAAGAAGAAGAAGAAGAAGAAGAAGACGAAGAAGAAGACGAAGAAGAAGAAGAAGTAGAAGAAGAAGAAAAAGGAAGAAGAAGAAGAATCAGCTTTATTTGCCAAGTATGTGTATACATACAAGGAATTTGACTCCAGTAGACTTGCTCTCAATGTACTAGATTTGACAGAAATACTCAAATTTAGGCAAGTTAGGCAGATTTCTAATTGTCTGTCTGCTCTATGCAGAGTCTAAACAGTAGCCTATATATGTGGCTGACAGTGTTGGGAGCATTTATACTTGTCATTCTGCAGATACACCTCCAAAACACAATTTGGTGGTGGGGTTTCTGTGAAGTGCTGGAAAGTTTGACCAATTCAAACACACCCAAAACACACATTTAACGTGGCTTAATAGCGACAATTTCAAACACAAATACACAAATCAGCTTCACTATAACTTGCAGACAAAACATTTTTCTTTTGCTGGACACATTTTCCCCATAAACTCAACATGCTCATGTTATTAGTAGAAGCTTGTGGCATATTACATTGTGTAAATTAGCCTAGCAGCTAGCAGAATTTTTCCTCTCCTCATATGAAGCCAAGGAGAACAGCAACATTTAACAAAGCTAATGTATTAAAATTTGTCGGAATTACAACTTACAAGGTTCACCAGCAAAACAACTGTCTCATACTAAACACATTTGTCCCACAATGCAGCATGCTAACATTATTAGCACAAGCCTATGACATTTTACAATGTGTAAATTAGCCTAGCAGCTAGTGGATTTTTTCTCTCTTCATATGAAGCCAGAGACAACAGCAACATTCAACAAAGGTAGCATTGTAAAATTCATCAGTTACAACTCACAAGGTTCGCCAAGAACAACTATCTAACATTAATTACCTTTTCCCCACAAATACAACATGTTATTGTTAGCACAACCCTATGACATTTTATAATGCATTAGCCTAGCAACTAGCATAAATAGCATAAAATGCTGTTTTGTGGGGGCTTTATTGTCTTATAAAATAAACAAGAGGTTTGCATCGCCAAGAAGTGCGGTTACATTTTTGAGCAGGTGCATCTCAGGCTCAAGTCAGGCTATGTAATAGGGTTCACATCTCTGCTCAGCCTATCCTGAGGGTACGCTGTCGATTTGACGCAGAAGTATAAATACTGCTTAAGGAGAATTACCTTGTATTACATTATTTGCTTTCCTTCTCTGTTGGTTGGGAATATAAGCAGCTTGCACTGAGACATGTACCTGCCAGCTTGCTGACAGCCAGCTTGTCAGGGGGACCTAAAATGCCCTCATATGCAAGGTGGTGAGACAGGGAAGTGAGCCCAGCTTGTAAGCTGCAGTGACAGTCAGCAGGTAGCAGTGAAAACAGGATGAGGCTGTCAGCATGCAAGCTGTGATGGAGTGTGTCTTTATTAGGCCTGATACACATAAGGGCATGTATTGCCACAAACAAATAGATTTACTCACACATACAGGTACTTGTCATCAGCATCAGGTCACATAAAGCAAATCCGTCCAAGCAGGAACTGGATCCCATCCAGACTCACATCCTGACAGTCACAGTGCGTGATAAATGAACTTGCAGACTGTCAACACTCATCATGTGGCACACACACATGCACACGCACACACACATACACATACATGCGCACACACACACACACACACACACACACACACTATGAGGGGTGAAACGTATCAGCAAACATGCACACACTGCATTCACTGCGTACTTGATATGTGTATATTACCTGTGCAACCATCACTGTGTACTTGTTTTGTGTGCATTGCGCGTGCATTCACCGTGTACTTGTTACACATGCAATTTGCGTGCAATGCCTCTACACGCCTAGACGTGTGGTTAGCGTAGCATCGCTACGCTAACTAGCTTGCTATGCTAATCAGACGTGCGTGCGTTTACACGTCATGTGAGCGCAGGGGTCAAAAGTGTCAGGTGTGAAGCAACAACGCATTGGGGTGCTGTGTGTTGTTGCCTGTTCTTGCCACAAGGTGGAGTCTGGTTTGAGTTACCTCCCTTTTTGAAACAGACTGAGTTTTCACTAAACCTGCTTTGTGAAACGGACCCCTGGTGATTTGCTGAACGATCGTGACGTCGCTATGGTTGGATTGGCTGAGCAAGGGGCTCGACCTTCAGTGTCAACAGTCACCTACTGGGTAATGAGTGTGACGTCACCGCTGCCGGATTGGTTGAGTGAGGGGCTCGGCCTTCATAATGCCGGCCACACGGAAGCCACCTCCTCTCGTACATGGCAGCAGCACATCGTTCTTTGGATTTTGTGATTGATAAGTGCTTTACTGTGTGACTATCTTGTGTTCGTTTAGCTTGTCTTGCTAAATATTGTACCTTTTGTTCAGACCAACGCCTTAGGGCCGACTGAGTCGTTTGTGTATATATTGTAAATAGTCACTACCACACATTATTGTTTGCACGGAGCGTAGGGGTGAGCTGCTATGTCTGTTGTACCTGTTTTCTCCTGTTTTTCTTTAGCCTAGGGAGTTAGGCCTAGTATTGTATTTTTGTTTCTTTTGTTTTCGTTAGGAATTAGTTATTTCGCCGGTCGGTAGACAGGTTGCTTTTTGTTTGTTGTTTTGGCCTGGGTTCACCCTGACGTAATTACTCCATTCGTGTGCCATATTGTACTGTGTGTTTTTTTGGAGTGAGTAGCAATAAATTGCTCACCTGTACATTTATTCTCGTGTTCTTGTGTATCCTATGTTACGCACCCACACCCCTAGACCGGGGCATAACACTAACAAATGATATGTTGTAGAAGTGTTAAAAATAGTGCCTGAACAAGGAAATAAAATAAAAAGATAGATAGATAGATAGATAGATAGATAGATAGATAGATAGATACTGTGTAAAAATATATATGAACTACTACCTCAACTCAACTCAACTTTATTCATAGAGCACCTTAAGAACAACCACAGCTGAAACAAAGTGCTGTACAAAAGTAAAAACATAAGGCAAACAATAAAAACAACAAAACAGTAAAATAAGAGCAGAGTCTCATGCTGGTTTAAAAGCCAAGGAGTAAAAATGGGTTTTAAGGCTGGTTTTAAAAGCGGACAGTGAGGGGGCCAGTCTAATGTGGACAGGTAAGTCATTCCACAATCTGGGGGCTGCCACAGAAAAGGCTCTGTCCCCTCTGAGCTTCCGCATAGACCTCGGTACATCCAGGAGCAGCTGATCAGCTGACCTGAGGCACCGAGCAGGAGCGTAAGGATGAAGCAGCTCAGAGAGGTAAGGCGGGGCAAGACCATTTAAAGATTTAAAAACAAATAAAATAATCTTAAAATGAATTCTAAAGTGCACGGGCAGCCAGTGGAGGGAGGCCAGAATGGGCGTAATGTGTTCCCTCTTACGTGTTCCAGTTAGTAGCCGTGCAGTGGCGTTCTGAACTAACTGGAGATGTGCGAGGGAAGACTGGCTGACTCCAAAATTAAGTGCGTTGCAGTAATCCAGCCGGGATGTGATGAAGGCTTGGATTACTATTTCAAAGTGCTTATGTGCAAGAAAAGGTTTGACCTTTGCCAGCTGTCTAAGATGAAAGAAGCTGGACTTAACCACTGCACCAATTTGACGTTCCAATTTAAAACCACCGTCTTAAAACCCAGGTTAGAAACTGTTGGCTTCACATATACTGCCAAGGGGCCCAAATCAACAGGGGGGGGGGGGGGTTCATAAGAGCTATTTGGACCAAACACCATCACCTCTGTTTTCTTTTCATTGAAATTTAAAAAGGCTTTAATGTCATCAAGACATGACAGAAGTGGTTGTAGGGAGAAAGCATCTCTCTTCTTCAGCGGCACATAAATCTGACTATCATCAGCGTAACAATGGAAAGAGATACCATGCTTTCTAAGAATGGACCCCAGAGGAAGTAAATACAATGAAAAAAGCAGGGGCCCTAAAACTGAACCCTGTGGAACCCCATATGACAGAGGAGCAGAGTGGGACTCAGAGCCAGCAAGGCTTACACACATAGTTCTGTCTGCCAGATAGGACCTAAACCATTCCAGAGCACTACCACAGATGCCCAGATGGTGCTGCAACCTGGATACTAAAATATTGTGGTCCACAGTGTCGAAGGCAGCTGTTAGGTCCAACAAGACAAGAATTACATAATCACCAGAATCATTTGCCAGGAGAATGTCATTAAAAACCCTTAGTAGAGCTGACTCTGTACTGTGCAGGGTTTTGAAACCAGACTGAAAGACCTCCAGGATATTATGCTCATCCAGAAAAGATTTTAACTGCGCATGAACAATTTTCTCTAAGATTTTTGAAATGAAAGGCAGCTTGGAGATGGGCCTGAAATTAGCTAATACAGTGTGGTCGAGGCCTGGTTTCTTCAGCAGGGGCTGCACTACTGCATGTTTAAAGCTTATGGGCACAAGACCAGAGGACAGACTGCTGTTAATGATGGCAAGGACCAGCTGCCCTATACTAGGGAAGATTCAGGGAACCTGATGGCTTGATATGGCCAACCACATCACCTAAAAGTGACAAGGTGACAAGCTCAAATTTATCAAACACAGCCTGGCAAGGGGCAGAGACAGAGGGGTCAGAGGCAGGCGCTGAAATGGTAGCCCTTGTGTTAACAACCTTGTCTATGAAAAAGTGCAGGAAGTTATTGCACAGCTCAGGGGATGCCTCCAAGCAAACAGACTGCGGGGCATTTAAAACAGAGTCAATAGTTTTGAATAACACACGAGGGTTATGGCTATTTGAAACAAGGAGGTTTGACAAGTATTCTCTTTTGACCTCCTTAATAGTGTTCTGATAACGGCGCCAACAGTCCTTTAAGATTTGGAATGAGACATGGAGCTTGTCCTTCTTCCACCTGCGTTCAGCTTTGCAGCACTCCCGTCGAACTGCACGAGTCCTGTCACTGAACCAGGGCTCGGGTTTCATTTTAGGCTGCTTTGTTTTTAATGGAGCCACAGAGTCCAGAATGGTTCGGCATGAGGAGTGCAACCAGGAGCTGAGCTCCTCCGTGTCAGCAGACATTGAGTCAACGGAGGCACAGAGCTGATCGAAAGCAGCAGAGAACTGACCAGCAGTGGAAGGGTTAAAAGTCCGACGGCGCTGAGCAGGAGCGCAAGATTTAACTGCAGTACAAGAAAAGGCAACTTCAAACAATACGGGCATATGGTCAGAAATGACATTTTCACAGATCTTCAAGTTAAGCACAGACAAACCATGAGAAAGAACCAGATCTAATGTGTGACCATGTTCGTGTGTGGGACCAGACACACACTGCACCAAATTAAAAGAGTCAATAAGGCTTAAAAAGTCCTTCACCAACGGCTTATCTGGACAACACACATGAATATTAAAATCCCCAAGAAAGAGGACACAATCGTATTTTGGCATGATTTCAGCCAGAAAATCCGAGAAGTCTTTCACAAAGTTCTTATTGTACTTGGGGGGCCGGTAGATGACAGCGCACATCACCGGGTCAGAGCGACCCACCTCAAATAAAGTCGCTTCAAAGCTGGAGAAAGAGGATGACACAGTTAGCATAGCGATGCTACGTGTCACACGTCTGTAAGACGACGCACTGTTGCTTCACAGCTGACACTTTTGACCCCTGCGCTCACATGACATGTAAACGCACGCACGTCTGATTAGCATAGCAAGCTAGTTAGTTAGTGCGAGATTCACACGCACATGCAAGTGTAGTGTATGTGTGGCGTTTGTAACGCGCTGTGCACGCGTACTGATAAGCCGTGTGAGTGCGTCCCCTCATAGTCACGTATGTGGAGCGAACAATGCCTCCGCGTCATGTAGCGGGTGTGTGTGTAACACTCGTGTCTCCATAGTAACCCTATGTAAAAGGTAGGCGTGCGCTCACACGGTTTGATCAGATCTGACGTGTCCTAAGTAGGCGCAAGTGACGCATTGTAGTGTGGTTGGGTGAAACGTTTGACCCCTCATACACACACACACACACACACACACACACACACACACACACACACACACACACACACACACACACACACACATCCGCTTCTCACTTTATCACTGATTCATTGCACATTGCACAGGAAACTTAACAGAATGTCCCACTGATAGGAGGCGAAGCGGCAGGAAAAACTCCACAAATTATACATTTATTATATTTTCAGTGTTCCCAAGTATAAAGATGGTCACCACTGGAACAACAAATTTCCACAAAACTAATGGTATGCCCATCATCCTCAGCTGTATTTCAGTGTTTTGTGCTGATTAGCATATGTTAGCATGCTAACACACTGAACTGGGGCTCATTTATGCTCAACATTACAAATGGAGATGGGCACACTCAGAGCCTTCTGTCCGTACTCTGCATTCATTTCATTTGTATTTGTGCATGTTTTCTGAAAGCTTACAGGTACAGACAAAACAAAAGTACCACCAGAGATCATGGAATCAGGGTAGCATAGTTCAAGCAAGATCCAAATGTAGGAGACAACAAAAAAATTCAAATAATGGCGGAATGGAATGAATTGGTAATAAAGTGAAAAGAATTCTCTGTCCACGTCAGGATGTGTAAAATGATTGCACAGATCACTGCTGTCTACAGTGGTGCCTCTGTTTATAGGTACAATATTACAACCTCCTCCATTGCTGTCTCATTTGTTGACTTCGCCCTCTCTTGTCATCTGTATGAGGGCAGTGACATTTATGTTTGAAGCAAATCTATTTTCGAACAAAAAAGGAGTAAATGAGCCTTAAGATGGTTGATGCAGTGAATTTTGTAAACAGTAGTGTTGCTGCCTAGTCTGTACCAGAAACCCCGATCTATTCAAGGGTCAGGAAAGCCCATTGGACAGGGGATGGGACTTGGGCAGACTGAAATAGTGATCACATAATTCCTTACTTCAGTTGCTTAACATCTACTTCACATTTTAACCCACACTAGTTCTGTTTAAGCACTTAAAGCGCTCCTCTTTCTAACGACTTTCTTTCTAATCTTAGCTGTTGTTTGCACGTTATTAGCCTTGTTAGCTACATTAGCTTAACACTTAACGGCGGCTTCTCCTTCTCCTGCTCTTTCTTGCTCGGTGTGCCAAATGTTTAGCTATGCCTTTGCCTCCTTTAGCAACAGTGGTAAATGTAACAAGTGTAGTTTATTTACTGCGTTAGAGGCGAGGCTTAGTGAATTGGAAGCATGGCTCTGCACCATGGAAAATCACTCGGTAGCTGCGGTAATTAACCAGCCTCCTGTAGCCAGTGCGGAGCCACATAGCATAGCCTCTGCTAGCATCATCATCATCTGATCATTGGCAGCTCTATTTTGAGAAACATGAAGTTAGCAACACCAGTGGCCATAGTCAAATGTATCCCTGGGGCCAGAGCAGGCGACATTGAGTCAAAGTGGCTGGCTCAGGCTAAATGTAGATTTAATAATATTGTTATTCACGTCGATGGCAATGACACCCAGTTAGATCAATCGGAGGTCACAAAAATTAATGTTACGGTGTGTGAATATACCAAAACTATGTTGGACTCCGTAGTTTTCTCTGGACCCCTCCCAAATCTGACCACTGATGAGATGTTTAGCCGCATGTCATCATTTAATTGCTGGCTGTCCAGTTGGTGTCCAGCAAACAATGTGGGTTTCGTTAATCACTGGCAAACTTTCCGGAGAAAACCTGGTCTGATTAGGAGAGACGGCATTCATTCCACCTTGGATAGACCTGCTCTCATATCAAGAAACCTGGCCACATTTATTAGTAATTCAAAACCCTGACAACCCAGAGTTGAGACCAGGAATCAGAGTCGCAGTCCTACACGCTTCTCTGAGCTACTACTGCAGTTACCCACCCATAGTTTTATACAAACGGTGTCTGTCCCCCGACCACCTACATGATCTAAATCTAAAATTAAACAAAGAGGAGTTGTGCATAACAACCTAATAACAATAAAAATGAACCTCTTATGTGACAGAAAGACAAAACAGGAGGATTAAATGTGGACAGGTAAATATCAGTTCTCTGTCATCTAAAACAGTGTTAGTAAACAAATTAATATCAGATAATCATATTGATTTTCTCAGCCTCACTGAAACCTGGCTGTGTCAAGATGAATATGTCAGTCAAAATGAATCCACTCCTCCCAGTCATAATAATACCCACATTCCTCAAGGCAGCAGCCGAGGAGGGGGAGTTGCAGCCATTTTTAACTCTAGTCTATTAATTCGCCCGAAACCTAAACTAGATTATAATTCCTTTGAAAGCCTTGTTCTTAGTCTTTTACATCCAACCTGGAAAACCTCGCAGCCACATTTATTTGTCATAGTGTACTGGGCTCCTGGCCCGTGTTCTGAATTTATATCTGAATTCTCAGAATTTTTATCCATTTTCTGATAGTTTTTTACTAGCCTATATACTACAACAGTATAATAAAATCCTGAAATTATGGCTTTTAGTTTTGGTGTGCCACCCCAAGATTTTAAGTGGCCCCATCTGGCCACCCCTATGAAAATTTCTGGAGGCGCCCCTGGTCATATGCTGTAAAGCCCTCTGAGGCAAATCGTGATTTGCGATATTGGGCTTTATAAATAAAATTGATTCATTGAATGACATGCTGTTCTGCCATTCTTTGACTGACTTATTAGAATTTTGGGAGGCCCAATCACCTTGAGTTGAAGAACGGTGAAAATAAATAATAGAATGGAGAATGTGGGAGGGGACAGTTAAAGGCGCCGTATATACGAATTGTGGCCAAAACGGTTACTGCACTCAAATTCAAAATACTACCGCGAGTCGTGTCGGCCCCCCTCCCCTACAGATTCGAGGTTGCTGGACAGCGGCAACCTGGAGACTGATTTGTTTGTCCACGGGCGGCTGCCGTAACAGGGCTGTGTCGCTGCGTCCTTGATCTTTGGTTTTCCAGCGGTCCATTCGAGCAGGTCCGGCTTCTCTGCTGCTAATGCTGCTGCCAGGATACAGCGGAGGAGGAGCCAGCTGCTAATGCTATGTACCGGGATACTGTTAATGCTGCTTGCTGTGCTGCTAACGTTTGTTTTTCAAAAAAATCAGTTGGGTCGATGACCCACCTGCACATGGGCTACAATGTATGATCGATAATGAATAACAGTTGAAAGTATTCAGCTTTCCTGTCGAGGAGAAGAGCCACTTTGACATCCGATTTCAAATACTTCTTTGCTTTCAACCGTCTCCACCGTTCAAAAGCATCTCCTATATAGACCCTCGCTTCTCAGCAACATGGAATGATAGAAAATGACAATATAATATAATATAACTTCCGGCAATGACGTCAAACTGAGAGTTTGTGAGTTCAGACGCTCCCGAGCCAACTCTCCCTAAACTTGCATTTTAATGGGTGATATGTTGATAACTTGGTGAAAAACTAAGTAGAAGTACGTGGAACGGGTATAAGATACCAAATATGCTCAGCAAAGTATCACCGGCAAATGGGACCGAAAAAACTTAGACGCCGAAGAGGTACTAACCCACCTGCTGCTGATAACTAGATGGCTAACAATGACGGAGACGCCGCCTCTTCAATGGACACCGCAAACTTGGCAGTGGAAATTACCAATAAAGTGGTGGCTATGATAGAGGAAAAACTGTCGGTGCTTTCCAGTAAGCTTGCGCTTATCTCCAACAAAATTGAGCAAAACTCCAAGCGTTTAAATGAAGCTGAGAATCGTATCTCCACTGCAGAGGATCGTGTCACCAGCTTAGAAGCCCAACTAGCAGACGCTAAGGAGAGTTTAATTGCGCACCCGCCGTATAAATGACCAGGAGGCGAGATCCCGCAGGGACAACTTAAGAATCTTTGGTGTCAAGGAGGGGACCGAAGGGAGAAATCCACTACTTTTCTTTGAGAAGTGGTTACCTAAAGTCCTCAACTTCGAGGCCAAGAATGGCAGGATCTGGCTGGATAGATGCCACAGAGGACTCGGAAGATCAACGTCTGACAAGCCCAGGGTTGTCATTATGAAGCTTCATCATCCGGCGGACAAGGTGAAGATATCGGCTGCATTTAACGAGTATGAGGGATCGCAGATCACCATTCGGCAGGATATTCCACCAAACATACTACAACAGCTGTGGAGCTTCAATGCCACATGCCAACAGGTGATTGCAAAGAACATCAGATTCAGAATGCAGTATCCCGCTACCCTCCGCTTCACATACAAGAAGACGGACTTTTCATTCGACTCTGCCAATGAAGCTATGAAGGTGGTGGAAACAATCAAGCCGGCGTAACAGGTAACTTGGATGAACACTCAGTTATACAGGCTTTGGATGAACAATATAGACAATTGTAGAATAGCCTGTGTGGCTGCCTGATTATAAGAGGATTGATTAGGCTAAGTATCGTTGCTATGTAAAATAGGAATTTAGATGGAGCGTGTCATATTTTCTTTGCTTTTTTCTTTACAATCTAACTCCTTGTTTGTAGGCTGCTTTATGTTCTTTATTTTTTTGTGTGGGCTTATCTCTGTCCTTAATTTTTAAAGTCAATTATTTAATTATGAGGAATGAACTGACTTAAACATGAGACAACAACGATATGGACAGCGCAGGTATTTTTATTATTTTATTTTTTAGAAATGTTTTCTCTTCCTGTCTTTTGTTCATTTTTTTTTTTTTAGTTTTTTTTTTTTTTTTTTACTTATGTTAGCCTACTTTTCCCCTTTTTTATTGCTGTTCTCCATGAGCATGTATAATTTAGGTGGCTCAGATTGAATTAACATTATTTGGAGATGGGGTCAGGAGTGAGTGAGAGCTTTGACGTGGCTATGTTCACAAGAAGAGGCGTGAAGATTGGAGGTTTGCGCTCATCAAGTGAACTATTTCTCTCAGTATCACAGAATTTAGTTTTTTCTATACCTACATCTTTTCTATATGTAGGTGTTTATTTTATTCTTATTTTAAGTGCACCGTTGGTGGGTGTGCATGGGATGAGATGGGAATTTTTGTGCAGATCACCCAAAATATGGGACTTGGACCAAATGTTTTGTGTTATGATATTTGAAAAGCATATGTCTGGGATGGATCTGATATAATTCTTCATGAGATACACTCATATACGCTGTGCTTGTAAAGTATGTGAGAAGTGCACATAATGAGTTCAATTAAATATAGGAACAAGTTAACATAGCATTACTACAGGAGACACACTTAATTGAAAGGGAACATGAAAAACTCAGGAGAGAATGGATTGGCCAGATAAATTTCTCATCATTTTCTTCAAATAAAAGAGGAGTTGCTATTCTAATTAATAAAACACACCATTTACTTTAGATAAATGCATTAAAGACCAACATGGCCTGCTTTGTAATTATAACTGGGGTGTTATACAGGGAGCAAATCACTATTTGGTGTATTTACGCTCCAAATGTCTATCACTGTGAATTTTATTCAACATTTTTGGCTGAAGCTTCTCCTCTCACATCTTTATATACCATTTTAGCAGAAGACTTTAATTGTGTCATGGATCCTGAGATAGATCGCAATCCTCCAGCCATGAAAGTATCTTCAAAAATGACAAGGGTGATGAAAGAGGTATACTCAGACCTATTGTTGAGAACAGAGAAATAGGAGGCCAGCATATTCAAAGCCAAACATAGGTTATTTGAAATGGGGGGATAAACCCGGACGACTGCTGGCACAGGGAGGCAGCAGTCTAACTCTATTTCGTCATTAAAAGATGATTCAGGAAATAATCAATATGAGACTAAAGACTTGATTCAGATAATGAGAACATTTTATGAGAAACTATATACTTCTGAGTTCTCATATAGTATGGACTCTATTCATAACTTTCTAGAAAATCTTAACCTCCCATCACTACCAAAATCTGATCAGAGTGTGCTTGGTAGACCCATCACCTCGGAAGACATTATAGAGGTAATTAATTCCTTACAAGGTGGAAGAGCTCCCGGGCCTGATGGATATGGTCCTGATTTTTATAAAAAGTTCCAAAATCTGTTGAGAGGCCCTTTGACAAAAATGTACCAACATTCTTTAGAACAAGGCTTGCTTCCTCTGACATTATATGCAGGAAATATAGCGCTAATTCTTAAAAAAGGGAAACCCCCAGATGCCTGTGGGTCGTATCGACCCATCAGTCTAACAAATGTAGAAGGCCATATATTTTCCAAAATATTAGCAAAAAGACTGGAAGCTTACTTACCTTTATTAATCAAAGATGACCAAACCGGATTTATTTAGAACAGGGTGTCTCAGACAAATTAATCGAAAGCCAGGCCTGGGCATTTCACTTGATGCTGAGAAGTACCTTGATAGAGTAATAATAATAATACATTTTATTTGTTAGGGTGCCTTTCAAGCCACTCAAGGTCACCTTACAGCAAAGATCAATCAATTAATTAATCAATTTTACAATATCACAAATCACAATTTGCCTCACAGGGCTTTACAGCATACGACATCCCTCTGTCCTTGGACCCTCACAGCGGATAAGGAAAAACTCTTAGTTTACCCTTACTTATTCAGCACTTTGAAAGATTTGGATTAGGTAAAGAGTTTATCAGTATGATTAAATTGATCCATCTCTCACCCAAGGCATGTGTACTGATTAATAATGCGTGGTCTTCAGAATTTTCATTGGGTAGATCTACCCGCCAAAGGGATCCTTTATCACCACTTATTTTCACATTGGCTATTGAGCCTCTAGCAGAGGCCATGAGAAGCCACAGGACATTACAGGTATCCAAATGGGACCAATAATATACAAAATTGCCCTTTATGCGGACAACATATTATTATTTGTATCCAGACCAAAAGAATCATGTCCAGCTATAACATCCGTCATACAAAACTTCGGCTCTATATCAGGATATAAAGTAAATTTTGACAAATCAGTCATCATTCCCAAACATTTTATATTATAACTGGGCCTGCCACAGTCGAACTATATATGAATGGGTTCACTGCTATTATAAAGGTGGACCACAATCTATCGAAGCTTGGGAATGTACCCCTCTGGAATTACTGGGAGAACTCACAAGTATAAAAAGACCTCCAGTTAGAGCAATGGATAATCCTGGACTTAGTAACTCATTTAAGGTTTTTAAGGACATTGCTGACCATACAGGCAGAAAGAATGGAGTTTCTCATCTAACCCCGCTTGTAATTAATAGGAACTTTCCTCCAGGAATTAGGAGCAGGATAATTCAGTCCTGGTTTGATAGAGGTATTAAAGTGATAGATCTGTTCGAGGATAATGGTGTTCTAATGTCATTTTCAATGGTTAGAGACAAATATGGTGTAGATGAATTTTTGCTTACCTTCAGGCTCATAGCTTTATTAATGCAATTGATAAATCGTCTCAGATCAAGACTTTGTTCATATTTTTATGATAATTTCGTGAACGACAACCAGCAAAATATAGATAAAGTGATGGATCGATGGGAAAAGGACCTTCAAACGAGCTATGAAAAAGAAAATTGGTAAGAATGTATCCAGGAAGTTCACTCTCTGTTTTTATGTAATAGATTAAAAGAAATGCAATACCGGATACTACACAGACAACATATAACACCACATATCTTAAGTAGAATCGATTCCAGCAGGTCTCCCATATGTACCAAGTGTAAAATTTCTGTTGGAACTTATATGCATTATTTGTGGGAATGGTCAAAAATTGTTATATTTTGGTCAGGTATTGTTAAAGAATTGAGATTAATTTTGAAATGTAAGATCTGTAAAGATCCCGGACAGTTTTTATTAGGGCTGCCATCAAAAAAACAAATTATAGACACTCAAAGATCTAAGTTATTAAAGAAACTTCTTTGTTTAGCAGCGATATTATACTTCTAAATTGGATTAAAGAAGAACCGCCATCAGTAACACAATGGTATAGAGAAATCTTTAAAATAATGGCGATGGAAAGATAAAGTGCTAAACTCAAAGGAAATGAGCACAACTTTACTAAGATATAGCAGCCACTAATAAATAAGGACCTTAGCGACACAAAGGGTAAGGGTATGACACAATGAATTGGAGAGTGTCTGGGGCAGTCTGATTTGATGATTTTTTTATTTTATTTTTTTTACTAACTTAGCATGAGTATGGACTGAACTTGGTTAAAAATTAAAGTAGGAAACAGAATATGTTAACACAGATATATGTGTATACATAGATATGTGCAGAATCTCGAGAGACATGAACTATGTCATCCCATCCTATGAGTTTATTTTGGATTTTGTTTTGTAGTTTTAATCACTGTTTTTTTTTCCTCGTTTATGGGTAGTGTGTTATGGGTCTTGTTTGTTAGTCTTTGTTTTGTTTGTGTGTTTTATTTAATATGCCACAAATATGACGGAGGAATGGACTGGAAACAAAATGTTGTGGCTATTGTGTGTAAAATCAATTAAAAAGAAAAATTATAAAGAAAATGACAATATGTATTTTTTGCTCTTTCCACACAGTGGGAGATGTGGAATGGTTGGTGTTTTGTAATCATTGGGGTGAATGCACTCACCACAGTGACAGATGTTGGTGTAAATAAGGCTACATTCACATTAAAGGGCTTAATGCTCCATTCTGATGATTTCCCCTTATTCGATCTTTCTGCGTGGACTGTTCACATTTAGGTAAGTGTACTAAGTAGTAACCAATATCTGACATCAGTGTGCCTTGAAACACCTCACATGCAACCAATAACATCACATACATGGAATGTCAACAAAAAATGTCACATTTATGAAACAGGCATTTGGGGAAAAACAGGCATTTGAATGACATAGTGGCACAAATGTTCATGTCCCCAGTGATATGCTAAGGAGGTTGGATGACAATTGCTTTTATGTTAAGGAGGGGACTGCCCACTGCTCTGAAGGGCTGTCTCTCCAATGGCACTGTGCCAAACAGAAGACACATGGCTAATAATTATAGAGTGACATCATCAGACCTTCATTTGTTTTCGGGATATTGAGCGGTTGTGAAATGGGACATTGTTTGGACTAAGGCCTCAGGATTAAGAGCCGTCAGAACAATGGCATGATGGTGAGATGATAAAGGAATGCAAAAGCTATAGCTCCATTAGCAGCTAATGCTGGTAGTTCAGTGGGTGCAGGAGAAGCCAAGAGTGGTGAGGCCGTGATGTGGAGGGTTTCATAGAAGAACAGTTCCTCCAAACTTCATATGTCCAGAGCTACGATGCCAAAGTTTTAATGTCCGCATTGCGATGCATCTAAGAATTGATTTTTCCCCCACCCCTAGAAAACAGTGAGGAGAAAATTCATTTTGTCTAATTCTTTTGACTCAAAATCATTGTCCCGCATTCCAAAAGCTGGCTGTCTAAATATAGACTGGGATATTAGTTATGGCATTTGTTGAGCTGGTCTCTGCACTGACCTCTCAGCAACTCTGAAACTAATTTGTGAAACCACAGCAGAATGACAAAAAGGCTGTCTGTTTCAACACCTTTTACAGAAGTTGTTGGAGCAGTCACATTTTGTCATGGTAGAATTTGATTGAACATATTACTTTAGGGCACCTATGCAGGCTTTTGTGACAATTTTTTTGTATGTTTTCCTATGAAAAGCAATGCAGCCAAATTCATACATATCCCTTGTATTTTGAAAGGCTGTGATCACATGACCAATGCACTGATGGCATTTAACAAGGAAGCAGTCCTTGTTGGCACTTGTAAGGAGGTAGGTCAGGGGGATGGATGGGTCACAAAAAAAACATGCCTACGCCTGGGACTTTCCCCTGGAATTTCTTTTTTAGAATCAATGTGAACTTTGGCTCATTTTAAGGTACTTCCTCACCATGTTACCTAGCCACAGTAACCTTCATTGCCTAAACCTGACCTCTGTAACTTGATATTAATTACATAACTTTACGTAAAGGACGTAACATCATTTGTGGGGCCAAATCCGTAGGATAGCCTATATGAACTGTTGTGCATGCATTCTTCATAGGATATCATATGAACCATACTATGACAAAACATTGACTTATGTGTACTTGCAGGGGGAAAAAATCATTTATTGCTTTACTGATTATGTTGTAGTCATTCTTTAAAGGAATATGTCAACATTTTGGGAAATGCACTAAATTGTTTTCTTGCAATATGAGTCTGGATTCCACAGATGGCTATCTTAGCTTACCATAACGCTTAGAAGCATGGCAAACTACTGGCCTGGCTCTGTCCATAGGTTTAAAAAACCCCCCAAAACATGGACTTCCGGTTTGACAGATGAAGGAGTAGGCTGCAAACCGGGAGAGCACTGTGGAAATCTGGCCAAAGTTCGAACCATACGTGTTCCATTATTACAGTTAACCTGCACAGACCTGTACGAAAGGCTCATAATTATGAGGAAAACTATTAGAAAGCACACCCAACCTACAGACGAGCAATCTTCCGAAAATAGTCACGACAACGACACACATGCTAGCCAAACCGAGCAGCATGCTACTAGCGATGCACCGCTAACGCTGGCTGACATGGAGAAACTACTAAAGTCGATGGAGGATCTCATCATTGCCAAACTTTCTGCTCAACTTTCTGCTGCGCAACTACTGAGTGCCACGACCAGAACATTCAACAACTGGAAACGTCACTCAACATCACAAACTAGGCTGCTAACTCTCGAGTCCACCTGCGTGGCCTTATCCAAAGAAAATGATGGGCTCAAACTTAAGACGGATGACTTAGAAAACAGATCGAGGCACAACAACATCCGTATCACTGGCTTACATGAGAAAGTTGAGGGCCCGCAGCCTGCCGCTTTTATGGAAGCATTCCTGAAAGAAACCTTTGGCGCTGAGGCTTTTCCCACTGCTCCAGCTGTAGATAGGGCGCACAGGATAGCCATTCCCGGAAAGAAACAGGACGACCCTCCGCGCCTATTCATTGCATGTATCCATCATTACCAGACCAAGGAGCGTATCCTGAAGCTGGCGAGAGAGGCTGGGTCTCTCTCTTGCCGCGGATCCGACATACACATCTATCCAGACTACAGTGTGGAGGTCTCCAAAAAAAGAACGTCATTCTTCACGGTCAAGTCTCAGCTGAGAAATGCCGGATTCGAGTATAGGATGCTCTTCCCTGCCAAACTGCAAATCACAGACAAGAACGGTCAGAAACTGTTTTTTTTCTCTCCTGATGAAGTTTCCACCTTCCTTCAAAAAAGCCAGCAAGGTACTTCTCCCACACCTTCCACATCATAAACCATTCTGACTATGTAATGCTCATATATATATATATTTTTTTCCCTTGGGTCGACACATTGTGAAGTGTTTATCAGAAATCATAATGCTTTTTGTTTGTTACTTTTTCGCTATCAGAGTTGTAACGTTATATAATCTAGCCTAGTAGGTGCTTTGGGTGTAACGTTAATGCTGGGCTCAGGTTTTTTTTTTCTTTCTTTCGGCCACGGCTCTCCTTCGGACCCCGGTTGAGTCACATGTCTCAGACTACTACTTACATGATAGACGCGCTCTCTATAACATACAGGCCCACATATATACATACATGCGCGCACACAGACACCATACGCACACACATGCACATATATACATGCACATATAAACACGCACATATGCACATGCCCTAAGCGCTGCACTGATAGAAACCTTAACTGCACTCTATACATGTACAACTCCCCTCTGCTATTTACGTTGCTGTTCTGTTCACTGTCCATGTGGACATATTTAAATAGATGTCTATAACTGTTAGCGATAGTAGTTTATAGCTGTTCCAGTTGCCTATAGAGCCTGTAGTATTCTGCGCAGAGTTCTGTGCTAAAAATCTGTAATCCCTTTTAATGTACTTTTTGTTCATTACAACAGAGTTCAAGTGCAAGTTAGCTGTTGTTCTTAAGCTGCTAGTTAAAAGCGCTGACCAAGCCCCCGCTCCTTTCCAGATGCCTTCATTCACCTTATCATTAGAAGCTTGTACATCACCTTTTTTTTACATATTCAGTTTTTCATTTATACATGTTTTATTTCCCCTATTTTTGTCCTTTCTCTCTCTTTTTTTGTTTTGTTTTGCTCTTTTTTTCTTTCCTCTCCTCCCCCTCCCCCCTGCAACTGCCTCCTCTACCCATATCATTTACCCTCATAACCTTGTAAGATATGACAACTATATCTAATCCCAATCAAAGCCGGCCCATTCATTTTGTTTCTTTAAATGCTAAAGGTATGAATACCTGGGTGAAAAGACAGAAAATAGCATCCTACCTACAACAATTTAACTCAGACATAGCCTTTTTACAGGAAACCCACCTTAAGATGACCATGTCAGATATCTTAAAAAAGGCTGGGTTGGTCAGGTGTTTCACTCACGGTTCAACGCTAAAGCCAGAGGGACAGCAATCCTTGTACACAAAAATACCCCGTTTGAAGCTGAGGAAGTGATTGCTGATACAAATGGGAGATTCATCATTGTTTCAGGTTGTTTATTCGCCAGTCTTGTCATTCTGGTCAACGTCTATGCTCCAAACTATGATGACTGTAACTTCTTTAAAAAGCTGTTCTCCACAATTCCCAGTGATCAATTGCACACTCAACACAGTATTAGACTGATCATCTAGCAGGGCGCAACACCTTACCAAATCTGCCAAAGTTGTTAATGATTTCATAGCTCAGAATGGCGTTTGAGATATTTGGAGATTTAAATTTAATAACAAAAAAGTTTATTCCTTTTTCTCCAGTGTTCACCACACATATACTCGGATCAACTACTTTCTGATAAATAATAGACTACTGGGGAACATTAGTTCATGTACGTACCATAGTATTACAATCTCAGATCACAGTGCTGTCTCATTTCACATAGCTTTACCCAACTGCCCCAGGTGCTCTCGCAATTGGAAACTTAACCGTCTCGTCCTGGCCAATGAACAGTTTATAAATCATGCTTCTTCAGAAATTAACCTCTTTATTGAAACACCTCCCCAGAAGTTTCCCATTCTACCCTATGGGAGACCCTCAAGGCTTATCTTCCAGGGCAAATAATTGAATACTCTTCCAGGGCAAAAAAAAGAAAGAAACTCTAAGTTAAATGACATTTCTCGATCTATTGCAGAGATCGATAGCCAGCAGTCATCCTCCCCTTCTCCAACACTTTTTAAAGAAAGACTGCGACTACGGACAGAATACGACTTGCTCTCCACAGTTAAAGCCACGTGTTTACTCATAAAAGCTCAACCTAATATTTACGATTCAGGTGATACGGACGGCAAGCTACTAGCCCAGCAAGCTCGCCAAGCTCAGTCCTCTCGTCTTATTCCAGAAATTTACAAGCAAACAGGCGAAACAGTAACAGATCATTTAGAAATTAACAATACCTTCAAACAATACTATAGTGACCTATACAGCTCTGAATGTGACAATGACTTTTTGCAGCTCAACCACTTCTTCGATAACCTTAATTTCCCCTCTGTTCCAGCTGAACAAAATTCCCTACTGGGAGGTGAGATATCCAATGCAGAGATTCTAGAGGCCATAAAATCCTTAAAATGCAACAAAACACCAGGGCCAGATGGTTACACCTCCGAATTCTATAAAGAATTTGCACCTAAACTGTGTCCTCTCCTTTGGGCCATGTTTAATGAGTCTCTGTCACCTGGTCGTCTTCCACCAACCCTTCGACACGCAGCAATAACACTTCTACCAAAAGGAGGTAAAGGTGTTTGACCGCGTTTGACCGAGTGGAATGGCAATATTTGTTCACAGTCCTAAGAAAATTTGGTTTTCATATCTTGGATAAAAATCCTTTATCCCCATCCTCTAGCCTCGGTGATAACTAACGGACAGCAATCAGAGCTTTTCTCTCTTGGTAGAGGCACACGTCAAGGCTGCAGTCTACCCCCCTTGCTCTTTGCCATAGCCATCGAACCACTGGCTATTGCTCTTAGGCAATCCGAGGGCTTCCGGGGTATAGAGCGAGGGGGCCTTTCACACAAATTATCCTTATACGCGGATGACATCCTATTGTATGTTACAGACCCATTAAAATCCATACCTGCCATCCTCAATATTCTAACCCAATTTGGAAAACTTTCAGGCTATAAAATCAATTTTGAAAAAAGTGAAATGTTCCCCCTTAACCAGGCAGCCACCCTAATCCCTGCATCCCATTTTCTATTTAGAATTGTAATGGCTTTAAATATCTTGGAGTCGAGATCACATCTGCTTTTTCATCCCTCTTTACTAAGAATTTTGGTGTTTTGTTTGAAAAATGTAAAAACGACATGGCTAGATGGTCAAACCTCCCACTGTTCATAGTTGGCCCTAGTAATCTTATTAAAATGATTATATTACAGAAATTCCTGTACCTTTTTCAAAATATCCCCATTCTGATTAAAAAAAGTTTCTTCAACTCATTGGAGAGAAGCATATCTTTGTTTATCTGGAGGGGCAAACCGCAACGAATTAAAAGGAGTGTCCTCCAGCGACCTAAAAAGCTTGCTGGCCTGGCTTTACCCAATTTGATCTATTACTATTGGTCTTGTAATATTAAGGCAATGCTGCACTGGATTAAGAGAGACCAGTCAGGTGGTGCGAAACCTGGGTGCAAATGGAATGTGCCTGTTGTCCACTTGATTTATGCTCTGTACTACTACTCACTTCTTTAGATTCCTTCAAATTAAACATTTTGCCCAGAAAAGTATGGCCTCCTTTCCAGACATTCCAGCTAGCAACACAGTTGATTATATCCTGTCATTATCTCCTTATCGCAAAGGTTTAATTTCTATTCTCTATAACAATGCAATATCATCCCTCACTCTCTGCAAGATGTTAGGTGACTTTGGGAGAACGACCTCAGTGAGGAGATGACAGATAATCAATGGGAGGCAGTGCTTGACTCGGTACATAACTCTTCTCCTTGCACCAGGCACAGTGTGATACAACTTAAAATTGTTATGAGAGCACACTTGACCAACGCAAGACTGGCGAGAATCTTCCCTAATGTTGACCCTTCATGCCCTCGCTGTAAAGGTCAACCAGCGGACTACATACATATGTTTTGGTCCTGCCCCAGGCTTAGCACATTTTGGTCCAATATCTTTAGCGCCTATACTAAGATGTTTCAAAGAGTCATCAATCCCAACCCTATATGTGCCCTATTTGGATTCACCCCTGAAACTCGCTCCCTTAGAAGCAAAGCTCATGCAATTATAGCTTTCACCTCTTTGATTGCTAGATGTCTCATCCTCCTCTCCTGGAAAGAACAAGTTCCAACTTCACAAGATGGATTAGAGACGTTATGTATTTTCTGAAATTAGAGAAAATTAGGCATACCCTCCAAGGCTCAGTGAATAAATTTAAGAAAATATGGGCCCCTTTTTAGAATATTATGAGGGTTTACAAACACCACTGAATAAGGATGATTAAAACATTATTCTGAGAGTGAGGTGAGGTTTTTTGTTTTTTGGATTTATTTAATTTAATTTATTTATTCTTTTTTTTCTTCCTTGTTTTTTTTTTTTTAAATAATATATATATATGTGTATATATATATATATATATATATATATATATATATATATATATATATGTGTGTGTATATATATATATAATTATAATTATTTATTTATATTTTTTCCTTTCTTCCTCTTTCCTTCCTTTCATGCACTGATACTTATTCACCTATCCTGCTGGAATAATGTACTATATTGTACATGATTTTGGGTTGGACAAAGACTTCAATGGACAATTATTCTTGTGAAGATCTGGACTTAAAGGGGCAAGTGGGGATTGTGGGTGGGCTGGGGCAGGTAGTGGGTGGGGGAGGGATAAGTGGGTGAGGGATCTTACATACTTGTAAGTATTTGAGTGTTACAGCTACTATACTATTATTTTCCTATGTGCAATGACGTGTATGTATGCTGTAAACAAATGTATACTGTTTAATGTAAAATCAATAAAAATTGTTCAAGAAAAAAAAACATTAAAGGGTATCTGCGGACATTTTTAAAACATTTATATTATTCTTGGGGCTATGTAACATGATGTACAAAATACTGCAACCTGCTTATGTATGCACACTTTGTGAGTGTGTGCTAGGAAACCCTAGGTAGCAGCTTCATCATTGTAAATAGTAACTGCCTGCTTGTGGCAATATGAATGGAGTGTAGACTTTCAACATTTGCAATATATCTACTTTGTGTCAACAATTAACACTTATCACCTATCAGACAGGGTAATTGTGTCATACCTTCCTGACTTCTTTTGTCTTCTAGTAATTATAGTTTATGCAAGTGCTGTCCATTGGAAGGAATCCACGACAGGATTTCAGGGCATGTTGTGACAGCTAGCTAGTTGCAATGTCGTAAATATCACTGGAATTGCAGAGTCCTTTTACCTTCTTGTTGTGGTTTTGTTGTTTGTTAATTTTTTTTTTTTTTTTTTTATAAATTTTGATCTCATTTACCGTTCCAAGTCTTTATCAGTATAATTTCTCTAGTATTCCCATCTGTGCTTGGTCATAAAAAGCCAGCTGCTGCTTGGATTTGGTGCTTGTCTGTTCCTGGTATTAAGGCACAGATGCAATTTGAAACTTCACATTTTATTTTAATTGGATTTCAGAAAATGCGCAATATTATATGTTTTACTTGGTACATCAAATGTGATAAGTTATTGCCCATTTTGTATTTTTTTGACCAGCACCCATACTGTCAAAATCCAAGCAATGGTGGCTAACTTGACTGGTTTTCATTTTACTAACTAGCTAGCTACCAAACACAAAATATGCTTTGACTGAGTAGGATGACTGTCTCAACATGCCCTTAAATCCTGTCCTGGATTTCTCTGTTCCAATGGACAGTGCTTACTTAAATCATAACTACTGGAAGATAAAAGAAGTCAGAAAGGCATGACACAGTTTCCCTGTCTAATAATTGTTATTGTTAAATGGATTCAGAAAGTAACAGTATGTTTATTTAATATTGTTGAAATTCTATACTCCATTCATATCACCACTGACAGGCAGTTACTGTTGGCCCTGTTTATTCCTATGAAAGTTACCCAGTTGCACATGAAACCAAAATGGTTTAAGTGAACCTTGAATAGGGATAAAATTATTTTAATTTTGTGGCTCTTCTAGACTTTCCAATGCTATCAGACCGAATGGAAACAAACAAACAAAAAATGTCAAACTATTTGTTTCTATATGACAACGATTTTGCATTATGAAGTAGAGAAAGTAGAGTAAAAGTTCTGACCTTGGCAAACAGTGCCCCCTTAGCTGCCAGTGCGTCCTCCCCCTTCCCGTTGGGGTAGCTCTCGAACCGTGCATCCAGGATAGGGTAGCGGCTGGCTAGCAGTAGCCCACTGTTCAGGAATTTAAACCTTGAGCAGCAGCCTTTCCAGCCATACTGGCCAACATCACTCAACACATAGGGGAAGTAGCGATGCAACTGTCGCCGCAGTCTAGTTGTCGATCCATGGTCAAAAACTTCTTGCAGAGCCAGGAAATCCAAGTTGGCAGGAAAAAAGGCAGAGATCTCGTGGTCAAATGTCTCATCTCCATGGCGACGTTTTCGTCCGGGCCGTTTAAAGACTGATGTGCGAGGGACGTGAGAGAGAGTGTTATTGGAGGATATCCCTACACCACCGTCACCACCATGGTAACGAGTGAGGGATTCCCTGGAGGCAGTCATGCTTCCTGTGTCTCCCCCTGCCAGCTCCCCAGGCCGATGGTTCCCTGTTTCGGCCTCCTCTTCCTGTGGGTCCGGCTCTGGGGCGCTGATGCTGATTTGAACCCCTGAGGTGTGAAGTGGACAGTCTGGGGATGTTTTTGTCTGGGTCCCCTCTCCATGCATGGGACAGTCATGATAGCCTTGGCCACTCTGAGCCTCCGTGGAATGCATGGGGCAGTCTGGAGCCTCTCCTGAGCTGTGAACAGGACAATCTGAGCTGCTGTTAGTCCCTGCAGGGTGAAGGGGGCAGTCTGCTGTTGCGTCTGCTCCATTTGGGTGGAGGGGGCAGTCAGAGGAGCCCTGGTCTCCTGCAGAGGGGTGAACAGGGCAGTCGGTGGCACCTGAGGGGTGAATTGGGCACTCGGTGAGGGGTTCGGTTTCAGTGTCAGCTGGGCCGTTGGTGGTGTGTGTTAGGTCTGGACGCTGGTCCAGAGAGGAGGTACGACGGAAACCTGTGGCAAGGCTGCTGAAGGATGCCGCACTGATGAATGAAACAGGAAGAAAGTGAATAAGGTATTCAAAATGTATTTAACTGATATACACAACAATAACAAGGCTTTTACTACTGCTGAATAAAGCTGAGAAAGAGCAAGATCTCTTTACCTTATGGAAGTGTTAGTAGGTGAGTCGATGTAGATTTTAATCTGAGGCCGACTTGCGCCATTGCGGATCCTCTTCCCCACCTCCCTGGCTCTCCTGTGTGTGTCTGACAGGTTGTTGAACCTGGCCAGGGAGTCTGGCAGCAGACATACGTTGGCACTGCAGAAGCAGAAACTTCTGCCCTGTGTCCTCCATTCCCCAACGCCAAAAGCCCCTGGTCCAGCCTGGCCCTGCTCAGCCTGGTGTTTGTCTGGTCTGCACAAGGGAAGCAATAAAATACTATATCAACTCAAACAGAAGCTCTGAAGTACCAAAATAGCCCCCCATAATGTATGAAAAGAATAATTTGGTTTAAGGAAATGCAGTTATTCACTTTCTGATTGAGAAGATAAATACGACTCACATGTCTGTATGCTAAATATGAAGGTAAAGCAAGCAGCCACTTAGTTTAGAAACAGTGGCACACACAGTGAGAAAATAAATTAAAGGAGAGTAATTATATGCACATCACGTAGGTGCAAAGTTATCAAATATCAGTTTCAGACTTATTCCATGCTATAGAATTTTAATAAAGACAGCGTTTTCATCCTACTTGTGTGCAGGTGTTTCCTTATCTTCATATGAGAAAATTCAAAAAAGAAACAA